>VZQC01014320.1:127866-349013 GCA_009823505.1 Rhizomys pruinosus | reverse complement strand
TAGTTTTTTTTTTTGGTCTTTTCGAGACAGGGTCATATCTTTTTAAAAATACTTTTATTGATGATATGTGTATTTCATACATTATCTTTCAGTCCAGTTTAGACACATTCCCCTCTCCCTGCCCCCACCCCACCCCAGTTCATTCTTCTGCCATACATGTCTTCCATCTTTCTCTCAGTCTTTCCAAAGTTTTTCACTGCAGAGGCTTGTTGTTTGGGGAAGAATTTAACTGTATCAGTCAGTTTTTATGTTGTTGTTTTTTTCCCTCCTCTTTGCATTGCTCCAACAGATGCCTATATAACCATCACATATGTATCAAAATTATGACCTCTGAGAATAAACTGTATGTTAATTCCAAAATATGTTTAAATATTCATATTTTCCCCTTTAATTTTACATTACTCTAAGATATAAATACATGCCTTCCACCCATATACAGTAATTACACAGTCTGAAAATAAGCGGTAGGTCAATTCTAGAGCTCATTAAGAGATTCACATTGTAAGAGCGCAGTTGCTTTCAGATAAAAAGAAATATAAGAACAATGTTGTTCAGCTTGCCTTTCAACTTGGGGATTTGGTGTTAGCATAAAGAAATGAGAGAAACCATTTTTGGTGCTGGTGGTAATGTAAACTCCTACAACCACTATGGAAAGCAGTGTGGAGAACCCTTAAAAGACTCAAAATGAGTCTACAACCTGACCCAGTCATACATACCACCCCTGGTTATATACCCACAAGACTCATCTTACTGAAAAGATACATGCACATCCATGTTTATTGCAGCTCTCTACACAATAGCAAAGAACTGGAACCAACCCAAATGCCAACCAGTGAGTGGATAGAGAAAATGTGGTACATCTACACAATGGAGTTCTATGCAGTGGTATAGAAAGATGACATCATGAACTTTGCAGGTAAATGGACAGAACTAGAAGACAGTATGCTAAGTGAAGTAACACAGTCCCAGAAAAACAAACGAGATTGATATCTTTTTTTTTTTTTTGGTCTTTCTTCTTTTTTCTTTTTTTCTTTTTTATTGTTATTAAACTTTTTCCATACATCATACATCATTTCTCAATCAAATTTAGAGTCACTTCCCTTTCCATACCCCCCACCCCTCCTGAGTTCCTGCACTCTGCCATACATGTCCTGCATCTTTTTCTGAGTCTTTCTAGAGTTTTTGTTCCAGTTCTTTTATTCTTGTTGTTCTAACTTGTATTGCTTCAATATATATGCATAATTATATACATACATAAATATATACATACATACACATATCATCTGAACTGAAGGATTTTCTTTTGTGTGTGTGTGTGCAAAAAGATGTCATGTTTTCCTTAAGGAAGTGTTTGAAGGTTCCTCCTTGGCAAGCCCAAACAACCATCAATCTTGCCCTTGTGCACCACACTGGGGTTTTCCCCTCCCATGGTCCCCCAAATGAGGTGTAGTAAACATGTGTCCTGTCTTGATCTTCCTGTACTGGCCTCCATGATATATCCTGGGCAGTCCAGCAGTGGCAGTCTATACTCTAATGAGGTTGAAATCCCAGTAGCTGCTCAGTCCACAAACTGGAAATCTCAGTAGTCCCCATTTGGCATGGAACGTTTGACAGATTCTTGGAGAGACATGAGTCTTCAGTCCATATTGGAGGGTTAAAAAGCAGTGTCTCATGTCTTCAAAGAATGGCAAAAGCAGTGGCAGCCACAGAGTAGATGCACTTGCCAGTAAGAATTGAAGACAAATGAAACAAAAGTTCTCTCTCTCTCTCTCTCTCTCTCTCTCTCTCTCTCTCTCTCTCTCTTATTCCTTTTGTCTATTTAATAAGATGTCAAGTTTTATATGTGAAGTACAATTTCTCAGGACTTACTGATTATTTATTTCTGGTTTTACTTTTTTTTGGATGCTTAAGTCCACATAGTTAGCCCAGATTAACAAAGGTTTTGTTTTCTGAAGGTCAGTTGAGGATCTGGTTCTCAGGGGTCACTTGGGGAAGATTAGGATTATTTTCCCAATTATTTTTATCACTTTCAGTTTAGGAATTCCAATCATGATCACATGAGGAATCTTGATTTTGCCCACAGTTCATACTGGCTTTTCCCTTAGTGTCTCTTGTTTTAATTTTAGATAGATTGTTTTTTATTTGTTTAGATATTTTGACACAGGGTTTTCCTGTAGCCCCTAGCTGGCCTGGAACTCTCTATGTAGAGCAGGCTGGCTTTGATCTCATAAGGCCTCTGCCTCCTGAAAGCTGGGATTAAAAGCGTGTACCACCATGCCTATCAAATTTTGGATAGTTTAACTTGCTGTATCTAGTAATGCTTTTCATTTTTAATATTACTTTTTTAGTAATTAATTTATTATGTGTATGAGTGTTATGCCAGCATGTATGTAAGTACATCCATGTCATGCAGTGCCTGCAAAGTTACGGACAGTTGTTATTGGCCATATGGGTACTGGTAATCAAACCCTGTCCTCTGCAAGAACTTCCAGTGCTGTTAACTGATTCAGCCACTCTTGGTGTTTTTCCTATATTTGTATCTTTCTTCTATATCTGCCGTTTGTCCTAGTCTTCACTTTGAATACTTGTTTGTTTTTTATTTCTACAGGTTTAAATCCCTTTAACAGCTTTAATGTTCCTTTTTCACTTATGATTTATCTACCTTTAGAGTATCTGATCCAGTACTTGTGCATGTGTTAATATTGTCTGTTTAGTGCTCATTTTCTGTATCCATTGCTATTGTGATCGTTTCTTCACCATGGCCACATTGTTCTGATTCTTTGTGTAGCAGTATTTTAAGATGTAGTTTTTGTGGGGGGAGGATGCACATTTTACCTTGTTTCATTGATAGTTTTGTGCACCTTTGAGAGTCTTGATCTACATCCTTGTACACTGTTAGATTGGAAGACTTTTTTCCACGGCATGATTTTATTATTTTTTTTTTATTTATTTCTGTATGTGTACGAATGTACTGTCTGCATGCAAGTCTATGCACCCGTGTCGTGCAATGCCGCGGAGGTCAGAAGTGGGTGTCGGATGGGGCTGGAGAAATGGCCTAGCGGTTAAGAGCGCCGACCGCTCTTGCAGAGGACCCGGGTTCGATCCCCAGCACCCACATGGTGGCTGAGAACCATCTGAAACTCCAATTCCAGGAGAACTCCAGCTCCAAGGCATGATTTTAAGATCAGAACAGCCATTAGTCACAAGCCAAGTCTGCCCCTGCTCTAAGGCAGTGCCTTAGGGGTAGGTTACTTGATGTTCCCTTGGGTTAAATGGTTTCTCAGCTCTAGACAGCAGTGACGCAAACCAGCCCAGGCTGAACACATGTGTGAGGCCCAGCGGTTGTTCCTTTTGTCCCTTTCTGCTGAGTCCTTGGCTGGCCCCAGGTAGTTCCCACACACACACATACTGAATAATGTTCAATGGTAGTCATGAAAGGAACATTGGAGATCCCAGAGCTGTTTACCTGGTAGACTCTTCTCTCTGTGAAGCAGTCTCACCTCTAGTTGTGTCTGTAATTTAGGCACAGCATGAGCTGCCCAAAGTCTCAGCTCTGTCTTATCATCTCAGGGAGACCCCTGGACACTATGGATTTTGCCTCCCGCCAATAAACATGAACACTCTGGAAACATTATGTTGGGACATCACCAGTCTGACTGCGTCTGTCTCTCTTTTCTCACTCTTCTGCACTACCTTTCCCCTAATATCCAAAAAGCTTTATTTCATGCACTTTAATTTTTTTTATTTTTATGTGTATGAATGTACTATCTGCATGTAGGTTGGTGCACCCGTGTCATGCAATGCCACGGAGGTCAGAAGAGGGAGTCGGATTCCTCTGGAACTGGAGCTAAAGACGGTTCTCAGTTGCCATGGGGGTGCTGGGGATTGAACCCGGGTCCTCTGCAAGAGAAGTCGGTACTTTTGACCACTAGGCCATCTCTCCAGCCCCTTCATGCACTTTTAAATTTTAGCAATTTTTAAACTAAAAGTTATGGGAAAAATTCTTTCCTTCTTCCTCAATCATGATTATAACTAGAAGTTCAGAATGATGTCATAGATATCAATATTTTGAGGATCATGATAGATTGGAAATAGCTCCTTAGAGAATGGTTCACAGAATGTTCATACATGTAAGAATTTTATCCAGTACTGGTCACACACTTGAAACTGAAATAAATACTTGGATGTTGGCTTATTCCTTCCAATAGATATTCTCTCTGGGTGATTGTATTCTATTTGAACTCTCAGTATATACTGTAATGTGCCGTAGTTTTGTTCACATTTTGCAGTATGAAATCACCCTTGCTCAGCTTGAATTGGGCTGATTGCCAGCCCATTGCTTGGATCAGTGCCTGGTTCAATTTAGCTGTAAATGCAACTAAAATAGTGGTTTCACACATGGTTATTTTGGACATTATACTATAAGCAGATATAATCTGCTGCAGGCTAAGTATTCCAATGGTCACTATTCACCATAAAATGTCATTATGGTCATGCTTTATAGAGATGACCTTAGTATACATAATTGAATTTTTCTGGCAGTAGGAAATGGAGCACATCTTCAAATCACAGCTGGCAACTTCTCTAGTTAATCTAGGCATAAATACAGCTGGGCCAGTGAATGAGCATTAAAACAAAAGAAAATCTAAAACAAACAAACAAAAGGAAACAAAACACAAGCAGGAACAAAAGTCAGTATAGAAATTTCAGTTCATTAACTCACTTATTTACCCAGCATCTCAAGTTGTTAGTAGAGTACAGACGGAACTAACATAGTACATATGCAAAATGGTACTTAGCCTATTAACATTTGTGCTTTCCATGAAACGCACACAATTAAGAAGCAAACTTGCTATGTTCTTTTTCTTGGAAGTGTCTGTACCATTTGATTCATTAGCCAGTCTGAACCACACTTTGCATGTTTTAAAAATAATACTTTTATTATTCTTTTAGTTCATGCAATGTAATTTGATCATATTCTGCTCCTTCCCCATCGCCTTTCAGATCCTCCCTCACCTCCCTACCCAACTCACTTCTTGTCTTCTCCCTTTTATTTGTGGTTTAAGGTAATAACGACCCAGACAGAAGAGAGAGACGGGAAGGTTTTCTGAGCTTTGGAGTCTTAAAACCTAGAAGATGAAAGGAAAATAAAACAGACAAAGCACCATGAGTAACATTAGAAAAAAATCACCCCCAAAAGATTGGGGAGAGTCAGAAAGCAAACATTTTGAGTAAGTGCTTATGTTCCTGAGGAAAGAGCTGTGCACCCTGCTCCCCTCCATGCTTAATTCAGGAGGCAGAAGGAATGTGCACAAAAGAGATTGACATCTTCCTTGTGAGATGGTGGAGAAGCAACAAGCACTTGGAAAAAAAAAAGTCCACTTTGTTCTTCCAAACAGATCCAAGACCAGGAGTATTTATTACCCCTGCCCCAACAAGTTTTCCATGTTTAAGAATAACTTCTGAATATCTGAGAACAGCTCTATGCATGCTCTCCTTCAAATGAAAATAATCACCGGCTTCTGCAAGGTGGTTGTTCAAGAAGCAATCAGACACTGGATCCTGGTTGACATAGAATAAGTTAGAGATCTCTGGGACAGAGAGCTTCAGAAAAAAAAAAAAAAAAAAAAAAAAAAAAAAAAAAAAATCACAAAGCTAACACAGATAAAATACACTGCAATAGCCTACACCCATCCTGAAGAGAGACCTTTAAGCTCACCGTCAATAACATTGCTCAGAGAGTTCGCAATCAGAACAAAGAGCACCCGTTAGGTGGTTTAAGGACCCCAGATTTTTAGAACCTGATAAACCATAGTCAAATATGTAGTATAGGACCCACAAGCTCTTGGATTAAGCCTGACCATCCTTCTTGAATGTACCTTGGTGGAGGACCACCAAATTCAACTCCATTTTTGATGGCATATTCTTTTACAATTAATTAGCATATATTCATTGTAATGATGGGTTTCAGTATGACATTTCCATACATTTCTGTTATATACTTTGCTCATATTCGTCCTTCCCCCTAGTTACCTTGTCTCAGCTCCCACTGGTCCCCTTCTTCCTTCCCTATAACATATATAGGACATATATATGGCATATATATGACATATATGCGTAATATAACATATATGTGGATCTCTATCCAAGAAAAAATATGGTATTTACCTATCTAGCTTATCTTGTTTAACATGATGATTTCCAGTTCTATCTATTTTCTTGCAAATGGCATAATTTCATTCTTTGTTGTAGATTAATAAACCTGTATTATATATGACACATGTTGTTCATCCATTCGTCTCTTAATGGTCTGGCTCTATAGCTTGACTATGGCGAATAGTGCTGGACTACACAAGCATGTGCTATGTCGATTTAGAATCCCTGTAGTATGTACCTGGGGGTCGTACAGCTGGATCACATTCTAGTTTTTGATGTGAGGAGCCTCCATACTGATTTTTAATGGCTGCATTAACTTATATTTTCACTGGCACTATGTAAGGGTTTTCTTCCCTGCACACTCTCAGGATTTGTTACTGTTTTTTCATCTCTCCCTTTCTCTCCCTTTCTCCCTCTCTCTCTTCTTCTCTCCCTTCCTCTGTCTTTCCCACCTTCCTTTCTTTTTTTGAGACAGGGTCTCCCTGTACCTCCAGCTGGCTTAGAACTTGCTATGTAGACCAGGCTGGCCTCCATTTCATAGGCCTCTGCTTCCCTCTGCCCCCTGAGTGCTGGGATTAAAGGCAGGTACCACAATGCCTGGCTGTTTGTTTTCTTGGCAACAGCCATTCTGACTAGGCCGAGATGGAATTCCAATATAGTTGTGATTTGTGTTTCCCTGGTGATTAAGGANACTGCTTTTGTGCTATTGTCAAAAATGTACCTCTTAGCACTCAGGAGGCAGAGGGCAGGCAGATCTCTGAGAGTTCAAGGCCAGTTGGGTCTACTTAGCAAGTTCCATCCAGCTGGAACTAAAAAGGAAAACCCTGTCTCAAAAAGAAAGATTAAAAAAAAAATACCTCTTTATATATTTCATAGAAATTGCTACTATCTGTAGTTTTCTTTCCAATTAAATAGAAGAAAAGGTTAAAAACAAAAGTGTCTTATATTGCTCTTGTATTTACCTGAGTAGTTAACTTTATTGATGTTTGTTGTTTTATGAATTTGATTACTGTTCCATGTTCTTATCTGTCAGAATGCATTTTGTATTTCTTATTGGTCAGGACTAAGTCGCTACTTTAAATAAAAATGATTGAGTTGGTTTGTTTTTTTGTTTTGTCACTTATTTTCACTCATTTTTAATGCTTTTAATTTAAATTTTTTCATTTCTTTCAGGTTTGTTTGTTTGTTTGTTTTTAGTTTTTTGAGTAAATCTCCCTGTTGCCCAGTTTGGCCTGGAACTCACAGAGATCTCTGCCTCTGCGCTCCCGAGTGCTGGGATGAAAGGCATCCACCACCATGCCCCACTACTTCAGTATCTCAATGTTAAATTCATGAGCCTTCATCACATCTTTCAAGATCCTTTCCAAGGAAGGTGCTTTTCAGTTGTCATTGCTCAGCATATGACACAAAGTTTAAATCTCCACTTTTAAATAGGTTTAAAGATCTAAAGTAAACCCTGTCTTTAAAAAAGTAAAACAAGGAAACAAAGTCTTATGAGACAAATAATAATGCTGAGATAACAGTGAAAAAGATGAATAGAAAGTCTACTGTTGAAAGTAAAAAGCCGGGCGTGGTGTCCTCCACGCCTTTAATCCTAGCACTTGGGAGGCAGAGGCAGGCGATCTTTGTGAGTTCAAGGCCAGCCTGTCTACAGATGAGTTCAGGACAGCTGGAGCTACAGGAGACCTGTCTCGAAAAGACAAAAAAAAAAAAAAAAAAAAAAAAAAAAAAAAAAAGAAAAGTAAATTTTTACAAGCATTTGAGGAGGGCTAGTACATTGGAACAACAGAATAAAAAGAGATGAGCCGCGGCGTGTTTGATCGCGCACACCTTTAATTTTAGCATTGGGAGGCAGAAGGCAGGCGGATCTTGTGAGTTCAAGGCCAGCCAGGTCTACAGTGTGAGTTCCAGGACAGTGGGGCTACAGGGAGACCCTGTCTCGAAAAGACAAAAAAAAAAAAAAAAAAAAAAAGCAGATGGAAGAGAGTCTGAGTTATGAGATGAGTAAGATGAAGAAAGATGAAATACCAACGATAGCATCAGTTGTCACTGTGTATACAGAGTGCCAGGAGAGGAAGGATCAGAACGATTTGGAAAAAGAATGGCTAAAATCTTCCAAAATTTGGGACTGAACATCCATCTACACATGCAAAAAGCTCAGAGAAATGCATAGTTTAGGGGATCCATACCTAGACCAATCAAGACCAGGCTGTAAAGCTGGAGGAAAAGGACTGTTAAAGCAGGAGGCAATTCAGTGTGGAAAGGGATTCTCTGTAAAACTAACAACTGATTTGTCAGCAGAAATTGTAAAGATGTGATAAAGGCTCATGAGATGGGGACTAGTCTGGATTTTTTTTCAGGTATATCTTAAATGTAATCACACATGTCTATAAGAGAAAAAGCGAATGAGATTTGATATCTTTTTTTTTTTTTTTTTTTTTGGTCTTTTCGAACAGGGTCATATCTTTTTAAAAATACTTATATTGATGATTGGTTATTTCATACATTATCTTTCAGTCCAGTTTGAGAACATTCCCCTCTCCCTGCCCCCACCCCACCCCAGTTCCATTCTTTGCCATACATGTCCTCTTTCCATCTTTCTCTCCGTCTTTCCAAAGTTTTCACTGCAGGGCTTGTTGTTTGGGGAAGAATTTAACTGTATCCGTCAGTTTTTTATGTTGTTGTTTTTTTCCCTCCTCTTTGCATTGCTCCAACAGATGCCTACTATAACCATCACATATGTATCAAATTATGACCTCTGAGATAAACTGTATGTTAATTCCAAAATATGTTTAAATATTCTATTTTCCCCTTTAATTTCTCATTACTCTAGATTAATACATCCTTCCACCCATATACAGTAATTTACACAGTCTGAAAATAAGCGGTAGGTCAATTATATAGCTCATAAGGATTCACCTTGTAAGAGCGGTTGGGCAGTTGCTTTCAGATAAAAGTAAATATACATAACAATGTTGTTCAGCTTGCCTTTCAACTTGGGGATTTGGTGTGTTGCATAAAGAAATGAGGGGAGAACCATTTTGGTGCTGGTGGTAATGTAAACTCCTACACCACTATGGAAAGCAGTGTGGAGACCCTTAAAAAACTCAAAATGAGTTTACAACCTGACCCAGTCATACATACCACCCTGGTCTTAATACCCACAAGCTCATCTTACTGAAAAAGTACATGCACATCCATGTTTCTTGCAGCTCTCTACACCAATAGCAAAGAACTGGAACCAACCCAAATGCTCAAAAACTGACGAGTGGATAGAGAAATGTGGTCATCTACACAATGGAGTTCTATGCAGTGGTATAGAAAGGATGACATCATGAACTTGCAGGTAAATGGACAGAACTAGACAGACAGTATGCTAAGGAGTAGTAAACACGTCCCAGAAAAACAAACGAGATTGCTATCTTTTTTTTTTTTTTTGGTTTTCTCTTTTTTCTTTTTTTTTTTTTTATTGTTATTAAACTTTTTCCATTATCATATCATCATTTCTCAATCAAATTTTAGTCACTTCCCTTTCCATACCCCCACCCCTCCTGAGTTCCTGCACTCTGCCATACATGTCCTGCCTCTTTTCCTGAGTCTTTCTAGAGTTTTGTTTCCAGTTCTTTTTTCTTGTTGTTCTCACTTGCTATTGCTTCAATATTATATGCATAATTATATACCATCTAAAATATTACAACATACACATATCATCTGAACTGAAGGATTTCTTTTGTGTTGTGTGTGCAAAAAGATGTCATGTTTTCCTTAAGGAAGTGTTTGAAGGTTCCTCCTTGGCAAGCCCAAACAACCATCCATATCTGCCCTTGTGCACCACATTGGGTTTTTCCTCCCATGGTCCCCCAAATGGGTGTAGTAAACATGTGTCCTGTTCTGATCTTCCTGTACTGGCCTCCATGTATATCCTGGGCAGTCCAGCAGTGCAGTCTATACATCTAATGAGGTTGAAATCCCAGTAGCTGCTCAGTCCACAACTGGAAATCTCAGTAGTCCCCATTTGGCATGGAACGTTTGACAGATCTTGGAGAGACATGAGTCTTCAGTCCATATTGGAGGTTATTAAAAAGCATGTCTTGTCTTCAAAGAATGGCAAAAGCAGTGGCAGACACAGAGTGATGCACTTGCCAGTAAGAATGAAGGCAACAATGAAAAAAAAGTTCTCTCTTCTCTTCTCTGCTCTTCTCTCTCTTCTCTCTCTCTTCTCTCTTCTCGTCTACTTTCAATAAGCTGTCAAAGTTTTATATGTGAAGTACAATTTCTCAGGACTTACTGATTATTTATTTCTGGTTTTTACTTTTTTGGATGCTTAAGTCCACATAGTTGCCCAGATTAACAAAGGTTTGTTTTCTGAAGGTCAGTTGAGGATTGGTTCTTCAGGGGGTCACTTGGGGAAATTAGATTATTTCCCAATTATTTTTATCACTTTCAGTTTAGGGAATTCCAATCATGATCACATGAGGAATCTTGATTTTGCCCACAGTTCATACTGGCTTTTCCCTTAGTGTCTCTTGTTTTAATTTTAGATAGATTGTTTTTTATTTGTTTAGATATTTTGACACAGGGTTTTTCCTGTAGCCTCCTTAGCTGGCCTGGAACTCTCTATGTAGAGCAGGCATGGCTTTGCTTCTCATAAGGCCTCTGCCTCCTGAAAGTGGGCTTAACAAGCGTGTACCACCATGCCTATCAAATTTTGGATAGTTTAACTTGCTGTATCTAGTAATGCTTTTCATTTTTAATATTACTTTTTTTAGTAATTAATATTTTTTGTGTATGAGTGTTATGCCAGCATGTATGTAAGTACATCCAGTCATGCAGTGCCTGCAAAGTTACGGACAGTTGTTATTGGCCATATGGGTACTGTGAATCAAACCCTGTCCTCTGCAAGAACTTCCAGTGCTGTTAACTGATTCAGCCACTCTTGGTGTTTTTCCTATATTTGTATCTTTCTTCTATATCTGCCGTTTGTCCTAGTCTTCACTTTGAATACTTGTTTGTTTTTTATTTCTACAGGTTTAAATCCCTTTAACAGCTTTAATGTTCCTTTTTCACTTATGATTTATCTACCTTTAGAGTATCTGATCCAGTACTTGTGCATGTGTTAATATTGTCTGTTTAGTGCTCATTTTCTGTATCCATTGCTATTGTGATCGTTTCTTCACCATGGCCACATTGTTCTGATTCTTTGTGTAGCAGTATTTTAAGATGTAGTTTTTGTGGGGGGAGGATGCACATTTTACCTTGTTTCATTGATAGTTTTGTGCACCTTTGAGAGTCTTGATCTACATCCTTGTACACTGTTAGATTGGAAGACTTTTTTCCACGGCTGATTTTATTATTTTTTTTTATTTATTTCTGTATGTGTACGAATGTACTGTCTGCATGCAAGCCTATGCTACCCGTGTCTGCAATTCCGCCGGATGGTCAGAAGTGGGTGTCGGATGGGGCTGGAGAAATGGCCTAGCGGTTAAGAGCGCCGACGCTCTTGCAGAGGACCCGGGTTCGATCCCCAGCACCCACTGGTGGGGCTGCGGACAAACATCTGAAAACTCCAATTCCAGGAGAACTCCAGCTCCTCAGGCATGATTTTAAGATCAGAACAGCCATTAGTCACAAGCCAAGTCTGCCCCTGCTCTAAGGCAGTGCCTTAGGGGTAGGTTACTTGATGTTCCCTTGGGTTAAATGGTTTCTCAGCTCTAGACAGCAGTGACGCAAACCAGCCCAGGCTGAACACATGTGTGAGGCCCAGCGGTTGTTCCTTTTGTCCCTTTCTGCTGAGTCCTTGGCTGGCCCCAGGTAGTTCCCACACACACACATATTGAAAATGTTCAATGGTAGTCATGAAAGGAACATTGGAGATCCCAGAGCTGTTTACCTGGTAGACTCTTCTCTCTTGTGAAGCAGTTCACCTCTAGTTGTGTCTGTAATTTAGGCACGAGCATGAGCTGCCCCAAAGTCTCAGTCTGTCTTATCATCTCAGGGAGACCCCTGGACACTATGGATTTTGCCTCCCGCCAATAAACATGAACACTCTGGAAACATTATGTTGGGACATCACCAGTCTGACTGCGTCTGTCTCTCTTTTCTCACTCTTCTGCACTACCTTTCCCCTAATATCCAAAAGCTTTATTTCATGCACTTTAATTTTTTTATCTTTTATGTGTAGAAATGTACTATTTGCATGTAGGTTGGTGCACCTGTCATGCACTGCCACGAGGTCAGAAGAGGGTAGCGGTATTCCTCTGGAACTGGGCAAAGAGTTGTTAGTTGCCATGTTGGTGCTGGGGATTAACCCTGGGTCCTCTGCAAGAGAAGTCGGTCTACTTTGACCACTAGGCCATCTTCTTCCAGCCCCTTCATGCACTTTTTAAATTTAGCAATTTTTAAACTAAAAGTTATGGGAAAAATTTCTTTCCTTCTTCCTCAATCATGATTATAACTAGAAGTTCAGAATGATGTCATAGATATCAATATTTTGAGGATCATGATAGATTGGAAATAGCTCCTTAGAGAATGGTTCACAAGTTTCATACATGTAAGAATTTTATCCAGTACTGGTCACACACTTGAAACTGAAATAAATACTTGGATGTTGGCTTATTCCTTCCAATAGATATTCTCTCTGGGTGATTGTATTCTATTTGAACTCTCAGTATATACTGTAATGTGCCGTAGTTTTGTTCACATTTTGCAGTATGAAATCACCCTTGCTCAGCTTGAATTGGGCTGATTGCCAGCCCATTGCTTGGATCAGTGCCTGGTTCAATTTAGCTGTAAATGCAACTAAAATAGTGGTTTCACACATGGTTATTTTGGACATTATACTATAAGCAGATATAATCTGCTGCAGGCTAAGTATTCCAATGGTCACTATTCACCATAAAATGTCATTATGGTCATGCTTTATAGAGATGACCTTAGTATACATAATTGAATTTTTCTGGCAGTAGGAAATGGAGCACATCTTCAAATCACAGCTGGCAACTTCTCTAGTTAATCTAGGCATAAATACAGCTGGGCCAGTGAATGAACTGAGATTAAAACACAAAGAATAAATCTAAAAAACAAACAAAAGGAAACAAAACACAAGCAGGAACAAAAGTCAGTATAGAAATTTCAGTTCATTAACTCACTTATTTACCCAGCATCTCAAGTTGTTAGTAGAGTACAGACGGAACTAACATAGTACATATGCAAAATGGTACTTAGCCTATTAACATTTGTGCTTTCCATGAAACGCACACAATTAAGAAGCAAACTTGCTATGTTCTTTTTCTTGGAAGTGTCTGTACCATTTGATTCATTAGCCAGTCTGAACCACACTTTGATGTTTTAAAAATAATACTTTATTATTCTTTTAGTTCATGCAATGTAATTTGATCATATTCTCTCCTTCCCATCGCCTTTCAGATCCTCCCTCACCTCCCTACCCAACTCACTTCTTGTCTTCTCCCTTTTATTTGTGGTTTAAGGTAATAACGACCCAGACAGAAGAGAGAGACGGGAAGGTTTTCTGAGCTTTGGAGTCTTAAAACCTAGAAGATGAAAGGAAAATAAAACAGACAAAGCACCATGAGTAACATTAGAAAAAAATCACCCCCAAAAGATTGGGGAGAGTCAGAAAGCAAACATTTTGAGTAAGTGCTTATGTTCCTGAGGAAAGAGCTGTGCACCCTGCTCCCCTCCATGCTTAATTCAGGAGGCAGAAGGAATGTGCACAAAAGAGATTGACATCTTCCTTGTGAGATGGTGGAGAAGCAACAAGCACTTGGAAAAAAAAAGTCCACTTTGTTCTTCCAAACAGATCCAAGACCAGGAGTATTTATTACCCCTGCCCCAACAAGTTTTCCATGTTTAAGAATAACTTCTGAATATCTGAGAACAGCTCTATGCATGCTCTCCTTCAAATGAAAATAATCACCGGCTTCTGCAAGGTGGTTGTTCAAGAAGCAATCAGACACTGGATCCTGGTTGACATAGAATAAGTTAGAGATCTCTGGGACAGAGAGCTTCAGAAAAAAAAAAAAAAAAAAAAACAGGGACAACAAGATCCATATGCTATCTCCAAAACCCTTGCACTTCCTTAGCATTGTAAATTTACAAAAGTTAAACACATCTCTTGAGGAAGGATAAAATCATGATTGGACTAAAATCTGCCACTCAGCATAATAGTGGATTTATAATAAAAGTGTCATAACAAATTTAAATTACTTTTATTGCACACCTGAGTTTGGAGATTAATATTTCAAACCAAGAATGCAGTAAAAGTTTCATGATACTTTTGGGCATATTATTTTCTGGGTTTAACTCTAATGTTGGCATTCTAAGAGCCACAAGTTTTGGGCCAAGATGCAATCAGACCTTAGAGAAAGGGAATGATAATATGAAGACTAAACTATTATACCACAAAAATCAGTGGCTAAAACCAGTGATTAGTTATTAACACTCACATACCTTCTTGCTAGGTGGGGTTTGGATGATCTGGGCAAGGCTTGGCTTGGTGGCACTGCAGATCAGCTTGGGAAATCTTATTCTGTGTATCTTCCCCCGCCCCCTTTACCAGTAGACCAACAAATATACAATTTGATTTTTTTGTCTTTTTGAGACAGGGTCTTCCTGTAGCTCAAGCTGTCCTGGAACTCATTATGTAGACCAGGCTGGCCTTGAACTCACAAAGATCTGCCTGCCTCTGCCTCCTGAGTACAATTTTATTTATTTATTTTTTTTTTGAAGGTATTGGAGGTACAGCAAACAAGTCAAAATATATAGTATTTCTTAAGGCTAAACTTCAAGACAGGACCAATGTCATTTATTCATTGGTCAAAGCAAGTCATGTCAAGCTGAAACAAGTGGTAGGATAGGGCACCCTGCACAAAATAGTGTTCATTCAGACACAAGAAAGAATTGGGTGCAGTCATTAAATTGACCACAGTAAAAGCGAACATTTTGATTTTCACCTTTTGAGTTACAGTTGGGAAGCAGATGCATCTTTGCATGCCACATATCTATGACTATAAAATGATACACAGTTTTCATTATTTGTATTCTTCAGCATGTGAGGAAACTGAGGCTCAGAAAGGCAATAACATCTTCACTATGTAGAGTTGATATGAAATTGAGCTGGGATTTCAATGAGTCGGAATCCAGAGCCTGTGCCTTGGAAGACTACACTTCCAAGTTCCTTGTTTTTCACACGAGCTTCCTTTTCCTGAATGACCTTGACTGAAATGATTACATAGCCCCCGGGTCCTTCCTTTTTCTTCTTTCACAGACTTCTTTCCTCTCCTTTTTTTTTTTTTTTTTTTTTTTTTACTTGCTAATTAATTCAATTATTTTTCCTTGATTCCTATTAGCAGGTAACAACATGATTGATGCCATCTGGAAAACACTTAGCCAAGTCTTCGGTGGGAAGCTTTACAGAATAAGAGATGTGAAGGAGAGACTCCAGAGAAGCTCCATCTGCAAAAATGATAAATGACTGGCCCTCCAATTGTCTGCCAGGAGCACTCCCTGGAGGTTGGAGAGCAGCACCTTTCCTGCTGTGCTGCCAGATGTGTTAGTCACCGCATGCTCAGCAGAGCATGTGCCCTTTGAATGGAATGAGGAGGGTGGAACCACCAAACTTGCAAAGCTTCCTACGGAATCTGTTTTTCTCCAGATGTTTCAAGTGCCTTTTCCCTGGATGATCATGCATCATACGTTTTAGAAGCCCAGATCCCAAAAGTTTGAGATAAAACTCTCAGTGTAATGGAAAAAAAATATGTTGATATTTTTAATTGGTCTCCAAAGGGAAATTCAAGGAACAATTTATTGGTTGGTGGATTTGAGCCTTCCAACTTAGCAGAACTGGGAAGCATATGGTAAAAATAAACACGTTAAAATTGTGGCTAATTATTAGAAAATTAATTTTATTTCATTTATATGGTAATCAAGAGAAAAGTTGATTTAATTTTAAATATTGTCCCTGCTGAAGTTGATGATGTGCTTACTTACCTGCAGCTATGAACATCTGAATCTTGGATCAAGCTTTGCTTTCATCCAATTGCCTTGAGCCTTCTGAGAGTCCTAAGCCTATGGACTGGGATGGGCAAACTCTCTATTCCCAAATCTACAGCTTCATTATATAATGAAAAATGTCTGGAAAGACCAAAGAATTCTGTAAATAGAGAGGCTGGCCATCAATTATACACGAGAACCTCAAACTCTGGACCCTCACACTAGTCAAGAGTTGTTGTAGTAAAACTCCATAAAATCAACTCTCAAATCCCAATGACCTACAGGCAATGAGCATTTATTTCTTACTCAGGAAGATGCAAGTACATTTCTTACCCACAAGTTTGCAGGTCAACTGGGGCCAAAAGTCAAGTTCATGTTAGAAACTTTACCTGACACAGTGGGAAAGTATAGGATTGTGGGCATACAATTCTCATGGAAATGTGAGCAAAGCAAGAATTGGAGGAAGCTGTGGATTATACAATATCATAATGGAGTAGATAAACTGTCACTTTTGATCAGAACCTTTTGCTCAGAGAAATATCAGGAAGCCTGAAATCAGAGGACCAGAAAGATATAGGCCACCTCTTGACAGGTGGAGTGGGGGAAGTATTTGCTAAAGCACAGTCTGATAAAATGTGCCTGTATGTCCTTTTTTAGAGATTATAAACTTTGCTTTCTTTTTCTATTTACTTGGGGAAACCAGAAACACATGTAGAAGTCCATGAAAATAAAGTAGTTTATTGAGATATAAATATAAAGAAGAATATATGTTTAAAATATTTTTTTAAATTTTATGTGTATGAACTATTGCCTACATGTTTGTAAGGGCACCCTTGTCATGCAATACCCATGGAGGGCAGAAGAAGCCATTGGATCCCCTGGAACTGGAGTTACAGATGGTTGTTAGGTGCCATGTGGCTGCTGGGAATTAAACCCAGGTCCTCTGCAAGAGTAGCCAGTGCCATTAACAATTGAGCCATCTCTCCATCCCCATGGATGTATGAATATTTCTAAAAACTGTGAAATATTAAGGTTGGTGAGATGGCTTAGCTGGTAAATTGTATGCTGTTCAAGCATGAAGACCTGAGTTAGGATCTACAGAATGCATAGATAAACCCGAGTGTGGTGGTATGTCAGTAATCCTAGTGCTGTGCAAGTGGAAGCCTGAAGCTTACTGACCAATCAGTCTAGCCAAATCAGTAAGCCCTGTGTTCAGTGAGAGACACTGTCTCAAAAATAAAGTGTAGAAATGATAGAAGAAATCACTTGACATTGACCTCTGATATTCACACACGTGCACATAGATATGAACACTACATATGCATATACCACCCACAAGCATGCAAAATTTTGAAATGTTATTCAGTGTTACACATACAAACCACTTATACAGTACTTATTGTAAGCCGTAGAAAGTGAATTTGGGAACAAATGATTTGTGCAAATAATTCTGACTCCCAAACTGCCCAGTGTCTACTCTATAGTGAATTAAGACAACTTTCTGATAATAAAAATCCTAATGAAAACAATATATACAGAGACTTTAGAGAGTTACTTGCTCATTAACAAACACTGATTTGAGATTAATGGGTGCAAGATATCAGGTAAGATATTGTTTTGTATACTTGGATGAGTTTTAAGGTTGATTGAAGGAAGGGTAAGTAGAATACAAAGATGAATTATGTATATTTTGGTCTCTAGAAGCTTTAACCTAGACAAGTATGTATTCAGGAGGATTTTTTTTATAAGAAATTTGTTGTGGTTTTATTGTATTATGAGGCATTTGAAACATCTGAACAATCAATATCTGCGCGGTGAGGCAGGTGCTTTCTTCTTCACGTCTTTGGGTTACTAGAGCAACTTGTCAGTAGATTAAAAAACAAAAACAAAAAAACAATCTTTCTCATTACCTAAGTCTTTCCAAGCCATGCTCTGGCACAACACAAACTTCTGTCAGATGCAACTAGTCTAGCCAAACATCATGCACAACACTGTGGCGACAGGAGAGCACTGCAGCCACTCCCACCTCGGGCCTGCTCATTTGTGTGTGATATTTAGAGCATGTGGAGGAGTGTGATACTACTAGGAAGAGGAGGGAGATTCAGCTAGAAGCTTCCATCGGGCCAGGAGGAGGCCAGCCGAAGTTGTGCAGAGCAAGCCTGAACATGTCGTTGGCGCAAAGTCAAGCATCATTGATGGTCTTTAATAGGAACATCTGGTGGAAACCCATGATGGGATCTTCATCCGCCTTGAGCTGGCCTACAACCACGCTGATGATACAGCTATCTGGCTAGGCTGATGGCCTTGTGCTGTGATGCTATGCTGAATTTTCTGGAACCGAAGGCTAGACAACTTCTCCACAATGGCAGCTTTCCCCTGAAATTGCTGTCCTTCCCACGTAAGGCATGATACATCAGTCCGTGGGGCTGGCACGATGGCAGCAGCGGCGGCGGCCTCAGGAGGATTTTTTAACATGGAAGTTTTGAAGATTTCATACAATATATATTTTAGGTCCTCATTAATATTTTTTAAAAGCACACATACTTTTATTTACTTTATTTTCATATATTTATTCTTTTCAGTATATATTCTTATTGAATTTGTGTACATTTCATACAATACACCTGAATCATATTTAGACCTCTCCCCTAACTGAACCCCCATAAGCCCCCACAGGATTTCATATATTCTGTCATATAAGTTAAGGCCTATCAAGAGTACCCAGATGTTCCTTGGTGTGAATTCATCTTCTGGTGCCTGGTCAGCCTATCTTCCTTAGAGAAGATCAACTTCCTCTCAACCAGCAGTGATCAGTTGCCAATAGATCAGTTAAGGTTGGGGCATCTTACTGATTTCTCTAGTTCTGTGCTGTGTTTTTGTCTGATTGAATTTGCATGGGTCTTGTAACATGCTGTCACAATTGCTACAGGTTCATATGAGCAAGTTCTGAGAAGCCTGCAAAACTCTGTTTCCTTTCATCATGCACTATCTCTGGCTTTTACAAGCATTCTGCTCCTTCTTCCTCAATGGTGCCCTGAGCCCTGGGTGGGTGAAGTTTAACATAGGTGCCCTATCCAGGGACACACTCTGCAGTCTCTTATTCTCAACACTTTGACCATTCGTGGCCATCTGTATTAATTGCCCTCGTCACCTAAGGCAGCCTCATTGGTGAAAGTTGAGAGATGCATTATTATTCTCTATACTCCTTGTTCCATCATGTTCTGTGAGCCTTAGGAAAAGTTGAATAGTAGATGTGTCATTTGGGCTGGTAATCTCACAGATGGTTATTCTGTGTTTGATCAATTAGTGGAACTCTGTGAAAGTCTCCACCTTTTGCAAAAAGAAGCTTCTTTGATGAGTGGTGAATAATATACTTGTCTGTAAATATAAGGATCCAAGCTGGACGTGGTGGCGCACACCTTTAATCCTAGCACTTGGGAGGCAGAGGCAGGTGGATCTTCGTGAGTTCAAGGTCAGCCTGGTCTACAGAGTGAGTTCCAGGACAGCTGGGGCTACAGGGAGACCCTGTCTCGAAAAGATAAAAAAAAAAAAAAAAAAAAAAAAAGATTTTAAAAAATATAAGGATCCATATTTAGCATACAGAAAAAAATTACAATTGTCTAGGGATGTGACAGAAGCAGGGTTTTCTCTAGGATCTATGACTTTTCCAGCCCATGTGTATTTGGCTACATTTACAGTATCACACATGAGTTCTATCCCACTGAGTGGGTTTAAGTCCAATTAGATAACTGTTAATTACCCTTAGATAAAAGTGTCCAGTAACACAACAATTTAGTTTGCTCTGCTGGTCATTATTGTGATTATTGGACTTTTAAGCTGGGTTTGGACCATTGCTTGGTTTTCTCCTTTAGCAGCTTGCATAGTATCCTCTGAAACCATGGAAGCCTGTCTTCAAGGAGGAGGATTCCAGGTGAGTACCAGCTCCATTGTTCCAAGGCCCAGGTGAGTTCCAGCTCCATTGTTCCAAGGCCCAGGTGAGTTCCAGCTCCATTGTTCCAAGGCCTATGTCCAAAGTGTGTCCTGCTTCAGCAGTAGGGTCTTACTGTCATGTTCTGGGAAGAAATCAAGAGCTATTGGTGACAGCCTGTGTTTGTTTTGGAATTTCTTGGACTATGCTAACCAACAATTGAAGGGGGGTTTCTCCAGCCTGGCACTGGGTTCCTTGTTATAGAACCTTTAGATATATACATGAGCTCTTATACTGATATCGTCATACAATGTTTGATCATGTTCAGAACCCCTCTGGCATCTGCACATCTGCACCTTCCCTTAGTACCCCTGCCCATATCATGTATTCACATTACTGCATCATGTGCCTTATATGTCCCATAATTTACATCACTACATTCTATATCCCATCCCATAATCTCTCTTCCTCATGGCTCTTTCCTATTTTCCTGACATCTATGGATTTTCCACTTGAAGCATGCATGTCTAAGGAATTGAAGCTAGTATCCATTATGAGAGAGAACATGATACATTTGTCTTTCTGGGTCTGTTTGGGTCTCCTCACTCAGCATTCTAGTGCATGTGGTCCCATTTGTCAATTTGGGGATTTAATGCCTGTGCTATAGAAGTCCTACTCATAAAGTCTTTGCTGTACCTATAAGTTCCAGTGTATCTCTGATTCAGGATATCAGGTCTTATGTTGAGGTCCTTAATCCATTTGGTGTTGAGTGTAGTGCATGGCAGGAGATAAGAGATCTAGTCCCATTCTTCTATGTGTTGTTATTCAGTTTGACCAGCACTATTTGCTGAACATACTGTCTTTTCTCCAATATAAAATTTTGGCCATGTTGTTGGAAATCAGGCTATAAGTGCATGTGTGTCTGTTTTTATACCAGTGCCATGGTGGTTCTTAAAAATATTTTATTTATTATTTTATGTGTATGAGTGTATTGCCTGCATGTATGTAAGTGCACCTGTGCTATTCAATACCAATGGAGGTAAGAAGAGGTTGTCAGATCCCCTGGAATTAGAATTATGGATGGTTGTGTGCCACCATGTAGATGCTGAGTATTGAACCTAGGTCCTCTGCCAGAGCAGCCAGTACTCTTAACCACTGAGCCATCTCTACACCATACCATAATGTTCTTATTAATATAACTCTGTAGTACAATTTGAGATCTGGGATGGTAATGCCTCCAGTAGTTCTTTAATTGTTAAGGATTGTTTTGGGAAATTTGAGATTTTTTTAAATTTCTGTGAAGAATTATATTGGAATTTTAATGTATTTTGCATTGGATTTCTAGATTGCTGCTGTTAAGATGGCCATTTTCATAACATTAGTCCTATTGATCCATGATCATGGGAGGTTTTTCCAGCTTATGATATATGTTTTAATTTCATTCTTCAGTTTCTTAAAGTGTTTATTATACAAGTCCTTCACCACCTTGGTTATATTTACTCCAGGATATTTCGTGAATTTAGAAGTGGCTGTGAATAGAGTTGTTTCCTTGGTTTCTTTCTCTATATGTTTATTGGTGGTGTATAAAAAGGTAAATTTTGTATCTGGTTGCTTTTCTGAATGCGTTTATCAGCTTTTAGCATTTTCTGGTGGGTATTTAGGGTCTTTTATGCCATCTGCAAATAGGGATAATTTGCTTTTCTGTTTCCTGTTTTTAACCCCTTTATTTCTTTATTGGTCTTACTGCTCTAGCTAAAACTTCAAGCACGATATTGAACAGGAATGGAGTAGACATTCTGCCTCACTCCTTGTTTCAGTGGAGATGCTTTGAGATTTTGCTATTCACCATGTTGTCAGCTGTGGGATTGGCATATCTTTCTGTTATTAGAATGAGATATGGACACTTAATCCCTAGATTCTCCATGTCTTTTATCATTCAAAGGTTTTTTTCTGTAGGTAGTGAGAGGATGGTGTGGTCTCTGTCATTGGGGCTATTTATGTTATGGATTACATTTATTGATTTACATATGTTTGATCTAACCACTGATTTCTAGAATGAAGCCAACTTGATCATAGTACCTCTTTTTTATGTGCTCTTATATTCAGTTTGCAAGTATTTTATTGGTCTCAAAAGTATCTATTTCCTAATATCCCCGTATCTTGGGCTCTTTCTTTCTCTTTACTTCTGTGATGCTACCAAGGAGAAAATGGAGAAAATGGGAGCATTCAACTGGGAAGGAAGGAAGGACATACAAGGAACCATGAGGATAAAGAAGGAAGAAGGAACTCACGAGAGTATCAGCTAACAGGAGACAGGTATTATCGAGGGGAGACTGGGGTAGTTTATGGAGCTGGGGGAGATGGCAGAGTGCATGTCCCTGGAAAGGACTCCTATATTAAACCTCACTTCCCCATGGTTCAGGTACCATTATGGAAGAAGGACAGAAAGATTGTAAGAGCCAGGATTGGTAAATGAAACAGAGGCTTTCAAGCCTCTGAGAACTTCTTCATATGAACCTGTAAACATGGTGACAATGTGTACAAGACCCATGCTGACTAAATCAGACAAAACCCTGCATAGAACAAGGGAAATGTGCAGCCTGCCCCAACCCTAGCCAAGGAACTATTGGCAAATGACTACTGTGGGGTGAGGGAGAGTAGAGCTTCTTTAAGGTTGTGACTCTAGATAGGCCGAGTAGACTTTGGTGCATGAACTTGTATCGAAGGACATCTAGGAACAAATGCTTGACCAGATAAGACTTAACATATATAATAGAATGCATAAAATCTGGTGGGGGGGGTATGGGAAGTGAGGTATGGTCTCAATTATGAAATAATGAAATGCACAAAAATTCAATAAAATATATTTTTAAAAACAATAGCTTCAAAATACTAAATCTAAGCATAAACCTAATTAAGGTCATTGTTCTAGTTTGTCTTCCACTGCTGTGACAAAGCAACTGTGACCAACACCAACTTGGGGAGGAAAGGGCTTATTCAGCTTATATCTCCTGGGTCACAGTTTTCACTCAGGGAGCCCAAGGCAGGAACTCAGGGCAGGAACCTGGAGGCAGGAGTTGAAGTACAGGCCATGGAGGAATGCTGTTCACTGGCTTGCTCCCCTGGCCCATGCCCAGCCTGACCTCTTATACAGTACACAACAACCTGCCCAGTGTGGCATCACCCATAGTGGGCTGGGCCCTCCCACATTACTCAACAATCAAGACAATACTCCACAGACGTGGCCACAGGCCAGTCCAATGGAGCCAATTCCCCAATTGAGGCTCCCTCAACCCAGGTGTGTCAAGTTGACACTAAAGCTATCCAGCACAGTCATGAAAGAAATCCACAATGAAATCTTTACAACAATGAAAATAAAAGTTGAAGAAGACATTCTATGCCCCTGGATTGGCAGAATCAATAGTGTGGAAATGTATATTTTACCAAAAGCAATCTATAGATTTGTGCTGTATAACTTTAGTGTCAACTTGACACACATGGGTTGAGGAAGCCTCAACTGGAGAATTGCCTCCATTGGACTGGCCTGTGGCCATGACTGTGGAGTTTTTAATTGTTGAGTGATGTGGGAGGGCCCAGCCCATTGCAGGCAGTGCCATCCCTGGGCAGGTAGCTGTGCATTGCATAAAAAAGCAGGTTAGCATGGGCCATGGGAGCAAGCCAGTGAGAAGAATTCCTCCATGGCCTGTGCTTCAGCTCCTGCCTCCAGATTTCTTCTATGTTGGGGCCCCTCAGTGATGAACTGTGTCCCAGGAGACATGAGCCAAATAAATCCTTTCCTCCCCTAACTGGTTTTGGTCAGAGTATTTTGTCACAGCAATGGAGAAACAAACTAGAACTGCCATCAAAATAGTAGTAGAATTCTTCACATAAATAGAAAAATATCCTGAAATTTATAAGGATCACAGAAGACCACAGACAAGAAAAGCAATTCTAAATAGAAAGAACATAGCTGGAGACACCACATTACCTGACCTCAAATTATGCTACAGAACCACAGTAATAAAGACAGCATGGCAGTGGCATGAAAACAGATAAGTATACTGATGAAATGTAATAGAAGATATGGGGATAAACCCATACATCTACAAATATGTAATTATCTGACAAAGGTGTCACTGGATAAACTATAGCTTTTCCAAAAAATGGTGTTGCAAAACTCAATATCTGCCTGCAAAAGAATCTAACCAGGTCAATATCTCTCACTCTATACACATCAATTCAAATGGATAGGGAGGATCTTAATTTAAAATCAGAAGCATAGAGCTGGAGAGATGGCTCAGCTGTCATAGTACTGGCTGCTCTTGCAGAGGACCCTCTTCTGGCCTCTACAATAATTGCACACACATGGTGCATTTACACACTTGCAGGCAAAATACTCATACACATAGTAAAAAATTAAATAAATAATAACAGAAACATTGAAACTGTTAAAGGAAATCAGGGGAAATCTTTAGGGTGTAGATATAGGCAACAGATTTCTGAAGAGAATACTATAGTACAGAAAACACTTCTGAGAACTGGCAAATAGTATTAAAATTATAAAGCTACTGCACAGCAAAGGAAGCCATCAACAGAGCAAACAGACAGCCCACAGAATAAGAGCAAATATTTGTTAGCTATACCTTAGAGAAAAGTACTAATATCTAGAATATAGAAACAACTGCAAACATTAAACACCAAGGAATCAAAGCTACCAATCAATGAACTAGTTGAAAGGTCTGAACAGATATTTTCAAAAGAACCAAATACGAATGTCCAATAAACATTTTCAAGTGCTTGACATTATATCCATCAGAGAAATGCAAATTAAAGGTACTTTGAGATTTCACCTGACCCCATGAGAAGGGGAAATGTCAAGAAAACAAAGAACAACAAATGCTGCCAAGAATGTACAGAAACAAGAAATATTAAACATTCGTGGTGGTAGTGCAAGCTAGTGCAGCCGCTATGGAAACCAGTGTGGAGGCTCCTCAAAAGATGAAATATGGAACTACCACATGGCCCAGTTATAATACTCCTGGACATATACCCAAAGGATGTCACGTTCTACTACAGAGACTTGTGCATATCCATGTTCTTTGATGCTTTATTTTTTATAATAGAAAAGAAGTCGAATGAGCCTAGATGGCCATCAACAGATGAATGGATAATGAAAATATGGTCCATATATGCACTGGAAATTTATTCAGCTATAAAGAAAAATGAAATAATAAAATTCATAGTTACTAGTCATGATAAAATTCATGATACTGGTCAGTTGCTAAAGGGCCTTTACAAATCAATAGGACTTGCCTAGAAAAGATGGAGCCCAAAGGAAGTAAGGTAGGCGTTGTCAAAATTGTTTTAAAAACTTTCTAATTGGCCCTAGCTATTTCCTCACTCGTGGACAGCTCGTGAACAGCCCAAGCTTGCCATTAAACTGCTTGGAATGCAGCCTGCGTACTGCCTTGACCCTTAAGATCATTGGCTGCCCGTTTTGCGCCCTGAATGCGAAATGTGATGTTTGCCTATATAATTGCTGTGCTGCCTACAATAAACTGAGATTGGCTTGACCAGACTCCCTGTTGCGTCTGTTTGTCTCCTGGGGAGGGAGGCTGAGGGGCGAACTGTGTACTCACGTTTCCCAGATCCTCATCACCAGGAACTCTCAAGGACCAGCCCACTGGACGGACCTGGGACAGAGAAAGTTCCCCGCAAGTTGGGGCTGCGAAATCAACTGTGACTAAAAATAGGCTTGCATTATTGAGGTAAAATCTTCTGGGAAGTATTCTCTCAGGGTCAGGACACATAAGCTCTGGTCCAGATGGGGCCAAGGCTGCATCTCACTATAGAAGCAAAACTTGGTAATGCGTAAGGTTCTCCCATGTGGTACTGGTTTTGGTGACATGAAAGCTTACAGAATTGAAGGGGTCGTGGAGAGAAGCGGAGGTCTGACTTAGTAAGTAGCCAGGAGAGGCCATTGGTGAAGATGCGGCCTCAGTTTCAGCAAAGACCCTCAGAATCAGAGCCTCCATTGTAAGTCTAGACACCAGGAGATGCCAGGACTATGGGATGACCACCGAGGACAGTAGCAGGTGTAGAGTGGAGCCTATGACACAAGCTTTGTGTGCTGTGGATGGCAGAGCCAAAGAAGTGGAGCTGCCCAGGACTTTCGGAGGCCACAAGATCACCAGCGGAGCCTAGACGTCCAGACACTGAACTATGATATGGACATTTGCTCTGCTTAAGTGTGTCCTGGTTCTTCCCTCTTGAAATAAAACGCTGTGTAACTTCCTTTGGTTTTTACAAGAGCCCACAGTTAAGAGATTTCTTTCAAAGAGACTTTGAACTTTTAATGTATTTGAATTTTATGAAGACCATGGGACATTTAAAGTTGTGATATATTTTATATTGTGATGTTAATATTACCATGAGATCTTGGGCACAAGAAATGGAGAGGTTGTGTGCGGTATAGCTTTAGTTGTCAACTCGACACACCTGGGAAGAGGGAATTTTCTCCTATCAGTTTGGCCTGTGGGCATGTCGAGGAGGCATTTTCTTGATTTTTGAGTGATGGTCACATGATCCTTGGTTGTATAAGAAAGCAGGCTGAGCACAACCGGGGCAGCAGGCCAGTAAGCAGTGCTTTTTTCATGGTCTCTCAGTTTCTATCACCAGGTTCCTGCTTGAGCTGCTGCCTTGACTTCCTTCTATGAAGGACTGTACTGTAAGCTGGAATAAACCCTTTCCTACCCACATTGCTTTAGGTCAGTGTTTCATCACCACAACAGAAAGTAATGAGGACAATGCTTATTGACTCACTTTTGAATTTTTAGCATCCATAAAAATACCTGATCAACAGAATTATTCATAATTATTTGATGATAGGTTTAATCAAACAGTCAGATGCCTACTAAGCTTTGGAGATATAAAAATTAGAATATATGCATTTCTTAGAGTAGCTTGAAATTTCATGATGAATTATTATAGAAGTGGTAAAATAATACTAAAAAATAAAACGAAGATTTATAATGGGGGCCTGGAAAGATAGCTCAGTGTTCTTGCAGAGGACTTGCATTCAATTCCCAGCAGCCACATGGCAGTTTACAACCATCCATAACTCCACTTCCAGGGGATTCTATGCCCTCTTCTGACCTCCTCAGGCATTGCAGGACACAAGTGCATTTACACACATGTAGGCCAGATAGTCATACACATAGAATAAAAATAACACATTTTTTTTTAATTTAAAAGACAGGTTTATAGTGGGAGTGTTACATCAGTTAAGTGACAAGATATACTGTAGGAACACAGAGGAGGACATTAGATCTATACAGGTTTGTGGATAAGTATCATAAGAATTCAAGAAAACTTCCCAAAGAAACCTTGCTTTGAACCCTGAATAATGATCGGCAGAACAATGTCATCTCTCTTGAATGTTTGTTGTTCTTTCCCCTGTGCAATGTATACTGTGTGACTAGCCTTATTAATGTCTGTGGAGCTATATCCTCTCCTGACTATGTGTCAGTAGTTAATATCTTCAGCCCAAGTGTGATCTGTATCTTTAGGGACGGCAGCTCTATAGCATCTGTGACCAAGATAAAGGGTATCAGAACATGGATCTACTGAGCTTTAAAACAAAAATCTGTCAATTTATTCCCAAAGCAGAAAACTACACAATGAGTAAATTGCAGCTGACATCAGCTGGCAAAGCCCCCTGTATTAGTGACTTTTCTGTTGCTGTGATAAAACACCATGAGCAAGGGAACTTATGAAAGGAAGAGTTTATTTGAGTTTATGGTTCCAGGGGAATTATAGTCCATCATGGTGGGGAGGTGTAGTGGCTGGAGCAGGAACAGAAAGCAGAGGCTCACATCTTCATGCAGGCACAGGAAGCAGAGGGCAACTTTACCAAGGCTTAAGAAATCTCTAAGTCCCCCCTCCCAACCTGTGATGTGCTTCCTCCAGCATGGCCACACATTCTAGGAGCTTCCCAACCTGTGCCATCAACTGGGGACAAAATATCCAAATACTTGGAGCCTATGAGTGACATTCTCATTCAAACTATCACAGCATCCATATTGAGAAGCACATAGAGACCTGTTACAGGAAGCATAGGAAATTCAAATAAACACTTCTGCAGTGGCCCATGACTCAAGGTTCAAGAACTGTTGTATTAGAAGAATGGTGACCTATCCTGTAAACTCTGCTTAGAACAGAATTCTTGTAGATCAAGATGAGAAGGTGATTGATTCCAGTGATAATGAAGCTTCCATTACCTGTTGAGACAGGGAGATTTCTAGGAAGCGCTGAAGGAGAAGTAGATGGAAAAGGAAAAGGAGAATGAGGAGAAGGAAGGAGGAGGAGGAGGAGGAGGAGGAGGAGGAGGAGGAGGAGGAGGAAGAAATGTCAGTGAAGATGACAATATTGAAGGCAAGTCCCATAATCCCTAAAGAGTAGTAGAATGGTATAGTAGGTAGCTTTACTAAATTAAGCTTAGACTAGAGAGGTATAGAAATTTATAAACAACAGTGATTTGAACAGTGAGTTTGAGGTAGCATTGGCTACCTGAGCTCCTGTCTCAACGAAAGAAGTTTCAGAACAGTACCAAAAAAAAAAAAAATCTATAGCATTAACTACCAAAGTCAATGAAAATAATTTAACATATAACAAAATTACAGGACAAAAATACAGAGATATAAAGGGGCAAAGTTTTAAAAGATAAAAGCAGACATTTGTTTTTGTTAATATACTTTTATTGATGTTTTGTGTATTTCAGACATCATTTTTCAGTTCAGTTTAGACATATTCCCCTTTCCCTTCTCCCCAATCCCACCCCAGATCATGCATTCTACCATAACTGTCCTGCATCTTTCAGTCTTTTTAAAGTTTTTCTCTGCAAAGGTTTATTGTTTTGGGCAGAATTTAACTATATCAGTCCATTCTTTGACCCAGTCTTTATGTTGTTGTAGTTTCCTCCCAATTGTATTGCTCCAAAATATGCCTATATAAACATCATATATGTACAAGAATTATGTCCTCCAGGAATAAACTGTATGTTAACTCTGATATATGTTTAGGAGTTCACATTTTTGCCTTTAATTTTATATTACTCTAAATTATGAATATATACCTTTCACCCATATACATTCATTACCATTTCTGAAAGTAAGTGGTAAGTTAATTCTAAGGATCATTAAGAGATTCACATTATAACATCACAGTTGCTTTCAGATAGAAAGAAATATAACAATAATGTTGCTCAGATTGCCTTTCAACTGGGGGATTTATTACTAGAATCCACAAATGAGGGAAACCATTCCCTGTTTGTTTTTTTTTTTTGGGGGGGGAGGGACTGTGTTACTTTGCTTAGCAGAATGGCTTCGAGTTCCATCCATTTACCTGCAAAGTTCATGATGTCATCTTTCTTTACCACTGCATAGAACTCCATTTTGTAGATGTACCACATTTTTGTCATCCACTCATCAGTTGAGGGGCATTTGGGTTGGTTACAGCTCTTTACTATGGTGAAGAGAGCTGCAGTAAACATAGATGTACATGTATGTATCTTTGCAGTAGGATGAGTCTTTTGGGTATATACCCATGAGTGGTATGGCTGGGTCAGGTGGTAGGCTCATTTTGAGTCTTTTAAGGGTTCTCCACACTGAAAAGCAGACATTTGTAAAAAAAATATATAGATAATATATGTTCTAATACTATACAAAATTGATCCTGTAGGAAAAAATCAAGACAGTAGATAATCTATTTGCTTATATAAATGGAGAGGTAATTGGAGAAACAGAAGGAGGGAGGATAGGAGAGAGAGGAAGAGAGAGAAAGGGAGAGGAGGAGAGAAAGGGAGAGAAGGGAGAGAGAGGAGGAGAGGAGGAGAGAGGATCTGCTCAACAATGCTATCTTGTTCCTTTTCCTTCCAATTGACCCTGATCCTTTACTTAAAACTGTGCTTCTAAAGTAAATGCTGAAAGTTCAGAAAGAACTTTTTAATCCCAATTTCCTACCAGGTATATTGAACAGTAATCTTGGCTTTTGAAGCCTCTCTGAGGAACTGAGGTGAAGCGAGTTAATCAAAACTTCTCGATTCCTTTGATTCTCCTACAGGAACCTGACCTGGTTCCTGTCATTTTGAATTTCTGAGCTTTTATTTTTTTCTAGAAATTGGATAATGTATTCATATGCTTTAAAGCAGCCTGTAGTCCTCTTAGGAAAATGACCTCTATGTGAGAGAAATGTGCTAACAGTCCATGAATTGCTTTGGGTTTTTATAAGGCCATTTATAGTGTGTATAGGTATTCATAATTTGTATACATTCCTGTAGGGCTAAGTCTGAATGCTGTGGAGTTCCCTTCAAAGCCAGCCCAATGCTGCATGCCACGAGGTATTAGATTAATGAATCTTGATAACCAAACTGCTCTGAAGAAAATACTATCTTTGGGAGGGTGTGTGTGTGTGTGTGTGTGTGTGTGTGTGTGTGTGTGTTGTACTTGAAATCGATTGTAGTAAAAGTCCCAGAGATAACAAAGACTTTAAAATGTCTACAACCTGAATTTCTCATTTCATGTTAAATAAATCAGGATTATAGTAACACAGAATTGTTTCTCATACTTGCCAACCTTCTTATAGAGTGCTCCAACAATCTTCCATAGACTTCAAGTGGTATCAGCTATGAGTGGTAAACCCTGTTCTCTTGTATCCCATGTGGGTTCTATCATCCATTTGCCATCTTGTTCTGCTCCAGCTTCCCACAGAGATGCCCCTAGGTAGGGTCACTCTCAAAGAGCAGGTGAATGGTGTTTAAGACAGTGTTGGGAGGCTGGAGAGATGGCTCAGCTGTTAAGAGCACTGCTTGCCCTTGGAGAGGATCCAGGTTCCATTTCCAGTACCCACATGGCTAACAACCGTCCTTATCTCCAGTTCCAGGGGATCTGATGACTTCTGACTCTGTAGTTACTGCACTTCATGGGTGCACTTACACACATGCAGACGATACAGTCATACGCATAAAATAAAAATAATAAATAAAATATTTTGAAGTCCTAGTTGGAAGATGTTGCAACGCTGCTGCTACATTTTTCTCTACCTCATCCTACTGAAGCAGCTGCTGAGGGCGTTCACACAGCAGAGTTCTCCTTTGCCGCTCAGAACCTCTAGTTCCTAACAGACTAGAGCTGGACTACCTTATTGAACTGAGTTGCTGTAGTTTTTACCTCAGCCTGCAATCCAGCCCACTTGCCCTCAGAAGTGGGCCTGTGGCTGAACTGACAATTTCAGCGTCAAGTTCAGTGCTCATAATCCTACCTCCCCTCTACTCTGACCATTGCCTTATATTAAAATCCATGTGCTCAATTCTCATGCTTTGAGTTGAAATTCTGAAATTCACTTCTCCAGCCTTCTAGAAGTATCTTATTTTTGTGCTGAATGCTAAGATACAAACCAATGCACTATATTCTTATCCCTCTTTAGGTCAAGTTGTAAGTTTAAGGAGATGAGTCCAAATTCAAGAACAATATTAGCTCTGGTTTATTGGAAGCATCTGTGCAAAAACAAAAACTGCATTTTAAATTCAAGGAAGAAGAGAGGTAAAATGTCCCATAATTCCTATAATCATATCCTCATTTATTTTCACATTCAACAAATATTTATTAAACACAATGTTCTAGGCCAGGGATTGCAAATAGACTCCATCTTGCATGCCAATTCTGATTAACTGGAGGCTTCTACTTGTAGCAGTCTCAGTGAACATGCAGGCTCGGCAGGGAAGTGTCATGAGTGATCAGCAGCCTCAGCTATAGAGGAAATATTAAGTAGTAGTGGCAGCAAACACACCAGGTATTTGGTATCCCAGCTACAGTCTCTGGAGATGCAGTAATAAACAAGACATGTGCACATTTTTCGGTAGCTAAATTCCCTGGCAACAAGAGTTCATAGGGATTTATTTTATCTTTTGGCTTACATTCCCTTTCCAGAGACGTCCCTCTGTCGTTCAAGCCAGTTCTGGCCTACGCACATGTGTGCTTCTCCTAGAGATTTCATCTGGATCTGCAGCGTTTGCAGCTGGCCAGAGCTTGCCCCTTGTTAATGCATGCGACTAATTCATCTTCTGCCCAGAGGAATTGGAAATGACATTACAAAGAAAAATTGCCCCCCAACTCAAGAAAAGTCTGCCCTGGACCAATCTCAAAAAGTTCAGCTCCCTACAGAATGATACAATTTGACATCCCAATTACAGCGGCCAGGAGAGTCAGGGAATGAAAGGAAGGGACTCGCATTTCAAGCAGCAAAAGAAAACCATTTAGTTGGCTTGCATGTAGATGAAAGAGACCTCAGCCCCTGCGGCTAATTACTCAGGGCATTAATTCAGGATGTGAGAGACATAGGATGCACCTTTGTAAAAAATGTCCCGTGATAGTCAATTGAAGCTGATTAGTAAAAGCAAAGCTGGTGGGGTAGGATGAAGAGTTCTACGCTGGGAATTGTGATTCACGGTGTCTTGTCTAATTTCCCCAAGAATTGTTTGCATGTGCATTGGATAAAAATCGATGAATCATTTGAAGCCAGATGCATCCTTTATTGAACTTGGCCCTTCCTTATTAAATATAGTGATTAAGACCAGAAATAAGGAAATAATACTTAGAATGATCTATCATCATCACCATATATTTTACAGCGAATGAAGCAAAAATACATTTTTATTCAATGGATATTGAGATAATCAAATATAAAACCCAAACGTCTCTTCAATTTCCTGATACAATTAATGGAGGGATACAAAGTTCATTTAAAAAGAAGACTCTCCTTCACCTCCAAGATCACAGTAATTAAAGCATCTGGATGGCTTTCCTTTCGGGCCTTAATAAGGGAAGAAATCATTCTGGTTCTACAGATGGCAGAGTTTATGTCATGCTTGGTTTGCTTTATAAAGAAGAAAAGAAAAAAGCCCTTGCTAATGCATAAGCACTGTCTGTGCTGTCTTCCTGTGGTGTCTATAGTGAAAACTTACCATTTTGTTTCCTCAATTTTACTCCCTTATCTTCTTTTGACAGCTGGTCTTTTCTTCTGGAAACTGCCTTTCTTCCCCCAGTCCCAACTTTATGATTCCAAGTAGGGATACCCATAATTCGATGCATTTCTAGTCCTCCTTCCTCCTTATTAAAAAGAATGGGCACATGACTTAAGATAGGTTACAATTCCTTCCTTGAAATTTTAAAACTTGGAACTAGAGTGAGATCCAAGCTGTTTTGTCTTACTGGCTGAAGTTCTTAGCAGGCAGATTTCCCAGCAAGCAACCTGACCAAGAAATGTAGCAATCTAGAAGAAAATAGAGGGGCCTGGAAATGAAAGATGGAAACTTCTAGCTGAATCTCATTTCCTCCTGAAGCCAGGTGGCACCCATTCCTATGGTTCAGGTGCACGGTCTGTTTCAATACCCTTCTGTTAATTCCTCATTTTGATTAAACAAATCCAATTTACATTGTACTAACAGAGAGTCCAAGCTATTGAATTATCTACAAAGTGCCCTGATGTTACCGGAACAGGATGGTGGATGGTCATCGTTCAGGGATTAGGTTTATTTTCACAGCCAATTAAAGGATTGAAAGGCAGGAAAAATCTCAGATGAGCAGAAAGCAATAGGCAAACAAACTTTTGTTGAAAGATAAGAATCACATCCATACCTACATGCATTCACACAGAGAAACTGAAAATCCTAACGTCCAAGGGAGAGCCTTAAAAAGGGTCTTATTTAGGTTTCCTTCTCCAAATTTTGGATTGGTCAACTTAAACAAAAAAGAGAAGGCTGATAGGTTATAGCTTCAAATGATGCAGTATTCTTGTTGGGCCTTGGACTTATCTGAACTGGTTTGAACTAGTCAGCTGGAAGGAGAAACAGCTGCCTTTAATTAAGGGGGAGCCTCCCTTACCCCGGCCTTTGTCTCAAATGAAGATGACAAAAGCATACCATCTTTATTGTTTATCAGTGACCCTTTCCCTATCCATCTGTATTTCCAAAAATATGGCTAGCTCCCGGACAATCACTGACGACTCATTTGGCAGTAATGTTGAGCAGCTGGAAATACTGCATCTAGCTAGTGTGTAGGTGGTGATAAGAATACTAAGGAACAGTGGGGTTTGTAATATTTCAGGAGTTCATTAGGAGTTAGCAGGGAAATGAGGTAAATGTTGCTCCAAGCATAGAGTGGTATTTGACTTTTTATTTTCTTTTTGTCTTTTTGTAACAGGGTCTCTCTGCAGCTCCAGCTGGCCTGGAACTCACTATGTAGACCAGGATGGCCTTGAACTCACAAAGATACAACTGCCTCTGCCTCTGTCCTTTTCAGGATTCCTGAAGATTGACTAGGCAAGGATTCTTGTAGTCGAGAAGTGATACTGTGTCTTGCTTGTTGTTCTTTTTCAAGAACTACATATTTTCCATTATTGTCTTTAAACATGGCACCCTTCCACATCTTCAACATTCATATCCCTCCTCAGTATTTCCTTTGGTAAAGCCTTAGCTTTCTCTGACTTTCAGCTTCCCAGGTGAATTCCCTCTTTGTTTTCATGTCCTTGACACTCATCTACACTCAGACAACCAACCTTTTAGAGCTGCGCTGACCAATACAGTCGCCCCTCATCATGTGGATCTACTTAAATTTATATTTTCATTAAGTAAAATTAAAAGAAAAGTAAGGATATTGGGGTGAATGGTGAAACTACAGCAATATAGTCTGGACACTCATTTGATCAACTTGATTGAACATACAAGTCCCCCCCCTCCCTCCCGCTGGATGGTGGGGTTGCGGGGGATTGGGCACAACAGCCTACAAATTGGTTTTACAAGAGGGATGCTTGTACTCATAAATTATCACTTATTGCTAAAAAATGAAAAAAAAAACTGAGAGAAAGATGCAGGACAGTTATGGCAGAATGCATGATCTGGGATGGGGTGGGGTGGGATGGGGTGGAGGGAAAGGGAAATATGCCTGAACTGAATTGGAAAATGATGTATGAAATACACAAAGCATCAATAAAAATAAATAAATAAAAAATAAAATAAAATAAAAGAAAAGTAAGGATAGAGCTACTTATTCAGATTTAAACTGCTCAAAAACTGTATTTCATGTTTCTATCACAGTAAAAAATCCTATTACAGGGGACTGGAGAGATGGCTCAGTGGTTAAGAGCAACGACTGCTCTTGCAGAGGACCCGGGTTCAATTCCCAGCACCCACATGGCAGCTAAGAACCATCTTTAACTCCAGTTCCAGGGGAGTCTGACACCCACTTCTGACCTCCGAGGCATTGCACGACACGGGTGCACCAACCTACATGCAGACAGTACACTCGCACACATAAAAAGTAATTTAAAAAATTTTTAAAAATCCTATCGGATACCCGAGACCTATAAGATGTGTCTTACCTGACCAAACTGGTATCTCCTGGCCACTTCCTTGGCAGCTACTAAGAGAAAAATGGAGTGGCATAAAAATGAACTACAGAAATCTGAAGGGTGTTTGTGCCTCCAGGGGAGGGCAGATATGTTGCCAGGGCCCCCATGCCTCCCCATGCAGTGTCCATGGTAGACGGCCTGTTAGCCACAGAAGTATTTGCCACTGACCCTTGACTTAGCTTTTTCAATCTTTCCTAGCAAGGTGCGACAAAATTGATTGGAGTTGGTGTTTGATATAAGCTACAAAAAACCTGATCCTAGTCCAATTCCCTCACTTTCTGTAAGAGGAAATCGAAGACAAGCGAAGCAGATAAGAAATAGGATCTGGACTAGAGTGAAGGGCTTCTGAGGTGAAGGTATCCTGGTTGGCCCTTGATCTTAGCTGAGCTGCAGGCAAGCAAGTTCTGCAATTAAAATGATGGTTTCAAGCCTCAGTTCTACTTTTACATTTCTGAGTAACATTGAACTTGCTGTTTTGAGCCCAAGTTTCTTCATACAACATGGGAATTTTGACAATAGTATCTTCCTCATGTAGCTAATATAGTGACTTAATCTGATAAGGCCTCTGACATATAACAAGTGCTGACCCTGGATAGGTCAGGATGGGTCAGACTTACCCAGTAAGTATTCCATCACATTGATGAGGAAGCAGAAAATCAGAGTTTAAACTAATGATCAGTTCAGAAAGCTGGTTCATTCTAGAGTACCTGCTCTTATCTAGGAAGTTCTAAGTCCAGTACTCAACACACTTCAACATGCTTCCTAAGACTCTCTGTTTCTGTAGACTCTCTAAAATCATCTCACCCTTCCAGTGTGGGATACTAAAAACCTGCTGATAGATTTGTCTACTTACTTAGCCCTTTGACACAGCTGACAATGATCCTGACAGAAAAATTGGTGCGGTCATGTCTCCTGGGACCTCCTTGCTTGGCAAGCATTTCACCAATTTGTCCATCACCTAGTTAGAAACAGACATTAATGTCTCAGTCATAATCTCCTCTCCTTTCTCCTTCCTCTGCGGGTCCATGAAACCTGTGACTTACTGCTAGAATGAGGCTGCTGAATTTTCACAGATTTTGGCTTATAGTAACTCTATTTTTAATGTGTTCTGATTTGCTTTCAATTGCTGATTACTGTGATAAAAACACTGACCATACCAACCTGGGGAGGAAAGGGTTTATTTAATCTTACATCTCCCAGCTCACAGTTCATCACTGAGGGAGGTCAGGTAGAACCCAGGGCTAGAACTTGGAGCCAGTTGCTGAAGCATTGCTTAAACATTTTTCTTCCTAAAATGAATGGTTAATTTATCATTTTTTTTAAATGAGAGTTTTCCAAGAGGCATTTTGTCAATATATCAGCTTTTTAAACCTGAACTTTATTCATAATTTTTAACTGGAAGATAAAATAAGATACATTCTCTACAACCACAAGCATATGCCCTTATTTTTATTTCTTTAAAAAATTATTATTATAATTATTACATGGGTGCATGTTGAGTGGGCGTGGGTGCGTGAGTGCCATTCCATACACGTGGAGGTCAGAGAACAACTTTTGGAGTTGGTTCTCTCCTTCCAAATTTACATAGGCTCTGAAGACCAAACTCAGGTCAGCAGCCTTTGCTGAGCTGTCTCGCTGGCCTCATGTTTTTATTTAATATATATGTATATATACCTTAAATATGAAGTGGCACATTATGCACATATTTGTGGGCCTCGTGTGTTAACTTAGTAAGTGTACACAATATTTAATGATCATATCTAGGATATACTTTTTAATATACTTAATGTAAACCTCATTCCCCAGGCAGTTGCTCACCCCAAAGGCAGTTTTGAATGACATAAGCCTGTGTCAACCTGAAAGATGGATATTTAAACATTGGAAATGAGCAGTTCAAAAGAGTTTCCTCTGGGGGATGCAAAATTTACCAATTGACTTAAACAACCAGGGTCCAACTTAACATGCTATATGTTTATCTAAAAATAACAAGCCTGTGTTCACATAGGATGTAGACCAAAAAATAAAAAAAGTGAGAATCTTATGAACTGAAAAAACTGGGTTTGCAAACTGGTTCTTAGTGAGTTTCGCCTGAGAGCTACCTTACACTCGTGGGAGCTATGATGCGTACAAATGGAGCATTTCAAAGGAAAAGAATTGTACTGTGACCTACAGGGTTCCTCAGTGTTCTTGGCTCTTGGCCTCATGCCTTGGTTATTTTGCTGAGGGCTAAGATAAATTTTGCATATGCTTGTATCCATTAAGAAGCAACACAATGCATTATGTAATATATTAAACCTCTATCATGACAAAACAAAATGTGGTATGCTTGATGCATGCGCTGTGATCCACTTTCTGCCTGGGGAACTGAGTTTCTCTGCAAATGTTTCTCCTCAGCCAGCTGGGCTGACTGTGGCTGTGCTGTCTCAGACAATGTCAGGACCAATTTTCTCAGGCAGAGAGTGTGTGTACAACTGTGATCTGTATCTCCCACATACTGATACGTTTCTGTACAGCTGGGTCTGTCCCAGTTCGCCGCTCCAGAGCAAACAGAAACTATTAATATTTTAATGAATTACCTTTGGGGCACCATGAAAAAAGGAAGAAAACCAATAACAGCCTGAGGGGCTGGGAAAGCAGAGCAGCTGCATCCCCATCAACCTTGCTCTTAAAGTGTTTTCCTTGCTAAATCTCACTGTCATGTTTGACAGTTTTGGCATGTCTAAGCAGCCACATTCTTTGCTTTCTTTCAACTTTGCAGTTATCTAGCTTGCTGTTGGGTAAAACTGATCTCTAGGCAAGGTCTGCGACACATTTCAAATCATTTAGGAGAAAAGGAAAAAAAATGCACATTCAACCCAAGGTAAGCTAAAAATCATTTGCTATGTTCTGGAATAAAAGCCAGTTTTCATACCTGATATTGGGCTTTACTGATACCGTGATGAAGGTGTATATTCTATTCAGCATTCGTCAGGACTCCTTCTCAAAGATCACAACTGACAAAGAGCACCCCCCCACACACACCTAAAAAGAAACAAAAAGAAAACTGGTGGATTTTAATAGTACGTGGGTACTGTAATAAGCCTGGCTTCCTGGTTAGTTCTACTGGGGTTTTTGGCCCTTGAAATTCCCGTCTGCTGAAGGCGGTTTCGGAAGGCATGAGAAAGCCACTAGATGGCAGGAGCGCACCGCCTAAAATGAGAACCGCAGCTAAACCAAGGGCTTAAGAGCTCTTCCCGGTCTCAGAGGATGGTGGGGGAGGAGCTGCTGGTTATTGATTGGTTCACTGACCCCTGTCTCCTCCTCCTCTCCTCCAGCTCTAATTGCAATCCTGGAAGGTCTTCTCCCGTGGCTCCTCTAGCATTCTTCCAGGATGGGTGGCTTCGAAAATTGTCCTGCTGGACCCAGTAAGTGGGTTTGCAAGGCACAGCAACTTTAGTTCAAGGCGGCCTGAATGTCTTTTAACTTCCCCAGCTCTGTGATCCTGGCAACTGTCAGAAGTCTTAAATAGGCCCAGACTGGGAGTTTGAGCTTCTCTAAGGAATAGTGTGATGGGTCAACAGGCATCCCTCTGATAAACATGCATGGTTTTCTGCCAAGCTGGTCTCTGTTCATTTTCTCTTTCCTTAAATTTGTATTTAGTTTCTACCATGAGCTAAGTGGCAAGGACACAAGCATGGGCACGAGATATTCGGGCCTCATAAGAAGCCTTCAGTTTTTTAAAAGAGGTCCAAATGGGGGGCTGGAGAGATGGCCTAGAGGATAAGAGTGCCGACCGCTCTTACAGAGGACCCGGGTTTGATCCCCAGCACCCACATGGCGGCCGAGAACCGTCTGAAACTCCAATTCCAGGAGAACTCCAGTTCCAGGGGAATCCGAGACCCTCTTCTGACCTCCGCGGCATTGCACGACACGGGTGCACAGACTTGCATGCAGACAGTACATTCATACACATACAAGAAATAAAAAAAAAAAAAAAAAAGGAGTCCAAATGGGCAATAAAGATGGGTGATAGCGTCTACAGTGAAGGTGAGTACAGTCCATGTTAGCATCTCAGTCAAAGGGAACAAAGAATGCGAGGAGATCAAGGACAACAAGGACAGCTAGGAGTAAGCCGAGCTTAGGAGTAAGTCCATAGCAGAACATTCCAACCTTCTGTCTAACCTTGAAATAAGAAGAATCTGCAACTGAGCCTGGAGAGAGCTGGCACCTGGGGCTTTAGAAGTCGGCTGACTAAAATGTCGCCTGGGGTGGGGACAGTGGACCCACACAGCAAACGGATGCCGGGGCCTGATCGAGAAGGTCTCCTGTGCTATGCACTTTTATCTCAGCCTTAATTGACTTTGTCAGTGGGGAGCCATGAAAGGTGACATGAAAGACAAGCCCTGGTCTCCTCGGACTTTACAGACAGCTGGTTCTGAGGGAAGTTAGAGAAGGAGCTGAGGGAACTAGAGGGGGAAAATCACAAAGGCTATGACCAAAGGCCAGAAGAGACAGAGCTGGGGAGTGGATAATCTGTTAGGAGGATCAGAGGATATTTGGAGATGTATTTATAAGTGGAGTGCCAGAATGCTGCCTAGGGAGTGACCTCTTGACCTTTATCTGAGGCAACTGCTAAGACTGAGTGGCCACTGAGTAGAGTAGTAGCAGGATGTTTGCATTGACTGTTGGAGAGCAAGGTTCTAAAGAGCAGGAAGCAAGAATTGATTTCGTATTCATTCATTCTTCAGTTAATCTATTTGAGTGACATTTGAGGATCCTATGCCTTATATCAGGAAATATTGGGTGTGTGTACAGCGTCAGGGTGAAGCACAGTGCTTGTTTTCTAATCTCTAAGGAGTTAAAAGATCAACTTTTACTCAACATATTCTTGCTTGGTGTTTGTTTCTATTGTACCTTTTGGATTACAAGCTAGATATGATTTTTCATATATATATATATATATGTGTGTGTGTGTGTGTGTGTGTGTGTGTGTACTAAATGTTGCTCAAGGCAGGTTTCCAACCATTAAATTGATGGCTTCACAGAAAACATTTTACAAACACTTGTTGAACGTACCGTGACTATAATTCTTAAAAATTACATATGGCACACAGTTTGGAAGTCTTCTACCATTAGTATTATCATGAGGATTGATAAAAAAGGAAAGAGAGGATGAAAGGGAGGAAGGAGGGAGAGGAAGAGGGGAGGGGAAAGGAGGGGAGGGGAGAGGAGGAGAGGGGAGGGGAAAGGAGGGAAGGGGAGGTGTTGTAAAGAATTGTCCTCTACCTGGCAAGCTGGACCAAAGGCTTTCTTCCCAAGTTTGGTTGCACCTGCTTGCCAAGGATTATAAACTTGACTGTTGACCTTGCACAAGAAAAGGAAAAAATGGGAGAGTTAGCTACCACTCCCAACCATCCAGTCAGCCTTGGCTGTATGAGGGGAAGGGACGAAGGGTACACAGAAGGGAGAACGTCCTGAGGTGGGCCCCTCTCCTTGAATATTTTATGCAGCTGCTGTGATGTCACAGGATTCAAGCCCAGTTTGGGATTTACCTGTGAGGCCTTAGAAGGGGGTCACCCACTCTTCTGTAAGTAACCCCTTACCCACTGCTCTGTTAGTAAGCCCAAATCAACTCCGTAGGATTTCCCAAGCTGCAGTTTGGGAATTTGTACCTCTTTGTCATTAGAAACCCAGGGAGGAGGGGCTTGGATACCACTTGCACCTCCCAGAAGAAATTTTACTGACAGAAAGGAAGGAAAAAGACATTTGAGTTTCATCTGAACTTTTTCTGGTGACATGTTTATAACACAGCAAACCAACATAAAAAGCAGAACAAAAATGGCAGAACATCTAGGTTCTAAAACATAAGACTCGAGTACAACATGGCTAATATATTGCTGTACTGTGATACAGCAATCACCTTCTCCAGGTCCAGTCTTTAGAATGCTTTGTTCATTCCTTCAGTTAGGATACCCTTCCTAAATATGTCAGCACCTCACTAAGCTGAAAACAAGGTTAGTAATACAGGCACCATCCTTCCTGCTACAGTTAAGATGTACCAAGCTTAAGACAACCGATCTCAAACAAGTAAATGCAGGTGCAATGTATTATGATAGGAATCATAAATATGATCCAATATTAACCCACTAACATTTTTCTCCTTTGTGATCACAGCTACATAGAAGGTGCCCGTATTTGTGAGAAACAACAGAACCATGAGGACAAAAATTCACTACCTTGGTCACCATTGCAGAGATTGAGTTCTGCAGCATTTGTGGTCAAAGGAAATGATCACCTGCTGAAGAGACAGGTGGCCTCCCAGGTCCTTGGAAAAAGCTGCTGCTCCAAGGACGGCAAGTGTGCCAGCCTTCATCTCATGAATTAACTCGGATTGATTGCCGTTGGCCACCTGGAGTGCTGTGCTGAGCAGTTAGTGGAAAGGATTGTTTCTCAAATGAGCAATTTCTTAGGAATGGAGAGTAGAGCTGCAAGGTGTGTATTCCTCACTCTTTCATTACACTGTGGCTTAATCAATAGTATTGACATATTTAAAGCAAGGAGGCATAGAGGAGTTAAAATGCATGGCTCAAAACCATGGAAATCAGAGAAGCAACCTGGGTTGGACACTGTCTGTACTGAGTTGAGAGACTCCGCATTCAGGCCTTAGGGCTTCGTACATTCAAGGGCAGGCATATTGGTCAGTCCTCAATAAGGCATTGGGATTCTTGAGAATCTATGTTCAGGAAGGCCTTTTCTTACTTTTTAATGTGATTTCAATTGCATTTTAATTCAAATTTTAATAAGCCCATAATAATTGTATACATTTATGGGGCTTGGTGGGATAGTTTGATACAAGGGTAATTAGCGTAACAATTTCATGGAACATTTATCATTTCTGTCTTTTGGGAACATTCAGTCAGAAACGACTTTTAATTTAGTTTCCGAGTTACCAAGACCAGAAGGAAACTCAACAAATGAAGTTTGGGGTCATAAGAAGCAGTTAAAATCCAGTTTGGGGAACTATAAGCTGAGGATCTGGTTGTTAGTTTTAGAGAATTCATTCTGAGTTATGGCCTCCTATAATCTCTTGATTATAAGACTGGTCAGACACATAGCTTGGAGGTATCTTTCTTATGATTTCAATGAAACCCACTTAAAATTTTATCAATTAGCCAAATAGGTGAACTTGTAAAATCTATAACCATTGTAAAAACAAACAAAATGCAAACTAACTGTATTTTTCAAAAATCCTCAAGGTCAACATTTGGACAATACAAACTTCAAAAATAATCAAATGTGACAATTAAAATATGAATTCAAATTTGATGATTTTAAAAAGAAAATACTATTTACTTTCTATTCTTCCTGTTGTCTTCTTCTGGCCAACCTTCAGGTTCTGCAGAAAGCTTTGTTTTTGAAAGTATTTAAATGTAAATTTTAAGCTTCTCCACACATTCTGTTAATGACAAGGGAGTTATAATGTATTTTGTTTCTCACTTAGAAAATGAAACAAAATGCAAATCTGAATCATATTAAAGGCAGATTTTTTTCTTTTTATAAAATTTTGAAACAAGTGCCAACCAACAAGTTGAAATCCATAGGACAAAAAAAAAAACTTAATAATATGTATTGCTTGGCCTTTGAAGTTGGGATTGTATTTCTTGCAAATCAGTAACTAAGGACTGAACCACAGAAACTGTGTGCCACATAAAAGTGCATGCGAAGTAATTTTCTCTAAGGAAAAGTGCTTGAAAACACTGGCGACTCACTAAAACACTGATGTGTGAATGGCTCAGTAATCTGAGAAGTTTATATGGAAGCACATAGTCCTAAAAGGGGAAAGAATAGGAGAAAGCAAAAAGAGGAAGAGATAGAGAAGGAAAATAGCTATAATTTACAAGAGCTTTAGTGATGGCAGGTGATTTGGAGGAGTTCTCTTGGATTTATTACATTGTCTCATAAGATCAGAAGCCAAATAGTCTCACAATGACAGTTTGAATGCTTGCAAAATGAGAATCCAGTAGCTTCTCAGTCCTAGAAAGCTGAAAGCCTCAGGACAAAAGAGGCCAGTGACAAATCTCTTCTCCGGCCTTCTTAAAAGCCTTACCTGGACTCCGGGCTTGGGCATGCACTGTGTTTTGACAAATGAGACCTCAGCACCTATTACCCTGGAGCAACTTGAAAAGTGTTTGTGCAAATTGGTTGGCATGATACCTGGTCTAGTACACTGCAGGATAAAGATTATTTGTTCTGTATTGTTGTTCTAACAGGGTTTTATAGATTTGATGACTTCATCGGAATCTATTAACTTATGGCTGGCAAGGTAAGATGTCTAATAGGAGTCAGCAGGGCTGCATCCCTTCTGGATTCTCTGGAAGGGAATGCATCCTTAGAGCCTTTCCAGATTTTAGAGCAGGCTGGTCCTCCTTGCCAGGTGGCCTCTTCTTCCCATGTCTCTGACCACAGCTTTGAATCACCACATCTCTCTGACTCGGACTTTTCTGCTTCTCTATTTATAAGGACTTTTGTGATTACAGTGGGACAGCATAATGTCCTCTTATTAAGATCCTTAACCTAATCACAATTTCATTTAAACAACATTTTCATAATTATAGGTTGTGTGGATTCAAATATGGATATCTTTTGAGGACTATTTTCTGTCCCTTGCAGAGGCCAATTATTGCAGAAACAAGAAACCCACCCCCAAATCAGCACTCATGTCCTGAACATGCGAATGACACCCTCTTGTCTTTTATAATCTGGGCCATAGTGCAACAAGATCCGTGAACCCAGAGGAGCCAGTGAGAAGCTCACCTAGCCATTCTACAGAATCAGAAGAAAAATGTCATTGAAGTTTAACTTATTTTTAAATGTGTGAGGTGGTAAATCATGTAACTCTGGAGCCCAAATTTAAATTATTTGTTTCCAAAATAATCTAAACTAACCTTTTGAAAGTTTGAAAAAATTAAAAAAAAATTTTTTATTATTAATTTTGTTTATTTCTGTATGTGTATGAATGTACTGTCTGCATGCAGGTCTGTGCACCCGTGTCGTGCAATGCCACAGAGGTCAGAAGAGGGTGTCGGATTCCCCTGGAACTGGAGTTCTCCTGGAATTGGAGTTTCAGACGGTTCTCGGCCGCCATGTGGGTGCTGGGGATTGAACCCGGGTCCTCTGCAAGAGTGGTAGGCGCTCTTAACCACTAGGCCATCTCTCCAGCCCCATTTCTTTCTTGGCAAGGGTGAAAATTTTGAAAATGGGTACTTGTTTCTGACCTCTGCATGTAGTTCCTTTCCTCATGGCCTAAGAACTCCCATTGTATCCTTCTTACATTGCCCATGCCCATTTGTTTTCCACCTTACCTCTAAATATCACCTCCTGTTTGGAAAAATAAAGAAATAAGAGGCAGAAATATACTAAATATGCTGTTGTCTGTCTTGGTCATATGTCTCTTTTACGGACAAAGTTTTAAGCACTAAGAGATAGTAGTTAATTTCTGAAATTTCTCCCTTTCACAGATGCTTGGAAATGTTCTCTTATTCATTCCAACTCTTGAGATCAGAGAAGATTCTATATCATGGTCTCTGTGGTATTTTTATATCCATGGCATTTTTAGACTACTCTGTTCCAATTAAATCATCATCTGTCATCTGAAATTTATTAAGTACTATCCTATATATCAGGTTCCATGGAATGCAATAGGAATCAAGTTAAAAAGACAGATCTCTGGCTCACTAGAGGATTCAATGAAACTTAATCCAACAGAGTCATTGGGAAATAATGAAAGGTCTCTTTGGTCCTTCATTAACTCAAATATTAAGTAATTGATTTGTAACTCAAATGCCTGACTTTGAAGCTTATTATTTTGCCTTTTAGGCTATCTCCATCTCAGAACATTATTTTTTGTCCATCTCATAACCTTAGAAAGGCCAACCTAAGGTGGTCATTATTAATTATATATGTCTACGTGTATGTCTAAACCTGAACATTGGATCTTAGGTCTTTGGAACTGTTTTGTGAGGACAATGTGGAAGACTTTGAAACTGTAGTCTAGAAAAGCCCTAGCATGTTGGGTTCCTTCTGGTGGAAGTTTGGAAGACAGACTGAGAAAAGCATGAACAGTGGAAGGTTGGGTACCAGGGTTTTGGAAGGGAGCAAAGACTGTTGGGAACTGAGCTAGAAGCTACTCATGTGATAGCTTGACAAAGAATGTGGCTGTGTCCTAAAAACTTGTGTGAGGCTGAATATAGGGATAATGGACTAATTGATTTGACAGAGGAAGATTTAAGACAGCACAGCATTTATTTTACATCGTGGTGCTGCTCATTGCTCTCATCCAAGTCTACAGTAAGAGAGAGCAAAGGATGGAGCAGAAAGATCAGAAAGACGTGAGGAAAGGTGTGTGAGAAATTTAAATTTAAAATGTTAGACAAAGAGAGTACAGACAATAAAACATTTGTAATTGTTCAAGAGATTAGGGCAATTGAAGAAGAGCCTGGTGCTCTGCACTGGGACAAAAAGGTGTCCTGGGGGCAAGACCTCAGCCAACAAAAGCTCCATCTTATGAAAATACAAATTGCTTTGAAAGGAGATAAACCGAGAATGCAGCTGAAGGCATTTCTTGCTCCTTGAAAGTAACTGCCAGCCGGGTGTGGTGGCGCACACCTTTAATCCTAGCACTTGGGAGGCAGAGGCAGGCGGATCTTTGTGAGTTCAAGGCCAGGCTGGTCTACAGAGTGAGTTCCAGGACAGCTGGGGCTACAGGGAGACCTGTCTTGAAGACAAAAAAAAAAAAAAAAAAAAAAAAAAGAAAAAGAAAGTAACTGCCTAGAGAAGAGCTTCCTCAAGGTCTGCACGCATAACTAACACAACTGTGGTCATAGGAAACCAGATTCTTTCTGAGGTTGGCATCAGAGATTTGCACACACAGTACTAGTTTTTCAGGCAGGAAAGATGCACTGTTAAGGGGGGCATAGGGTCTTTCATGATGGTTCCAGGGAATTTCTGAGGCCAGGCACTGGATAGCAGGTTTGGAGTCCTTGCAGGGAGGCACTGAGAAGCCACTCCCTAGAGCCATGAAGTCTAATTTGCAGTAGAGATTCCAGGATATTGGAGATGTCAGAACTATGGGATGGATGTCCATTGAAGAAAGCTAGTAGCATGGAGTAAAACCAGGCAATGAGACAGGCTATGTGTGCTGCAGGAAGCAGAGCTGGAAGGATGGAGATATTCAACCCATTTGGGCACAAACGATTCCATCTTGAGCTCCAGGTCCTTAACATGGAACTGCTGAATCTGTTGATTGCCCTGCTAGATTTTAGTCTTACTTTGGTTCAATTGACTTTTAATATGAGCTTCATTCTTTCCTTTGGGAATGAGAATGTTTGTTCTTTGCAATGGTATATTGGAATAAGGTAAATTCTTTTTTATTTTATAGGAGTTAACATTTAAGAGACTACTGAGTCTCAAATGAGACTTGGGCTTTGGACTTTGAAACTGTGTTCAAATCGTTAAAGACTTATGGGGACCTTCAAAGTTAGAGTATATTTTGCATGAGGAGATGACCATGGGGGACATAGAAAGGAAAGTTGTGCCTTAAGAATTTTCATATGTTTATGTGTCAAGTTGAGAAGGATGAAAATTATGATGGTCAATAATAATTGTCAAGTTGAAAGGATCTAGAATATCTTGGAGACAAACTTCCAGAAATACCAGTAAAGAATTGTCTAGGATATGTTAACCTTTGACCACGAATGTTAAGAACTATCTAGATTAAGTTAATTGAAATGGGAAGACTCGCCTTATGTTTTGGGAGCACAATCCACTGAGTTGGGATCCTAGACTGAATAAAAGGGCAATACGGGCTGGGCGTGGTGGTGCACACCTTTAATCCTAGCACTTGGGAGGCAGAGGCAGGCAGATCTTTGTGAGTTCAAGGCTAGCCTGGTCTACAGAGCGAGTTCCAGGACAGTTGGAGCTACAGGGAGACCCTGTCTTGAAAAGACAAAAAAAAAAAAAAAAAGGGCACTGTATTAGTCACTTTTCTGTTGCCGTGATAAAGCGCCATGACCAACGGAACTTATAAAAGGAAGAGTTTATTTGAGCTTACAATTGACGGTTCCAGGGAATTAGAATCCATTGTGGCAGGAGGCATGGCGGCTGGATCTGGAGCAGCATGCTGAGGGTCACATCTCTCAAAGAGCACAGGAAGCAGAGAGAGAGCAACTGTAGACCACGAAGCTTATTAAAACTCACTAAGCCTGCCCCCAACAACACACTTCCTCCAGCATAGCCACACCTTCTAAGACCTCCAAAAACAGTGCCACCAACTGGAGACAAATGTCTGAATACTTACAGCCTATGGGGGACACTCATTCAAACCACCACATTCCACTCCCTGGCCCCCATAGGCTCCTGACCATATAAAATGCAAAATGCATTTAGTCCAACCTTAAAAGTCCCCACAGTCTTTACCAGTCTCAATCCCATTCAAAAGTCCATAGTCCAAAGTCTCCTCTGAGACTCAGGCCAATCTCCCAAACTGTAAGCTCCTGTAAAATCAAAAGACAAATTAAATACTCCCAACATACAGTGGAACCGAATACACATTCCCATTCCAAAAGGGAGGAATAGAGGCATAGTAAGGAAATACTGGACCAAAACAAGACCAAAAACTAGCAGTGCAAAAACCAAGTCCAGTAGCTCCATATGCAACCTCTGGGACTTGACTTCCAAAGGGCTTAGATGGCTCATCTCTTCCAGCTTTGCCTGCAACATACATCTCTTTCTTAGGCCAGTACCACTCCCTGTATGCAGCTCTCCTTGGCAAATATCTCACAGGTCTGACATCTTGAATGTCTTCTTGGGGTCTCCGCTGCCAACCAGGCTTCACATTCACAGCTTCACGCAATGGCCTATCAGGGCCTTCTTTATTCAGGGACATCCCTGCTCCACTCTACCTGGCCTCTGTGGCTCTCTGAAACCATGGAGAAAGAACTGATGACCCCTTCACTCTTGCAAACTTCATGCCTCTAAAGCCAGCACCACTTGAATGAAACTGCCAAGTTTGGCTGCAAGTTCGGGATGGAATCTCTCCTACTTTAACCACATTTGCAATTTTTCCCTGCCCAGGACTTGTTGGAGGATTAGCTGGGTGTTGTCTTGCCCTGAAGGTACTGATTCTTTTGTTTACTTGTAACTCTCCAGGCCTCTCCTTAATCACTTTAGTCTCCTTATGAAAGGGAGCCTCTCCTTCACATGCCTTGGCCCCACCTTTAATCTTCCTAGTGCAGTTATCAGATCCAAACCATACATTCTGCATTTCCTTCTGCCCTATTTGCTCTTCTTCACTGTAGATCTGCACAATATTCACCATTAAAAGCCACACCACCATTTCTACATTAGGCTGTCTTGAAATATCCTCTGCCAAAGACATCAGTCCGTTGCTTTTCAACTTAGCATCAGGCAAGCATTTGGGCTGCGGGCAAACTGCTGCCAGTCTCTTTATCACAATATCCCAGTTGCTGCTTAAGTCTTTATTTTCCCCTGGAACCACATCTTTTGCAGCCATGCTTTCTTCCAGGCCTCCACTAGAATGGCCCTTTAAGCTCTGCTTACAGTAGTCAACAGCCTTTCTAGCCCAAAGTACCAAAGTCTTCCACATTTCTCCAAACATCCACATGGTCAGGTTTTTCACAGCCAACAGCCCACTCTCTGGTACAAAATTACTGTATTAGTCACTTTTCTGTTACTGTGATAAAGCACCATGACCAAGGAACTTATAAAAGGAAGAATTTATTTGAGCTTACAATTGATGGTTCCAGGGAATTAGAGTCCATTGTGGTGGGAGGCATGGCGGCTGGATGTGGAGCAGCATGCCGAGGGTCACATCTCACAAAGTGCACAGGAAGCAGAGAGAGAGCAACTGTAGACTACGAGGCTTGTTAAAACTCAGTAAGTCTGCCCCCAACAACGCACTTCCTCCAGCACAGCCACACCTTCTAAGACCTCCAAAAACAGTGCCACCAACTGTCTGAATACTTACAGCCTATGGGGGACACTCATTCAAACCACCACAGCACTAGAACCTGAGCAGGAGCAGTCCTCTCCCTGACAGCTTCCTCACTTAAGTGCAGTGTGACCGGCTCCTGCTCTTCTGCCTACCCTCTGTGTTCCTCCGAACTGTGAGCCAGAATAAACTCTCCTTCCTTAAGTTGCTTTTGTCAAGTATTTTGTCGCAACGATGAAACAACTAATACATTGTTCTTTTTTGTTTGTTTCTTTAAATATATGTATATATATTTATTTATTCTAACTTTTTACTTTTTATTGAGTGCATTTCATACAACAATTCTGAATCAAATTAGGCTTATTCCCCCATCCATGCCCACCCCTCATGCCCTCCCGCCCCCTGCCAGAGCTCAGGGGATTCTAATACATTGTACTTTTACAAACAAGAAAATCATCCATATTTTTTAAACTTTGATTGAGATAGATAATTTATGATGCAGCAACAGCAACTAAAATTGTCTTGGAAAGAGAATTAGATGTCCAACTATATCTAAACTAACTTCTCAATCAAACATGGCCTATCAGATAAAGCCTCAACCCCAGTCCCAGGTTTGGTGAACCATCCAGGGAAAGAGACACCTTACTGAGAAGAGGGAATCCAGAATTGCCATCAGCTGCTGTATAAGTTTTCTTCAGCCATTATCTCTTTAGGGCTTGCTTTTCTTATCTGTAAAATTAAAAATGTAGACTGAACAATATGCATGATTTCTTCCACACTTTAAAGTTTTATAGTTATAATGATTTTGGAGAACATTGAAATGAACAAATCAATAAAATAAATGGATATATAATAGCTCTCAGAAGAAAGCAGGCAATTTCCAAATGTAAGAGTTCACCTATAAATTTGTAAGAAGTTCTCTCTGAAAGTATTGAGAAGTTAGGCTGTAGATTCAGAAAGTGAAAACATTACCTGAAAGATTTTTATTGAGCTGAAAACTGAGCTTTTTAAGAATGGCAGTGATTAGATGAAGCTTTCTTAATTCCTCTGCCATTAACTCAAAAAGGGTGTTAGCTATTCTTTGAAATTATTTCATTGTGACATTTACTTAAGCTGTTCATCACAAGAAGCACAATTGTTCATTTTCTTACTCATCATATATCTGAACCCTCCATTTTCATGACTGCCTCCACTTTATTGTGAATGTGATCTTCAGAAGGATCCAGACAGTAAAGAGAATAATGATTTACCCCCCGTCTCCAAGGGTGCAGTGAGAAGGGGCCTTTTGATTTTCTAATATTAAAAATTTCTGTAATATTTAACTGAGTGTTAGAAAAGTAAGCATTATTTTTGTAATAGGACAATAAAACTTTAAATAGTTTCAGTTAAAAGGGGAAATAGCCAGCTTTTTATCATTTTAATCATGACTACAGAACACTTTATATTCCATATTTCATTTTAAAACCTGAATTTATAGTTGTGTCTCTCTCTAGCTTTCTAACTCTTTCTTATTGTTTAAAGATGTTACATTTTGCAAAGAGGAAAACACTGTAGTGAAATGTTTGCAAAAAGCTAGGAAAACACGGAAGAGGATGGTATTAATTCCGAATCAGGTAAAGTTTTTAAGGAAGGGTTCCATTTGACTTTGCACAGATAGGCTTTTAATCTTGTTTCTAAATTCTTCAAACGCAAGCTAAGTTCTTCAAACTCTGTTTCCTCGGTTCCCTATCTATCTATCTATCTATCTATCTATCTATCTATCTATCTATCATCTCCCAGGCCTATCCATAGATGAGACTTTTTCTTTCCTGGGTCTTTATGACTGTGGTGGGTAGGACTATGCTAATACTAATATATTAACACCGTCACTGCAACCAATGCTCAGCAGTAACTGGACGTTCAGTGAGAGGTCTCACCTGGAGAGGTCATATGATTTGTCATCACAGGAGGGTTACCTTTCTAAAAATTGATCAGGAATGTAATTAATATACAATGAACTATACCTGCATTAAACACACAATGTGATAGTTTTGACACATATGATCCCAAATGTGAAGCCCTCACCAAAGTCAAGATAATAAATATTTCTCTAATACGGGGAAATTCCCTCTTGTTTCTTCTTAATCCCTCATCAATATCTACTCTATCCAAACACAACCACTGATCTATTTTATATAATTGTGGACAACTTTGCGTTTTCTAGAAATGTATATAGATGGAATTATAGACTGTTGAATCTTTTCCCCCCCTTTATTTACTCCTTGCTACTTCATGTGCCAACAGTTCATTCCTTCATGTAGTTGGGCATTAATCCAACATGTGCACATTAATTCATTTAGTTACCTGTTGATAGGCATCTCATATAACTTTTTAGGTTTTGATGTTATCAACAAAGGTATTATAACAATCCCAATGAAAAAAGATAATTTAGATTTTAACAGGTGGAAAGGGCTAGATTCTTTTTAGCTCTGTAAATTGGTTTCTGTCTCACTCTAGATCTTACCCAGGATCATTGAAGAATGGTCCCTGGAACCCCATTTGTTGTCTCATCCAATGTTTCTAATCCCATGGTCAACTGACAATTACCGTATTACTCTTTGGCTCTCGGTATCAGTCTTGCTTCTTTACAAAATCATTTCCATGGTCATCATTAGTTGGGTTCCTCCACCTAAGTCCTAGCACAATGCCTTGTACTTTATCCTCTGTAAGACTTACCATATATAATGTGTTTCCTGCTGTGGCTGCTTTTCTAAGGTGCTCCAGTGTGTTGGTTTGGCTGTTGAGGCAGGGTCTTGACTAGCCTAGGATGGTCTGGAGCTCAGTATGTAGTCAAGATCAGCCTCAAACTTGCAAGCCTCCTGCCTCAGCTTCCCCTATTCTGGTATTACAGGTAAGGACCACCATGCCTGAGGAGCTCTTTGAGAGCAAGAGATTTTTTAGTCATTGTGGCATCCCCACAATTTATGTTGTCTGGAAAAATATATGTTAAGTGGTTGAATAAATGAGTGAATGAATGAAAACCACAAAAGGGAATTGAGAATGTACTATAGTTAGATCATACCGATAGTTGTACAACTCTATAGATATATTAAAATTTTTGAATTTTGCATGCTAAATGAGTGAATTCTATGGTATGTGAACTGGATCTATATAATCCTGTTTATAAAGAGGAAACTAAGACATTAGTTATTTTGATGGGATAATACATTAAGCTTGAGTTTTCAACACTTCGACATCAGCTCTGAATGTTTTAGAAAACTGAATGATCAAAATTTAACTTAGTACCCACAATCTTTATCTCAATATTGTCTCACTTGATTCATTCACTTAGTTATTCATTTTTGCTACCAATCTTCGAAGCATTTAAGATGAGATTTCTAACTGCTTTTGTGTAACTGTCCTGCTGGGAGTAGCAACTCAATCTAGAATGGATAGCGTAATAAACTAAAAACAAAGAGTAGTTCATTCCACACTTGGAACCACTGAGCTCAGGGAGATTTTATACCTAGCAGAACCTCCATTGGCTGCATTGCAAAGGCTAAGTAAGGATTTACCAGAGAGATAAAGTCACTTTAGATAGATTATACATATCTTAAGGAAGTTCCAACCTGCAAAAATATAGAAGGCATTAATCATCAAGATAAACATTGAAGAAGGGATGTCATATAGCATGAACCTACACAGTGGATGTGGGCAGGGTAGGAGGATAGCACTAGAAATGTAAGTAGAAGTAGACTTCTTTTCCCTGAAAAGAGCTCTGTATTTCAATATGTGGTCAAATGAGAGCCAGTGTTTTTTAAGTTAGATTTTTAAATAGGAACAAATGATTATAGGGTCATTTTGAGGATGGATGTAATAGATATGAACCTATGGAAAGAGAATATAGTATAAATCAGAATCTCTTATCTAACTTGACCACAGCCATAATTAGCTGCTTATTTGAATTCAGACTTTTTTTAATTTTTGAGACAGAGTCTCCCTATAGCCCCAGGTGGCCTGGAACTCACTTTGTAGACCAGGCTGGCCTTGAACTCACAGAGATCCACCTGCCTCTGCCTCCTGAGTGCTGTGATTAAAGGCATGTGCCACCACGCCAGTCACTAAAGATGGTTCTTAGCCACCATGTGGGTGCTGGGAATTGAACCTGGATCCTCTGCAAGAGCAGTCGGTGCTCTTAACTGCTGAGCCATCTCTCTAGATCTGAATTCAGACTTTGTATAGTCATCTCAAGCCCCCGTCATACCTTCTAGATAAGAATGTGATCCTAAGCAAGGTCCTAGCAAGTCTTGCAGGAGGCCTAGTTCTCAGTGCTTCAGATCAGGAAGAGTCTCATACTTTTGGCTTCTCTCTTTTGAGTGATGTTATTCTTTTTATCACCACAGAAATTCGATTCACAATACCCCAAATAATCCATCTTGAAAGGAATCATGTTTACCATGAGTTTTGGCTGATGTCAGTTGATCATTCATCTTTAATTAAGTCTTGATTCCAATTCTTTAAAAAAAAGTTTTTGCTTTTTGTAGACAGGCTCTCTGTAGCCTCAGCTGAACTGGAACTCACTATTTAGACTAGGCTGGCCTGGAGTTTGCAAGCATCTTTCTGTCTCTTGCTCCAGAGTATTGGAGTTAGAGCAATATATCACTACTCCTGGTGACTTCAACATTTTTAGATATATAGTTTTTCTCCTCTGTAGGTTATTTATATATGACAGTGAATGAGCATGCATTTGAGTGTGTGTGTGTGTGTGTGTGTGTGAGAGAGAGAGAGAGAGAGAGAGAGAGAGAGAGAGAGAGAGAGAGAGAATGTGTGTGTGTTTTTTGGGGGGAATATTTTATTCATTTATATTGCTGTTAAAAATGTACAATAAACTGAATAGTTTAAAATAACAACCATTTATTAGCTTATAGGTCCACGATTCAGGAATCTCAGATGAATCAGTTGGATTCCCTGCTCAAAATCTCCAGGGCCATAACCAAAGTATCCACTGGGCCAGGTTTCTAACTGGGAGATATGGAACCCACAACAAGTATTTTCTCTTACACAATTGCTTTGTGACTATCAAATTTTACAGGTTTAATGTTGATGAAATACTCATATCATCAATGATAATATTCCATATAATTTCTGCTAATACACTTCTTATAGTTTTTTTTTCCTTCTCCAGTCCAGGATTTCATCCAGAGCCATCTATTTAATGTTTCCACCATGCCCCTTTCACTGACTTTAATTGTTAATAGATTCTTAGCCTTTCTTTGAATTTCTTGACACTGAGATTTGAAAGAGAACAGAACAGTTCTTTTTAGAATGCTTCTTTTTTTTTTTTTTTTTTTTTTTTTTGGTCTTTTTCAAGAACAGGGTCTCCTTGTAGACCCAGGCTCTTTCCTGGAACTCACTCTGTAGACTTAGCTGCACTTGAACTCACAAAGATCCGCTGCAGCTGGCCTCCGCAACGTGCAGGATTAAAAGGCGTGCGCCCACCACATGCGTTTGAATGCTTCTTTTTTTTTTTTATTATGTTTTTCTTGTTATAGAGACATTTGTTCTACACCATCCAAAGTAATTGTTATACACGGAAAATTTAGCTTAAAGCTAATGTGGACAAGGGCAATTTATATCACCAATTACAATCCTCAAGATGCAATACCAGTTTTTTCAGTCTTCAAAACCAATGTTGTCCATATGCCCCTATTTATTTCTGAATTTACGTTTATCCTAAACACCCATGTGTCTTGTAGACAGAGTCTGGGCAAAACTGATACTTGTTAGAACTCATGTACATTTAAAAAACATGCTTAACCATCAAAAACTAGCAACCCAATCAAAAACCCGTTCCCTCTCCCACCCCAATACCCTTTCCTGCCGACCCCTCCGAGTCTATATTTCAGACTTTCAAGCCTTCTGATCGGCATCTTTTCTGTTGTTCTTTTAATATGCATCCCTCTCCACATATCCCGACCAAGAAATAATTTTTATAAAAACTGGGTGTTGAGTTTCTTAAGTTATGATTTGTCCCTCAATATTATTTCTGTGATTATTAATTCCAGGTTGATCACTTTCTCAGAAAACACAGGAAGCTGTGAACGTTCTGTTTCTCAGGTGTTCACCACAGGAGTGTGACGTCGTTACTTCTCCGTGTTTACACAGGAGCTGTGACGCTCTCTTTCTCCGGTGTCCCACAAGGGAGCTGTGACGCTCTGTTCTCGCGTGTCCCACTACGGGAGCTGTGACGCTCTGTCTCTGTTCTCGGTGTCCCACGGGAGCTGTGACGCTTCTGTTCTCCGTGTCCCACACCGGAGCTGTGACGCTCTGTTCTCCTCGTGTCCCACACAGGAGCTGTGACGCTCTGTTCTCGTGTCCCACACAGGGAGCTGTGACATGCTCTTTCTCCGTGTCCCACACAGGGAGCTGTGACATCTCTGTTCTCCGGTGTCCCACACGGAGCTGTGACATTCTGTTCTCCGGTGTCCCACACGGGAGCTGTGACATGCTGTGTTCTCCGTGTCCCACACGGGAGCTGTGACCTCTGTCTCTTTCTCGGTGTCCCAACGGGAGCTGTGACTTCTGTTCTCCGGTGTCCCACACGGGCTGTGACATCTCTGTTCTCTGTGTCCCACACAGGGAGCTGTGAGCTTCTGTTCTCGTGTCCCAACAGGGAGCTGTGACTTCTGTTCTCGTGTCCCACACTGGAGCTGTGACTGCTGTTTCTCCGTGTCCCACTACAGGGAGCTGGGACCTCTGTGCTCTTCCGTGTCCCACACGGGAGCTGTGACGTTCTGTTCTCCGTGTCCCACACGGAGCTGTGACCTGTTCTGTTCTTAACACTGGAAGATTAGAGAGAAAAAAAAAAAAAAAAAAAAGAAATAACAAAACACTTCTAGGAGTTAAGTAGCAACTAGAAGAAAAGGACAAAAAGTCAATTACGAAGTGAAACAAAAAATCAATAGGCATAACCAAAGAATTGCGATTCCTGTGTCCCACACGGGAGCTGTGACGGTTTCTCGTTCTCCGTGTCCCACACTGGAGCTGTGACTGCTGTTCTCCGTGTCCCACACAGGAGCTGGACATGCTCTGTGCTCTGTTCTCGTGTCCCACACGGGAGCTGTGACGTTCTGTTCTCCGTGTCCCACACAGGAGCTGTGACGGTCTGTTCTCCGTGTCCCACACGGGAGCTGTGACGCTCTGTCTCTGTTCTCGGTGTCCCACACAGGAGCTGTGACGTTCTGTTCTCCGGTGTCCCACACGGGAGCTGTGACGTCTGTTCTCTGTTCTCCGTGTCCCACACGGGAGCTGTGACGTTCTGTTCTCGGTGTCCCACACGGGAGCTGTGACCTGTTCTCTGTTCTCGGTGTCCCACACGGGAGCTGTGACGCTGTGTTCTCCGTGTCCCATACGGGAGCTGTGACGCTCTGTGCTCTGTTCTCGGTGTCCCATACGGGAGCTGTGACGCTCTGTTCTCTGTTCTCGGTGTCCCACACGGGAGCTGTGACGCTGTGTTCTCCGTGTCCCACACAGGAGCTGTGACGTTCTGTTCTCCGTGTCCCACACAGGAGCTGTGACATTCTGTTCTCCGTGTCCCACACAGGAGCTGTGACGTTCTGTTCTCCGTGTCCCACACGGGAGCTGTGACGCTCTGTTCTCCGTGTCCCACACAGGAGCTGTGACGGTCTGTTCTCGGTGTCCCACACGGGAGCTGTGACGCTCTGTTCTCTGTTCTCGGTGTCCCACACGGGAGCTGTGACGCTCTGTTCTCCGTGTCCCACACAGGAGCTGTGACGCGTGTTCTCGTTCTCGTGTCCCACAGGGAGCTGTGACGCTCTGTTCTCCGTGTCCCATACGGGAGCTGTGACGCTCTGTCTCTCTCGTGTCCCATACGGAGCTGTGACGTTCTTTCTCGTGTCCCACACTGGGAGCTGTGACGCTGTGTTCTCCGTGTCCCACTACGGGAGCTGTGACGCTCTGTCTCTGTTCTCGGTGTCCCACACAGGAGCTGTGACATTCTGTTCTCCGTGTCCCACACAGGAGCTGTGACATTCTGTTCTCCGTGTCCCACACGGAGCTGTGAGCTCGTTCTCGTGTCCATCAGCTGTGCTCGCTCGTCTGGTGTCCCACACAGGAGCTGTGACGCTCTGTTCTCCGTGTCCCACACAGGAGCTGTGACGTTCTGTTCTCCGTTGTCACACACGGAGCTGTGACGTTCTGTTCTCGTTTGTGTCCACACGGGAGCTGTGACGCTCTGTTCTCTGTGTCCCACACGGGAGCTGTGACGCTCTGTTCTCCGTGTCCCACACAGGAGCTGTGACGCTCTGTTCTCCGTGTCCCACACGGGAGCTGTGACGCTCTGTTCTCCGTGTCCCACACGGGAGCTGTGACGCTCTGTTCTCCGTGTCCCACACGGGAGCTGTGACGCTCTGTTCTCCGTGTCCCACACGGGAGCTGTGATGCTCTGTTCTCGTGTCCCACACGGGAGCTGTGACGCTCTGTTCTCTGTTCTCGGTGTCCCACACGGGAGCTGTGACGCTCTGTTCTCCGTGTCCCACACAGGAGCTGTGACGTCTGTTCTCCGTGTCCCACACAGGAGCTGTGACTTCTGTTCTCGGTGTCCCACACGGGAGCTGTGACATTCTGTTCTCCGTGTCCCACACGGGAGCTGTGACGTTCTGTTCTCCGGTGTCCCACACAGGAGCTGTGATGCTCTGTTCTCCGTGTCCCACACGGGAGCTGTGACGCTCTTTCTCTGTCCTCTCGTGTCCCACACGGGACGTGACTTGTTCGTCACCAGGAGCTGTGACATTCTGTTCTAGCCGTGTCCCACACAGGAGCTGTGACATTCTGTTCTCCGTGTCCCACATGGGAGCTGTGACTGCTCTGTTCTCGGTGTCCCATACGGGAGCTGTGACGTTCTGTTCCTCCGTGTCCCACACGGAGCTGTGACGTCTGTTCTCGTGTCCCACACTGGGAGCTGTGACGTTCTGTTCTCGTGTCCCACACGGGAGCTGTGACGATCTGTTCTCTGTGTCCCACACGGGAGCTGTGACGTCTGTTCTCGTTCTCGGTGTCCCACACAGGAGCTGTGACGCTGTTCTCCGTGTCCCACACAGGAGCTGTGACGCTCTGTCTCTCCGTGTCCCACACAGGAGCTGTGACGGTCTGTTCTCGTGTCCCACACGGGAGCTGTGACGCTCTGTTCTCCGGTGTCCCACATGGGAGCTGTGACGCTCTGTTCTCGGTGTCCCACACGGGAGCTGTGACGTTCTGTTCTCTGGTGTCCCACATGGAGCTGTGACGCTGTGTTCTCCGTGTCCCACACAGGAGCTGTGACGCTCTGTCTCTGTTCTCGGTGTCCCACACGGGAGCTGTGACGTTCTGTTCTCCGGTGTCCCACACGGGAGCTGTGACGCTCTGTTCTCCGTGTCCCACACGGGAGCTGTGACTGCTCTGTTCTCCGTGTCCCACACAGGAGCTGTGACATTCTGTTCTCCGTGTCCCACACAGGAGCTGTGACTGCTCTGTTCTCCGTGTCCCACACGGGAGCTGTGACGCTGTTCTCGTTCTCGTGTCCCACACAGGAGCTGTGACATTCTGTTCTCCGTGTCCCACACAGGAGCTGTGACATTCTGTTCTCCGTGTCCCACACGGGAGCTGTGACGTTCTGTTCTCCGTGTCCCACACGGGAGCTGTGACGTTCTGTTCTCGTTGTCCACACACGGGAGCTGTGACGTTCTGTTCTCCGTGTCCACACACGGGAGCTGTGACGTTCTGTTCTCGTTGTCACACACGGGAGCTGTGACGTTCTGTTCTCGTTGTCACACACGGGAGCTGTGACGCTTCTGTTCTCGTGTCCACACACGGGAGCTGTGACGTTCTGTTCTCCGTGTCCCACACAGGAGCTGTGACGTTCTGTTCTCGTGTCCACACACGGGAGCTGTGACGTTCTGTTCTCCGTGTCCCACACACGGGAGCTGTGACGTTCTGTTCTCCGTGTCCACACACGGGAGCTGTGACGTTCTGTTCTCGTGTCCACACACGGGAGCTGTGACGTTCTGTTCTCCGTGTCCCACACAGGAGCTGTGACATTCTGTTCTCCGTGTCCCACACAGGAGCTGTGACATTCTGTTCTCCGTGTCCCACACGGGAGCTGTGACGCTCTGTTCTCGGTGTCCCACACGGGAGCTGTGACGTTCTGTTCTCTGTTCTCGGTGTCCCACACGGGAGCTGTGACGCTGTGTTCTCCGTGTCCCACACGGGAGCTGTGACGCGCTGTTCTCTGTTCTCGGTGTCCCACACGGGAGCTGTGACGCTGTGTTCTCCGTGTCCCATACGGGAGCTGTGACGCTCTGTTCTCCGTGTCCCACACGGGAGCTGTGACGCTCTGTTCTCCGTGTCCCATACGGGAGCTGTGACGTTCTGTTCTCGGTGTCCCACATGGGAGCTGTGACGCTGTGTTCTCCGTGTCCCATACGGGAGCTGTGACGCTCTGTGCTCTGTTCTCGGTGTCCCATACGGGAGCTGTGACGCTCTGTTCTCTGTTCTCGGTGTCCCACACGGGAGCTGTGACGCTCTGTTCTCCGTGTCCCACACGGGAGCTGTGACGCTGTGTTCTCCGTGTCCCATACGGGAGCTGTGACGCTCTGTTCTCTGTTCTCGGTGTCCCACACGGGAGCTGTGACGTTCTGTTCTCTGTTGTCCCACACGGGAGCTGTGACGTCTGTTCTCCGTGTCCCACACGGGAGCTGTGCGCTCTGTTCTCCGTGTCCCCCACAGGGAGCTGTGACGCTCTGTTCTCGGTGTCCCACTACAGGGAGCTGTGACTGCTCTGTTCTCGGTGTCCCACACGGGAGCTGTGACGTTCTGTTCTCCGTGTCCCACATGGGAGCTGTGACGCTGTGTTCTCCGTGTCCCATACGGGAGCTGGGACGCTCTGTGCTCTGTTCTCGGTGTCCCATACGGGAGCTGTGACGTTCTGTTCTCGGTGTCCCACATGGGAGCTGTGACGCTCGTGTTCTCCGTGTCCCACTACGGGAGCTGTGGACGCTCTGTGCTCTGTTCTCGGTGTCACACATACGGGAGCTGTGACGTTCTGTTCTCGGTGTCCCACATGGGAGCTGTGACGCTGGTTTTCTTTTCCACAGGAGCTGTGACGCTCTGTTCTCCGTGTCCCACACGGGAGCTGTGACGAACGCTGTGACACTGTCTCTGTTCTCTGGTGTCCCACTACGGGAGCTGTGACGTTCTGTTCTCCGTGTCCCACACTGGGAGCTGTGACGCTGTGTTCTCCGTGTCCCACACGGGAGCTGTGACGCTCTGTTCTCCGTGTCCCACACAGGAGCTGTGACATTCTGTTCTCCGTGTCCCACACAGGAGCTGTGACGTTCTGTTCTCTGGTGTCCCACACAGGAGCTGTGACGCTGTGTTCTCCGTGTCCCACACGGGAGCTGTGACGCTCTGTTCTCCGTGTCCCACACAGGAGCTGTGACGCTCTGTTCTCGTCGGTCCCACACGGGAGCTGTGACGCTCTGTTCTCCGTGTCCCACACAGGAGCTGTGACGTTCTGTTCTCCGTGTCCCACACGGGAGCTGTGACGCTCTGTTCTCCGTGTCCCACACGGGAGCTGTGACGTTCTGTTCTCGGTGTCCCACAGGAGCTGTGACGCTGTTTCTCCGTGTCCCAACGGGAGCTGGGACGCTCTGTCTCTTTCCGTGTTGCCCATCAGGGAGCTGTGACGTTCTGTTCTCGGTGTCCCACACGGGAGCTGTGACGCTCTGTTCTCCGTGTCCCACACAGGAGCTGTGACGCTCTGTTCTCCGTGTCCCACACGGGAGCTGTGACGCTCTGTTCTCCGTGTCCCACACAGGAGCTGTGACGTTCTGTTCTCGGTGTCACACACGGGAGCTGTGACGTTCTGTTCTCTGTTCTCGGTGTCCCACACAGGAGCTGTGACGCTCTGTTCTCTGTGTCCCACACGGGAGCTGTGACGCTCTGTTCTCCGTGTCCCACACAGGAGCTGTGACGCTCTGTTCTCGGTGTCCCACACGGGAGCTGTGACGCTCTGTTCTCCCTGTCCCACACAGGAGCTGTGACGGTCTGTTCTCTGTGTCCCACACGGGAGCTGTGACGCTCTGTTCTCCGAGTCCCACACGGGAGCTGTGACGCTCTGTTCTCCGTGTCCCACACGGGAGCTGTGACGCTCTGTTCTCCGTGTCCCACACAGGAGCTGTGATGCTCTGTTCTCCGTGTCCCACACGGGAGCTGTGACGCTCTGTTCTCCGTGTTGCACTCAGGAGCTGTGACGTTCTGTTCTAGGTGTTCCACACAGGAGCTGTGACGCTCTATTCTCCGTGTTCCACACAGGAGGTGTAGGGCTCCTGTTTGTTCTGTTATGGGTGGTGATTTTTAGCTTTGATAATTTAGCTTCTATGCTGTCTTTCAGGTTTCCTCACTATGAGATGTTTATGGTTTCCTTTGTAAGTAGTTTGTGAGGGAATTTCTGTGGTCTGTATAAATACGTGTGCCTCATCAAACTAATGTTTGTATTCAATGATGATTTCTGAAACTCCGTAATAGTGTTTACATTATGGTATCTCATGGAGTCCTACTATAAGGTAGAGTAATGCTTTTATGTATTTATACTCATATTAGTACTCATATTTGTACTCATAGATTCACATCTTATTCATTTTTTCCTTCATTTATATCAAAACACAATTTGACCCAGATTTTACCAGTGAGAGTCCTTTTACTTCTTTTCCATATCCTACTGGTATGTATGGTCTATCTCAGATTACTTCCTATTATTTGATGTCTGAGTTTCTCTCATGCCTGACCCCTGAAATTAGTATTTTTTTCAAGGAGACATTGCTGCCTTTCAGAAGAGAATGTAATTTGTGAACCAGTCATTAGGTGAACTCATGTTATCTGATGTAATCCTCGTGACCACTAAGCAAAGAACACAACAATATCATGTACATACATGGACGCATATATGTATTTGTGGGTGTATATGTTTCAATTAATAATAAGCACTCATTACGTTGGTACATTGTGTACACATTTCCACTTTATAGACAGGAGAAATATACAAAAGGATCAAAACCAATTTTGGAAATTCATGTTAAAGAAGTGCTTAATTCAAGCAGTATTAAATAATATTTTAATAGCATTATTTTTATTTTTGTTATTTTTATTTTTTTTATTGATGCTTTGTGTATTTCATACATCATTTTCCAATTCAGTTCAGGCATATATCCCCTTCCCTTCCCCCCACCCGACCCCTACCCATCCCAGATCATGCATTCTGCTGTAAGTTTTCTGTATCTTTCTCTGCTTTTTTGTTTTGTTTTGTTTTCATTTTTTTAACAATAAGTGATAATTTGTGAGTACAAACATCCTTCATGTAAAACCAATTTGCAAGCAGTTGTGCCCAAACCCACACAGCTCATGGGTCCCACCATCCAGCGGGGGGAGGGGGGGGCTTGTATGTTCAATCAAGTTGATCAAATGAGTGTCCAGCCTATATTGTTGTAGTTTCACCATTAACCCCAATCAAAGCCCTTACATTCTACCATGTCCCCTCTTCCACAGATTGTTCCCTAGGCTTAGAAAAGGGGCACAGGTGGATGAGAAGCAAAACACTCTACTTTCTCTGGAGCTGATGTCTTGGTCTCTAGTCAGTTCTGGCTGTTTTCTTTCATGGGCTGCCAGCTTGTCCAGGCATAACCTTTCGATCCTACTAATGAAGCACATGCAATTAGATATTTAGGTATTTAAACAGTATAATATATAGCCTTTCGATCCTACTAATGAAGCACACACAATTAGATATATGGGTATTTAAACAGTACTAATTGTTATGGTAGGTTACTTTGGTATAGACACAGATGTTTGGATGGTATGTTAATTCATGAATTACATTTTCTTCTGTTAAGTATGGCAGGGTCTTCGTGTGGTTTATAACATCTCCTAACCATTAGAGGATGTAAGCTTGTGGCATCAGCCGTGGGTTATTCCTCCAAGGAGAGAGCTAATAGCCAATTAGATTTGGGATATACAGACATATGGCTGCCACTGCTGCACAGTATTTCCAGGCAGATGAGGTGTAGCTGGTGCTGACGGAGGAGTCTTGCTTGACTCAAGGAGACCTATATTTGCTTTATTGGTTTAGTGGTCTTTGGTAACACTCTCTGGCATCCCAGAGACCATCTGTATACTTGCAAGTGTGGTCTCCATACATCTTTCCCATGTTTATATCAGGTCTTCAACAGCAGGGCCTTATCGCCTCTCTTCCTGCAGATATCCCAGTTTGGAGGCAAGGAGCCTTTACCATTTGTGGGGGCTTGGATCCCCTGGCCAACATCTCCTTGGTAGAATAATCCATTGTTGATGTCAGAGCTTCTGTATTAATGCTAAAGTCTCCTTAAGCTATGCACTTAAACAAAATAGCATTATTTTTAAAAGTTATTTGTGGACTAACAAGAAAAGTAGAATAGTATGAGTTCCCATGCATTCTATTCCCAGTTTCTACTATTAATGTCTTATAAAAATTAGTGGATTGGGGTTAGGGAGATGGCTCAGTTGTTAGGAGCACTGTCCGCTCTTGCAAAGGGCCCAGGTTTGTTTCCCAGCACCTTCTTGGTGACAAACAATTGTCTATAACTCCTGTTCCAGGGGATCCAGTGCTCAGTTCTGACCTTCATGGGCATTGCACAACATAGCTGCCCTTATGTCCATGCAAGCAATACAGCCATACCATAAAATAAAAATAATAAATAAAATATTTTTAAATTAGTGGATCAATATAGACACATTATTCATAGTCTGCATGGGTTTCTTCAGCTTTACTTAGTACTCATTTCTGCCCATAGGTCTTATCAAAGATATCCTATTACATTCAGTTGTCACATCCCCTTAGATTTCTCTTAATGGGAACAGTTTCTTCAATTCACCGTGCTTTTATTACCTGATGTTTTTTCTTGATTGTTTTTGAGCCCATCTTGCTATATATCTCAGACTAGCCTTAAACTTCAAATCATCTTGCCTTAGTTTCCTGAGTGCTGAGATTACAGACTTTGCCCCTGTAGCCAAGTTCAAGACCTTGGGTTTGTTTCAGGGAACTTAAGTATTTCATATGATATTTTTGTATTATAATTTATTTGGTATTTCTTGTATGATTAAGCTGAGATGTGTGTGTGTGTGTATGTGTGTGTGTGTGTGTGTGCACATGTGTGTTTCAGGAAGACCACATAGGTAATTTGCAATATTGGTCCCATCCTATCAAATACCAAATGTACATCACCAACATGATTGATTTATCCACATTGAAGCTGACCTTGATGGGTAGGTGTCTTTGTCAGGTTTCTCTATGGTATGGCTACTGTGATCTCCATTCCCACACTGGTCTCTTTAAAAGGGGTAACTACAGGAAGTAACACTGATCTTCTCCATCTTCAGTGTGTAGTACTTAATTGGAAATTATTTGTAACTCTTCTGCACAGGAGATGTGTTTCCCCAAATTATTTACTTATTCATTTATTCACATTGATATAGTCACATTGATATTTATTTTAAACTTTTATAAAAATAGCCTGGTCTTACTTTTGTTCTATTGGTCAAGTTGTTCCAGTTTGGACCTGTCATGCTCCCCCAGGCATCCATCGCTCTTGTCACTTTGACATCCCTGTATCAAATTGCTTTGCAGTGGTTGATTTGCTTTTTGAGCACGTTTTTTACTTTCTGACACTAGAAGGTTATTTGACCTTATATATTTCCTGTTTTAATAGGCTTGCCTTTCACACTCCTATTGGTTAATAATTCTGAAAAGTATTCTGTAAAGGTTTGAGTAATGTGTTGTAGATAATGAAAGCCATGTCTCTCAGCCTCAGAGAAGTAACCTGAAAATATGAAAAGGAAGAACAGAAGAATCATGTGTGTTTGGATTGAAAGTTAATGTAAAATTTAGGGGTGTCTCTAGCAATACCCTTTACTTCAAAGCCTGTCTTAACTAACAGTAAAACAGCTGCTCTAACTTTTTCCTTCCTCTTATTTTCATATTCTTTTCATTTTTTTCATATCCAACGTGGCTTTCTTACAAATTGCAGTAATTGGATCTTGTCTTTTTACTGAAAGATCTGTGCCTGTAATGGAAGGACTCACACACTTGTCTGTTAGATAATTACTGGAATTCTATTCACTAGCCTACAGTTGTTCCTTTTTGGCTCTTTCTTCCTGGGTATCCTGCTCTAAAAATTCCAGCCACTTTAGAAACCTGTAAACCAAACATCTACCTCCTAGTCTTAGTGAAAAAAATCTCTAAGATTCTCATGGGTGTCCTGTTTGTCACGGAGAGTAAGCCTGCATGATCACAGTGTGACCATAGTTCCCACCTCAAGAGTATCTCTTCTTTTAGAAACATTTCTAGGTATACTTCGAGAATTTTATACACATATACAGCATATTTTGATCATACTCCCCAACTTTCCTCCCACCTGGATCCCCTCTCAGAAGTCTCCTTCTAGTTTCTTGTACTTTTCATAGAGTCACAGCCATATACACTTGAGCAGCACTAACTGGGTTTAAAAAATAGTATTCCTACTAGGCCTAACAGCCTGCAGACTGGTCTTGCATGAAGGATGCTTGTACTCATGGATTATCACTTATAGCTAAAAAATGAAAAAAAAACTGAGAGAAAGATGCAGGACAGTTATGGTGGAATGCATGATCTGGGATGAGGTGGGGGGGGGGAAGGGAAAGGGAAATAAGCCTGAACTGAATTGGAAAATAATGTATGAAATGCACAAAGCATCAATAAAAATAAAAAAAAAATAGTACTCCTTCTTCCAAGGATCACAGTACTGTGCTATCTATTCTCCAGATCCTGAAATAAATGTCCTTAAATATTATTTCTATATTTTGTTATCTATTTTGTTTTTGAATTTATAGTTATTTTTTGTGGGAGATCAAGTCTTATCTATTACTCTCTAATGCCTAGAAGGAATGGTAGCAAATTTTCCTTCTATACTAAACACAACAAAAATACCATTAGAGTCAGGTATCCTGACTACCTTAATGTATGGATACTTTAGTAGACAAATATCCATTATGAATTACCTGATTATCCATACATAAGATTGTTAACTCTTTTGCTAGCAAAAATTCTGTACAAAGACATAAAATGCAAAGATATGTATTGTAAATTATAAGAGATGGATGATTTCCAAGAGCACAGCCTTTCTATAGGAAGGTGCTTCTTCCTTACAAGTGTGTCCCCACTTTTCTCTCTTATGATTACAAGGGACAGAAACCTAACTTAAAATGAATCAGGCATGAAAGAAAACTTATTTCTATACATATCCAATATATCAAGATATCTGGCTCCAATCATACAATTGGGAACCTGTTTCTCAGCTCTCCTTGCTAGTCTTGGTTTGACAACAGCAACTAATGGCTTATATTCTACAAGTTTAGCAAGCCCAATAAAAAGATAACCCCTCAATAACAAGTGATTACTGAGATCCTGAAGTATAGGAAATATGAGCCATATGCAATGATGAGCTAGCTACCTGAAGAGAGTGAATAGAGAAACAAACAAAATGATTTAGAATTAACTCTTTTACATCTTATTTCATTTTTATGCATGTCTGCAGTGGGGGGCCTACAACAGAATGTGTGTGGGGGTCAGAAGACAATTGTGGGGACTCTATTTTCTCCTTTTACCATGTGGATCCTGAGGATTGAATTCAGGTCTGTCTCCAAGCTTAGGGAAAGTGCTGTTATCTGCTAGACCATTTTTGCTGGCCCTAGGACCTTATAATAGTCAGTAAAATTGATTACTACTGTTTTTGTCATCAAGGAAAGCCTACCTGTAGAGGTCATTTAATTTCGGACACATATTGTAATAAAATAAAGGCCAGTCAGGGAATGTGCTAGAGAAAGAATAAATGCACGAAGAAAGAAGAGCAAGTTCGTGGCCTTGAGGTAGAACTTGTATCAACTGTTTGAGGAACTGAGTAAGGTGAATTTGAAGGAATAACATAATGAGGTTAGCAGGAATTACATTACAATACCTTTATGTACCACTCTGAAGAGTTTAGATTTAATCTCGACCACAATGGACATTACTGGAAGATAGCCTTTTACAATGATGTATTAGTTACTCTTCTGTTGCTATGATAGGATACCATGTCCAAGGGCACTTATAGAAGGAAGAGTTTATTTGAGCTTGGAGTTCCAGAAGGGAGTACATAACGGTGGGGGGGGGGCATGGAGGAAGAGATGGCCGGAGCAGAAAGCAGAGGGACATCTGCAAACAGCCCAGGGAGCAGAGAGTGACTGAATCCAGCAAGGCTTAAGAACTCTCAAACCCTGCCTCCAAGGACTGCCTCCCGCAAAGCCTTCCTCCATAAAGGCCATACCTCCTAAACCTTCCTAAAACAGTGCCACCCACTGGGGACAAAATGTCCAAATACTTGGAGCCTAATGGGGGACATTCTCATTAAAACTGCCACAAATTATCATTCTTACGGCTTTTCTGGAGGATTCACTGTTGTGCAGGATAGCTTCAGTTATCAAATAGATCCGCCTGGAAAAAGGGAACTCAATTGGGAGGTTACTTCTACTGGACTGGCCTGTGGCATGTATGTAAGGCATCTTCTTGATAGTTGAGTGATCTGGGAAGGGCCAGTCTGGTTTGAGTGATGTGCTCATCCTTAAGAAATTTACTGTGCTCAGGCTGGTACAAGGCTTTGACTGGCCCATCTCAAGTCTATTGAACTACCTCTGAAGCCATTGAACTATAAAGTAGGAATGGTGGTAATACCCTTATATTGAAGCTGTTTCAGCAGAAGTATCAGTAGATGGTGGGCAGATGCAAACAACAAAAGCATGTGGCTGTTCTGTTATTCAGTTTGAACAGAGTGGTTGCCCTCACTGTCGGAGGCCAGGGGCCTGGCTTTCCTAGAAACCATCATTCCTAATGTCATACAGGTTTCCCCAGCTGCTTGAGGGACAGCTTCTGAACACTGGCTACAAATCTGAACTCTGAAGAAGGTCATTTAGTTTCCAAAAGATATGCAAGTGGAAAATCTCCCATTAAGTAAAAGGAAGAGATATTTTTCCATTACTTTTTTTGAAAACAGTAGCTAAATATCACAAGACATATTTAGAAAATAATATATTTGGTTAGGAGGGCCTGAACGTCCTTGCTCTTCCATAGCATAAATATACTTTATGCTACGCAGTTTTTGAGGAACTTTGAAGAACTCAAACACAATGAATCACAAGGATTCCTTGATGCTCACCTAAGAATCCTAGAGAAATAAGCTATGAAATAGTAGCACTGCAACATCTCTCTCTGTATACAGCACTTTCTGAAGTTTGCAGGACAAATTGCTCATGCTGTACCTATCAGGGAAGAAAGGTGAGGAAATGAAAGAAGATTCTAGAAATTACAGATCACTGAATCTTATCTCTTCATCTCAGTTCTTGGGAAAGTGATTGAGAGTTTAATTAAGTTTCGATACTTGAATAAGTACAAGTAGAATAGTTTCACTCAGACTTTCCACAGAGCATTTAAAGTTCTATAATAGAACCATCTTAAGGGAAAATGTGGCTTCCTAGCTGGGAATGTTCATGCAATAAATCATAACAAGAAAATGCCAGTTTTCTTGTTATGCTGTCTCTGCTACTGTGACTGAGATTGAAGTAGAAGGAATTCAAAACACTTCTTTCCCTTAATAAACAAAGGGTTGGGTGTTTGGGGTTAGTGATTTTGATGTTTCAGCTGGCAAAGCTCCCTGTCTATTATTAGCTTGCATTATCTAATGATTGAAATGGGTCATCATTATTCTAATTTACAATTAGTAATTGAACTCTGACCTGCAAAGCATGCTGTGAGCTGTGGAGGCACAGTGGAGCTGCTCCGTGCCCTAGACAACTAATTAGAAATCACAATGTGCGTTTACTCCAGGAGTGGGAGGAGCATGCGTGCTGGTGGTCATGTAGCTGTTACTGGGCCTGGAATAATATATGACTGTTGAAGAGATAAAACCTGCCCAGTAGACATATAGAGGAAAAGTAGGGGAGTGGGGGGTGGGCCTGCACCTCGTTTTCCTCAAGGTTCTACTATTCTTCTTGGATTAACTCTTAAAAGTATCTCTTTCTGGGGATGGAGAGATGGCTTAGCTGTTAAGAGCACCAACTGCTCTTGCACAGGACCTGGGTTTTACTCCGGTTCCAGAGGAATCCGATGCCCTCTTCTGACTCTGTGGGATTAAATAACAGGGGTGCATTTACAAATGCACTCAGACACATAAAATAAAAATAATAAAAATATAAAACCTCTCTCCTCTCTCTCTCTCTCTCTCTCTCTCTCTCTCTCTCTCTCTCTCTCTGTGCATATGTGTGTGTGTGTGTGTGTGTGTATGTGTGTGTGTGTATGGTATGTATGATGTCACAGTATCACAGTATATACGTGAAGATCAAACCATAGGTGCTGGTCCTTGCCTTTCCCTTGCTGGAGGCAGAGTCTCTTATTTGCTGCTGCACACATCAGGCTAGCAGACATGCTAGCGTCTAGGGATGTATTGTCTTATCAGATCATAATTGCATGGTTTTGTATGTGAATAACTGCACCTGTGTACAAGAACTCTGGGTATAACCCATGGTTTCTTCATTTCAACTCTACTTATAGTGCCTAATAACTCAGTTGTGCTAGAGTGTGACTTATCCAATCAGTAATCCACTCAACACACATTTATTCAGGGTTTGCTATGTGATAGGAATTGTGCTAGCTTGATATTAGGGAATCAGGATATCAAGGATATGAGTGAGAGACACTGTCCTTGCTCTCTGCAGTTTCTAGAGTACTAGAAAGAACAAGCAATATGGAGAAATTAAACTCAAGCTGCACCTTGAGTAATCTTCATTTTTATTCTTTGTAGATGTAGCATACATGCATTTGTCATCTTAATAAAGATGTTAGAGATTTTGCAATGATCCTCCTATGTTATTTAAATGCAACATAAAATAAAATCTATTAAAATCTTGGGCTGAATTATCACCATTAAAGTATTTTGGAAGATAAAAAATGTTCTCATAAAGGGGGGTGTGTTCCTATGACTGTGAATCATGGCTATAAAATCATGAATGCTATAAGATCTTATAATTAAAACTAGTCCTGAAAAAGATAAAACCTCACAGCCACCCATGGTTAGACACAAATCAAGATGCTGCGGTTTAGGGACTGTTGTCAGATAAAATCTAAGAATATTGATTATACCCGGAACAGTGAAATATTGACTTAAGAAATTAATTCAATACCTCAGAAAGGAAAAAAAATCAGACTCTAGATTCTTTCCCAGAAACCTTATCTCAAGCACTTTCCTTTAAGCGTGTGAAGAGGCTGCTTGGCTCTTTTGGCTGGCTAAGTGTTAATGTTTACCCTGAAAGTTGTCTGTCTGCCTCCAGATCTACTTTGAAGACTTTTTGAGGTCAAGTCAGGTTCTCATAGCTCTTTTGAAGTACAAAAAAGGAAAAATGTTCTTAAGTTTGAAGCAGTGTGCAGGTTATTATTATTACCACTAAAAAATTGAAAAGGTTCATGACGAGCTTCCAAAATTGGAATTAAGTCTCCACAGGCTAAAAAAAAAAAAAAAAAAAAAAAAAGAAAGGTTCTTTATGTTCAGAATGGGAGAAATGTTGTCCAATTTTTTTTCCCAGAGATAAGTTATAACACAAAGTAGGCAAGGTACATTAAATCAGCACTTACTTCAGTATTTCATTTTAGCATACCATTAAAGTGATTAAAAGTCTCCTTACTTGAACTCCTACCATACTCAATCTCAGTCAATAGTGCTTCACTTTTTATGTTAGGCTGAAAGTTAAAGCAAGTGAGTTTAATCTCCCTTCACTAGACTGTGTCCTGCCCCAAGCTTGTTTCTACTTCTGCCCTCTAATGATTTCCTTTCATCTCGAAGGCGATGAGGAACCAGTACCACATTGGTGCTTTGAAATGAGGGGCTGGGTCAGTCTTTTTCTTCATCTCATTGGGACTGAGAAGAAAACTTTTGGGAAACAACTGGAGAAGAAGTTCCATTGTGACAGCAATGACCCAGGCTCATCTCATCTTTCTACTGCTGCTTTCTCCTTCATAGTTGACTTTCATGTAAAGTTGCTTCTTGGTCAAAAACCAATTACCACTGTAATTCCATCCGTCATGTCCACATACCTGGAAGTGGAGAAGAAGAGGGGTGGGGGATTCAAATACCATCTTCCAGCTTAGATAGTTCTATTTGAAGTCTAAGCACATCATCACTTCTGATGGGAAGAACAAAGGAAAGGGAAGGAAAATTAGGAAGGGAAAGGAAGCATAAAAAACCAATGATGTCTTTGAAGACCAACTCAGCCATTGCTATGATACAGAACACTTCTTCTCTATCCTTAAATTTTCCTCTTGTTGACCAGCTACGAAGAGAGTAATGAGGAAAATAAACCAAAACACTGCAATCAGCTAGATGTGGGCTCAAATTCTGACTTAATTACAATTTAGCTCTTGGATGTTGCATTCCTTTTTTTTTTGTCTTTTTGAGACAGGGTCTCCCTATAGCTTTGGCTGTCCTAGAACTTACTATGTAGATCAGGCTGGCCTTGAACTCACAGAGATCTGCCTGCCTCTGCCTCCAGAGTGAAAAGTCTCTCCATGTGTAAAGCTCTGGCTTTTTTTCCTTCATGTGAAAGCATTTATTGTGAGCATCTGTTTAAGTACTAAAGAAAGGCTTGTCTGTAAGTACAAGTTTCCAGACAAGCATATATCATATGCCACTCATCAAAAAAGCAACTGTGTGCAAAAGATGGAGGCCACTGCATATAGGTCTGAAAAAAATCCCCATTCCTAAGAGACACATCTACAATTGAACCTCTACACACAGAATGAGGGGCCGAGAGAAAACTAACACATCCCAGTAATGCTTCCATACACAAGAGTGTAAGGCAAACAGAAGACCACAACTAATCAACCTCCAAAGAAGGGGAACCCTTGGAGAATGTATCTTTCAATGGGGCCCCTATATTAAACTTCACCTACCCATGGCTCAGCGACCATTGAGGAAGAGGGGGCAGAAAGATTGTAAGAGCCAGGGCTGCTGCATGAACGCAGAGAGAGGCAGTGACTCCCAATCTTTCACATACAAACCAGTGGCAATATAGGCATCAGACACAGGACCCATGCCAACTGGTACAAGGTGTCAAAGTGGAGCAAGAGAAATGGGTGGGAGACTAACCCTGGACTGAAAACTGTAGGAGACAGTACTGTTGGGTAAGGAAGAGTATGCCTTGTCTAGGATTCCTAGACATGCTGACTGGACTCCAGCAGATCTATTTGTACAGAAGGACATCTGGCTTTGGGAGCTTGACTGGATAGGGCTTAGTTTGGATATTGTGCTGCGTGGGTTCTGATGGGGGCTGTGACATGGAGGGGACTGGGTTTGGTTGGAAACCATTGTATGAGATGTACAGATGTGCCAAAAAATTAAAAAAGAAAGAAAATTTAATAATAGCTTGTCAAGACTAAGAAGTAATAAATATTATTACCCCCCCCAAAAAATGCAAAGGCTAATAACAGAAGCTTGGCTTTCCTAGTCAGGTGCCTACTGTGATGGTGCATTTAATTCTCCTTAGGGCAACAGGTCTATAGACTCCTACAAGTACCTTTTATTTCCTTCTGCCTATGATGAGAATATTGATGTGTCTGAATCTTGTTCTTGGTGCCCAGACTTCTTAGAGCTCTGCTTCTCACTGACTTTTTTATTTCAATGAACACTCAGTTCAGAATCCATCCTCAGTTTCGAACTTACTCTATGAAGACTCCAAAGACTCTAAGGTAAATAGTTTCCCTTCTAACAGGAGGGCACTCGAACCTCATAATGTTACCTACTTGGAATAAGTATCTCTGCCAACCCAATTAAGGTGAGAAACTTGGGATGACAACATTTTGGATTAGGGTGGGCTTTAAACACAAGGTCAATTCACTCATAAGAGATGGAAAAGAAGAAAATGCATAGAGACTTAGGAAAGGAGGCCACATGAAGACAGAGCCACAGATAGATGTGTCCACAAATTATGAAATGCCAAGAATTGTCTAAAGCCACTAACACCTATTATTAAGATACAAGAAAAACATACATTAATATATACTATTATTATACACAATATAAACAAACATTAATACATTTTAATAAGAGATAGATGAAGAATAGATCCCACTTAGAACATTAAGAAAGAGCCAATTCTGTTCACATTTCTCTCTTCCAGAAAAGGATTCTCTGAAAGAAGTTCAGAGAAGTGTATGGTAGATGAAATGGAAGTACTCAGCTGTGTCTCTAACTTCTGGACATGAGCTGGAAGGAGGGTATCTGCTGAATCTGGTGGTACACTATCCTGGCTCCTAACATCAATTTTCTGAGTACTGTTAGCACTTCTGTCAGTCACATGATCAGAGCTTTGGGATTTTGTATTTTTATGTCTTTTCTATTTCATTCTCTTCTTTCTTGTAAAGCTATTAAGATCCTTTAGGGCAAAGAACAAACTTCTCATACCCCATCATTTTGTTTCTGAATTATTGGTATAAAATAACAGGGAGAATTTTTTCCTAATAACCACACAAATCATCACCAAACTACTGCGTAGAAGCTTTAAGATGAAAGTACATCAATAAAACTAGAAAGAAAAAGATGTACGGCTCTTATTTATGCCTTTGGGCTAACAAGTGCTAACTGCCTTTCAAAGAATTGCAGCCGTGTTGTCATATGTGAGCAGAGTCTACGGTTCACCCTCCCTTAAGTTGACTTAAATCTTTTTGCCAAACTATTTCACATGTTGTATCCAAGAGTCTCAAGATCAGCTAAGAATCTTAACAACTGGTTGTGCTAAAATTGCCAAAGTGATTATGGGGCCTGGGGCCTGACGGACTTAGCTGTAAATAAATAATGAAAAGGAAGAATGAGAAAACATATTTTGTATAAACTGAGTACCTTTTTATTTACAAAGCTTTCAACTACATGCCAGGAAATACATTATGGCTAACTTCTTGAAGATGACTGATGTTCAGTACTTCTACATAGCTAATATTTGTAGAAAGAACATTCTAAGTATTTAATAAAAACAGATTTATTCATTCTAACAAATTTCTGATACCCGAAATCACTATTACCCTTTTCCCAGATGTTCAAGGTCATACAGTTGGTCACAAGTGGAGCTGGAATATGACTTCAAGCATCATGGGTCTAGAATTTGTACTCTTTACCAATGTAGTTTATACTTATGAAATGGTTACGTTCAGGCATAAGGTTAGCATTTGTGAAACCTAGCAAAGCGCCAGAAGAAAATTTAGAATATTTTTTGTATCTCAGCATGATAAAGGCCATTCCACGCATGAACCAAACTACAGAGTCATAAAAGAGTGATGTGGGCTGGAGAGATAGCCTAGCAGTTAAGAGCACTGACTGCTCTTGCAGAGGACCTGGGTTCGATCCCCAGCACCCACATGGTGGCTGAGAACCGTCTGTAACTCCAATTCCAGGAGAACTCCAGTTCCAGGGGAATCCGAGACCCTCTTCTGACCTCTGCAGCATTGCATGACACGGGTGCACAAACCTACATGCAGACAGTACACTCATACACATGAAAAAAAAAATAAATAAATTAAAGAGTGATGTATTTAGTCACATGACAAAAACCTTTGAGTTGTTAAAGAAAATATAAAATTTAAAACTCAAATGCCAGGATAGGGAAAAATAAGTTACTGATTCCTGAATAAATTCGATAAATTCCTGAATAGATTCCATAAATCAATAAGGGAAAAAGGAAAAGACAGCAGAAATATGTTAAGTAAAGGCAAATCACAGTGGGAGAAAAACTCCACAATGTTCTGTAAGACATATAAAAAGATGCATACGATCACAGCACTATGTGCTCAGTGTTTAGTGAGTCAAAATATTGCAAATGAAAACTGAGGTATTTCCAACTAATGATTGAAAAACATTCAAAGATGTGACATACATTAAAATTACATGGGACATGAATGGACATCCCTGCTTGACTCCGAGATCTGGAAGACTAAGAAACTCAGGGTGTGGCTTGGTAGTACACACCTTTAATCCCAGCACTTGGGAGGTAGAGGCAGGTGGATCTCTGTGAGACTGAGGCCAGCCTGGTCTACATATGGAGTTACAGGCCATTTGGGGCTACAGGAAGACCCTGTCTTAAACAAACAAACAAACAAACAAAAACAAAAAACCAAATGTCTCAGAGATGAAGTAATATTCAATAATTTAGAAATTCTAGAGATAATTAATGAAAAAGTTATTGAAGGATTACCATGATAATTTATCTTTCATTTGAAGATACTATTTCTTCCCTGATAACTCTATGATATAGAGTATAAAAAAGCAGTCACAAAATTAAAAAAAAAAAAACATAAATATGCTTAGAGTGTTTTCCGTAGTGTCCTGGAAACCCAGACCTTTCTGTTCACTCCACACCTGGTTCCTCCTCACCGTATGCCTTCATGGACAGATCGCTTGCTACCACAGGCTGTTTGAGGATTTAATTTTAATTTTATAAACATATTTTTATTCACTTGAGAATTTCCTACCACGTATTTTGATCATATTCAAACCCCATCCATCATCTCTACCCTCACCTTACTGACCCCCATTTCATGTCCTCTGTCACTTTTTTAAAGGCCTATTGAGTCTAATCTGTGTTTCCAAGATGCTCTTGGTTGTGGGTCTATCCCTGGGGGGGCTGGTCATCCTACCAGGTGACAGACACACCAGTAAGGAAAACCAACCCACCCAGTCCCCCAGCACCTATCCTTTCCCAACAGATCCTCAACTTCCTTTTGCTTTATTCACATATGAAATAAGACACTGCTAACCAAAAATACAAATTTAAAAATTCCTAAAACTATGAAAAATGTGACAAAAGTGGAGAATTGGTCCCTGTTGATATTTATCTGAATAATAAAACTCTTGTTTTTAAAGAGAAGCTAAGAATTTCATGATCGTCCAGGCAGAGACCTGAGAAGCATCTTCTCAAAGAAACAGGAAAGGTAAGACAGAGAGGTGCAAACAGATAACTAATCACTTGCTACAAACACCCTGCATCTCCTGGAACAGCTTTTTAACAAGGTTCTCTTTGTGCTGACTCACTCAGATTTACTTAATGGCAGAATTTCAAAAATAAAAAATGAAGGGTGTTGAGGCATGACCCCATTATCCTCCTCTGAGGACTCTGACCTCCCTGGCATCAATACTCTCAATACTTATGCAAATTTTTCAATTGGGTTGACAAAATTCTCTTTTCCTCTCCCTAAAAGTATTTTGCTGAGATTCTAGGTGACTTCCATCTTCTAGCGTTTTCTGGCTGAACAATCTCTACAAGTATCAAATAGAATAATACTCTGCTGGATTTTATTCAGTCTGCCTCTCTGCAGAACTTAACAAAAATAGTCCTTTGGAAAATGTATTAACTCTTTCAAAACACAGGATATCATTAGCTCAGGAGAGATTAAAGCAACATTAAAAGAATCCTGATTATTGGGTTAGGAAGATTCTAGACTGAGGTTTAACAGGCAGATGTTTAGATCAAGTTTTGTTCCTGAGGTGCTCAGTTAACCTAGGAAGCTCACTGAACTACTTTGAATCTCAGGTATTTTCACAAGTGAGATAAAGAGGTCCTGCATGTTGAGCTTTGAGAGATTCTCAAGTCTGATAAAGTGAGGTCTAGCAAAATATTCCTGAAATTCACATGCCCTAGCTATTAGATGGTATTGTTTCACTGTGTTCTTTTTTTTTTTTTTTTTGGTCTTTTCAAGACAGGGTCTCCCTGTAGCTCCAGCTGTCCTGGAACTCACTCTGTAGACCAGGCTGGCCTTGAACTCACAAAGATCCGCCTGCCTCTGCCTCCCAAGTGCTAGGATTAAAGGCGTGTACCACCTCTTACTCATCACTAATGACTTGTTCTAAAAAGATGATGAAATGACCAAACCATATCCTAGCATTTTCTCTGTTTAAGATTGGTTTTCGTTTTACTTTATCCTTGACATTACTTATAATAATTATGAAGTTATTTGATACTATAAGTATTTGCTATACTAGATAGATGATTTTCTGGCAGGGTAAAATATATTTGTTTGAGACAAGATAAATTTGATTATATTAGAGAAACAAAGGAACTCAATTAACATCAAGTATTATTCAAAGATGGGAGTCTTCTGACTCATCCTGGGGCAGGCTTCTCCTTAGTAACTTGTTCTCCTTGCTGCTCCCGTTGTGTGGCACTTTCCATCTCAGTTCCCACAATCACTGAGGCAGATTATGAAAGAGAGAGTCACAGACTCTCAGATTCATTGAGGTAAAAGCCACAGGCGCTGCTGTCTTCATTGCTCATTCACCAAATCGCCACGTGGTGCTGCCCAACTACGGAAGGGCTGAGAAGAATGTAAGCCTGTACCGAAAAGTCTGTCCATCACTTCTGGATTTCCAGGCCCTTTCGTAGTTTTTGTTTAATCTAATATAATCAAATCCATGAGCCCATCAAACCATTCGCTGTCACACATTAAAAGATATCTGCAGGACAGTTACTACGACTCACCTTTCTTTCTACATTGGCAAAGGTGGGAAAAGTCTTGCAAGAATTCTCTACCCAGATGTATCATTTCCACGAATGCTGGTAAAGCCTCTGCTTTCCTCACTTCATAGATAAGAAAAATGAGATTAAGTATTTGCCCTAGATAGATGGTGAATACCGGACAGCGATTTCTGTGATTCCCATATCTTTGCTCCATCACACCCCACACTGGTCAATCTTCAGTCAACTAACCTGAAAAACTATCTTGACTGGTGGCTAAGAGGAACAGATGGCTTTGTCTAATCTTTTTGAAGTTTACCTGCTTTGTTTGCTTGGGCAAATTATATTACCTCTTTGCTTGTTAGCTTCCTCATCTCTAAAATAATTTCCTAATATAATCAAATGAAATACAGCATTATGTAAAGTGAAGCTCTTGGTCTACCCCAAGTATTCACTGAGTGTCATCTTTATATCACTATATCTCAAATATAGTCTAAGGTGTGGGGCAAAGAGTTTTCTACTTATGATTCTTTGAACCTCAAGATTATGACCCAGTTTCCTCTGGGAAGGAATTTCTCAAAGCTAAGATTCACATTGCTAATGAACAAGACATTGTTCATTCATCAGATCTTTCAATTCAAGTAAAAGATATTATTTTTGAGTCTTTTTTTTTTTTTTGTCTTTTTGAGATGGTCTCCCTTTAGTCCAAGCTGGCCTGGAACTCACTCTGTAGACCAGGCTGGCATTGAACTCACAGATATCTGCCTGCCTCTGCCTCTGGAGTGCTGGGATTAAGGGCATGAACCACCATGTCCAGCTTCTATTGGTTTTTAAAGATAATTACAAACAAATCAGGACTACCATTCATCATTTGATTTTTGGGGACTGTGTTACTTCACTTAGCATTATGGCTTCAAGTTCCATTCATTTACCTGCAAAGTTCATTATATCATCTTTCTTTACCACTGCATAGAATTCCATTGTGTACATGTACCACATTTTCTCTGTCCACTTTTCTCTGTCCAACTTGGGTTGCTTCCAGCTCTTCACTATTGTGAGGAGAGCTGCAATAAACATAGATGTGCATGAATCTCTGTGATAGGATGAGTGTTGTAGGTATATACCCAGGAGTGGTATGGCTGGGTCAGGTAGTAGGCTCATTTTCAGTTTCTTAAGAGTTCTCCATACTGCTTTCCATAGGGGTTGCATGAGTTTGCATTCCTACCAGCAGTGGATGAGTGTTCCCCTCTCCAGCATTTGCTATTCTTTGTTTTCTGGATCATAGTTAGTCTTACTGGAGTAAGATGAAATCTTAAGATTATTTTAATTTGTTTTTCCTTAATTATTAGTGATGTTGAACACGTTTTAAGACATTTCTCAGCCATCTTTACTTTTTCATTTGTGAAGTTTCTGTTTAGCTCTTTATTCCATCTTTTGAGTGGGTTATTTGTTTTCTTCCTTTGTTTTTTGAGTAGTTTATACACTCTGGATGTTAATACCCTATCAGATGCATCACTGGTGAAGGTTTCCTCCCACTCTGTGGGTTTTCTCTTCACTTCTTTGATTGTTTCTTTCTTTCACTGTACAGAAGCTCTTGAGTTTTGTAAGGTCCCATTTGTCAATTGTTGACCTTATTTTTTTGCACAACTGCTGTCTGATTTAGAAAGTCTTTTCCTACACCTAGGTCTTGTAGGTTACTATACTACAAACGTTTTCTTCTCTCATTTTCATTTGTGGATGCTAGCACCAAATCCCTAGGTGAAAGACAAGCTGAACAACATTAATGTTATATTTCTTTATATCTGAAAGCAACTGTGAAGTTATAATGTGAATCCCTTAATGGGCTGTAGAATTAACTAACCACTTATTTTTAGACTTTGTAATTGCAGTATAGGGGTGGAGGGTATGTATTCATATTTTAGAGTAATATAAAATTAAAGGGAAAACTGTTAACTCCTAAACATGTTTCATAATTAACATACAGTTTATTTTCAGAGGTCTTAATTTTGGTATATATGTGACATATAGATAGGCATATTTTGGAGCCATACAAATGGGAGGGAACAACACGACAAAAGGACTGGCTGAAACAGTTAACTTCTGCCCAAAACAATAAACTTCTGCAGAGAAAAACTTTTAAAAGACTGAGAAAAAGATGCAAGACATGCATGGCATAATGCAGAACTGGGGTGGGGTGGGAGGCATGGAAAGGGAAGTGTGTCTAAATTGGACTGATAAATGATGTATGAAATACACAAAAATATTTTATAAAAATAAGATTGAAATAAAAATCTTTAAATGAATAAAAGGATTTATGCTGGCAGCTTTGCAAGTATATTATGATTCAATAGATTCTGACTCTATGCAAAAAATAAATAAATAAGTAAATAAATAAATCAGGGCTAAGGAAATAGCTCAGTTAATCAAGTACTCTCCTTGAGTTTGATTTCTAGAACCTATGTCAAAAAAGACAGGTGTGGAGGCACACACATGGAATCCCAGTGCTGGGGAGGCAAATAATAGGTACATGGCACCCAAGGAACAATACCCAAGGTTGTCCCCTGGCCCTCATATGTACATACATTCACACCTACACAAATGTGTACTTGTACACACATCCACACAAAAATAATAACTCAAATTGATTTTTATTATCCGATATGCTTTATTTTCTATTGGCTTTATTGATTTTTTAATTCATATATAATTCACGTAAATCTATTGTTTTAAATAAAGACATGTTAGTATAAGAAAATATATGGAAAGTGTGAACCACAGAGTCACAAGTTGGGGGCCTGCTTCTTACCTCATCACTTCAGAAAGACTCTTTTGTAATGAATTTTTTGTTTATTTTATGTGTATAAGTGTTATGCATGCATGTGTGTGTGTGTAAGTGTACCTGTGTCATGCAGTGCCTACAGAGGACAGAAAAAGGTGTCAGATACCTTGGAACTGGAGTTACAGACAGAGATAGTTGTTAGCTGGGTGTGCTGGGATTCAAACCTGGGTCTTCTGCAAGAGCAGCCAGTGCTCTTAAGCACTGAGCTGTCTCTCCAGCTCCCTCAGAAGGACTCTTTCAATGCCAATCCTTGACCTCATCTTCAGCAGCATCTGGTCCACCTCTGCGCTGTTTTCTGATCTGGACTTCCAACACACATCAGCACTGTAACACCGACAGCTCCAGCTGGTACTGAAGTCCGGTTCCTGGGTCCTACCGCTGGTTCTGGTTGCGTGCTCGTGTTTTCACGCGGGTCCACTCAGGCTTCCATCCTTTATACCAGCAGGTTGTCTCTGCAAACACTGTAACTTCTTTTTTAGTTGAACTTTTTTTGTTATTCACCTTTTTCCATAAGTCATACATTATTTCTCAATGGAATCCAGAGTGGCTTCTCCTTCCATGTCCCCCAGCCCACCCATTCCTCTACATTGTATCCACCTGGAGAAGTCTCAATTCTCACTAAATCCAACTATTTACCTTCTTTCCCTGCACTCTAGGAACAGAATATCTGTGGAAGGAAAAAAAAGAAACTTGGCAGTGACTACCGTCATCTTAAAATGAGAACTGCAACTCACGTGTGAGTCAGTGTTGTTGTGTATTTTATGTAACGTCTCTTTTTTTTACACTCTGTGTCCTTTCCCCCCTCAAATCTTCACGCCCGTTCTCTCTGACATTACCCCATCAGCAGTGACCTCACTTTCACAACACAGGTGCACGGACATACATTCAGGCAATACACTCATACACATAAAATGAAAATAATAAATACAGTATTTTAAAAAAGATGTAGTATATGAAATGCATAAAAATTTAATTTAAAAAGTTGAGTGCATTGAATCAAGTAGAGGTTTTGAATGAATCAAAAATTTCCCAAAGTTCCTAAGTTAGAGATGATTAAAGATATAGTATATCTATACTGGAGCACAGGAGGACAGTGAATGAAAGGTTTCCAGAAGGTCATTTTAAGATTATGAATCATATTAATTGCTCTGGAATCCTTCCCCTTCACACTGCCTTATACTCTCTTCTTTCTCCCAGTGGAAATATGATTTTATTCAAATGAGACAATGAACACCATTTACACAGCTAATAATTGCCCCATTTCTGGCTGGAGAGAAAAAGCAGAACTTTAGATTTCGACTGAGTTTTATCCTGATCAGTGATGTATTTTTTTTAATTAGGACTAATTTAAAGCATATAAATGTTTGTCTCTGTTCATATAATTACTCTAGTCCAGTGACTTTGGAGTTATATGATACAAAATCATACCATTGTATCTCTGTGACATTAGTAAATGACATAAGTAAAATGACATTATCTGACTTGGAACAATTGTTTTAAGTGAGCAACACTGGAAGGTAGCTTCTGAAGGCAGTCTGTTCAGAAAGATTCAGGGAAGGATCCATTTTTGAAGGATGCCTATTTGTGGTTAAAGTGCTTAGGAAAATAAAGTTACAATATAACAACAGTCACCTTATTATTAGACACTAAAGGACATCAAAGAAGATTTATATCTTCTTTTAACTTCACCCTGAGACAGTTTCAAATTCAATTGCTGGGTTGTTTTAGAGTAAAGCATAAGTTCAGGAGGAGAATGTCTTTCAACAGGCTTATGATGATGTAGAGTGGGTTTAATCATCTTCTACTCTCTCCAGGAAGATTACTGATGTGCCTTAAGAAGAAGCCCGCACACTGATTTCATCCTCAGAGAGGAGGAGAGATGCTAAGTGCTCATTATGAACAAATACATTTGCATACAGCCTACTTCATATTCAGAGAGTTAGCAGGATTCACAATGTCAGATCTGAAACAGAGCACTTAGAATGTGGAACATGGTGTGGCTTCTAATGTAATAAACAGAATTCTTATGGCCTCAAGGCTGTTAGCATAAATGAGCTATTCTCTAACTGCAAACTTAATACCCACCTTAAATAAATTTAAAATCTGCATGTATAAATGAATAAGTAGTTTTTAATTAAGAATCAGTGGATCCCTCAGACTGCTTGTGGAGGGTGACCAATGTCTATTTCCTGAGTATAGTCCAACTCTTATTCTTTTGTTCCTCACATGCTAATTTCAAGCCAAGGAGACTATTTCCAATTCTCTGTACAGTGAGCTTGTTTCTCCACTACTTTGAGCCCCAGTGAGAAGTGTCTCTCATATCCCTAGATCCCCTTCCTACTCATTTAACGTGCATAAGCCTGAGTGCCTTTGAGACATGTATTGGTTAATTTCTATCGTCTTTGTAACCAAACTGCCTAACAGACACAAGGGAGATAGCGTTTATTTTGTTTCACAGCTTCAGATCACTCTGTTAATCATGGCTGGAAAGGCAGTAGAGACCAGCTCAATTCACATCATGGAGGTCAAGGAAGTAGGGAAAAGCTGAAAGCATGACCCCCCCATGCACACCTTCCCCCTCTCCCCTTTCTATCTTCTCTTGGCCCTCAGCCCATGGGATGATGCCACCCACATTGAAGATGGGTCTTTCTACCTCAGTTAAAATCCGCTTTGGAAATTCTGTCACAGAAACACTTTAAAGGTGCACCTCACCAGTCTCCTAAGTGATTATAAATCAAGCGAGTTGACAGGGAGGATTAATCATTAGAAGTTCTCATTCAAATATTACACATTTGAGGTCTGGTGAATGGAGTTAGGTCATTGGAGTCATTGCCTTAAAGGGAACATTGAGGTTTGGATAGGAAGGCAGAAATCATTCTAGATATGTCAAGCACAAAGGGATCTTATAGAGGCTTCAAAAACATTTTTGAAGTCTTTGAGTTCAAAAGTCAGAAATATCCCATCTAACATGTGAAAAACAGGCACATGCAGGACTCAAAGGCATCTGGCCAGAAAATGCATATAATCAAAAGCAAATGTAGTCATAGAACACATGTCTGTAGATACTGATGGGACTGATGGAGGAAATAGGAATATTTTGAAATGCAGAGAGGAAAATGTCAAAATTGAGACATGTAGTGCTTGAAAGTCTACAGAGTAGGGATCTTGGAGTACAGCAAAGTTCCGGCTCTTAAAGGAGTGAAGAGACTTCATTCATCATCACGAAAGATAAGGAAGAAGATGTTAGACTTAGGTACCGACTTTCCCTCACCCAGCAATGATCAGTTGCTAATAGTTCATCAGCTAAGTTTGAGGATTCTTACTTATTTCCCCTCTTTTACACTGGGTTTTCATCTGATCAAGTTTGCATGGGTCTTGGGCATACTGTCACCATTGCTGTAAGTTCATATGAGCATCAGCCGCCTTGAAAACTGCTTCCTCATTGTCATGCACCACCCCTGGCTCTTTTTGTCTTTCTGCCCCTTCTTCAGCAATGGTCCCTGGATGGCAGAAGCTTAATATAAGAGTTGTATCCAGGGACATGCATTCTGCCCTCTCTTAGACTCTACAGTTTGGCCAGGTGTGGTCATTTGTGTTAATCGCCTTTTGTTGCATGAGGAAGCTTCACTGTTGACAGTTGAGAGATGCATTAATATATTCTTTGCTCAACATTCTGCTATGTTTCCTGAGCCTTAGGTGTAGGGGGAGCATTGTAGATGGGTCACTTAGGGCTGGGCATCTCACAGACACTTATTTCCTGTATCTGACCAGTTGTGGAACTCTGTAAGAGTTCCATCTGTTGCAAAAAGAAGCTTCTTTGATCAGAGTTTTGAGAGGTATACTTGTCTATAAATACAAGGGTGTATATTTACCATACAGTAAGAAATTACATTTGTCTAGGAATGTGACAGACATAAGTTTTTCTGTAGAATCTATGACTTCTCTCACCATGCATATCTGGCTGTATTTAGAGTGTGACAGGAATTCCCTCCTATGGAAATGGCTTTAAGTAGAATTAGTTAACTATTGATTACCCCTAGATGCAAGTGCTATTACTGCACCAGTAGAGATAGCTTGCCAGGCCAACAGTTGTGATTAGTAAGCTTTGGAGCTGAGTTGGACCATTGATTAATTTCCTCCATTAGGGGCTTGCATAGCACCTTCTGATACTATGAGAGCTGGTCTTTAGGGAGGAGGCTTCCAGGTCCATTCCAGCTCCATTGCTCTAAGTGCTATGTTCAAACTATGTCTTGTTTTGAGTAATAGGACATGGTTTGCTTCATGTTCTGGGAGGAAATCAAGGGCTGTGACTTTGGTAGTCTCTTGGTCTACCCTGATTCAAAGGAAGGATTCTCCTATCTGGCACCGTGTTGGTTGTCATATAGCCTTCAGGTCTACTTCTGCATTCATGTTCAGATGTTGTATGTGTAGTTTTTTTTTGGGGGGGGGCTTGAGTTAATATATTTCCCTTTGGCCTTTTATACTATGCAAGCTTTATTTATTTACCCTCCTTCTCCCTATCTAACCTCCCTCTCTCCTCCCCCTATTTAAATGCCCCCATTTTATCCTTGATAAAACGTGTCTCCTATGATCCACACTCTCTTGAGTTCCTTCTTCCCTTTATCCCCATGGATTCTTGTATGTCCTTCCCTCTTCCCTTCCTAGTTGAAAACCCCATTTTTCTAATTTCCCTCTTGGCAACATCTGTTTCCTACTATCTCTCTCTCTCAGGCTCTTTCTTCCCTTTTACCTCCATGTCTCCTTTCCATTTTCCTGGCTCCTGCTCTTATAGCAGGATATACACTCTCACTAAGGGATTGGAGTAAGAGCCACAAATCAAGGAAAATATATGTCACTTGCTTTTCTGACTGTGTGACTTCACTTAATATAACAATTTATAGTTCCATTCATTTACCTGAAAATTTCAAAATTTTGTCTTTCTTTACTGCTGAGTAGAACTCCACTGTGTAAATGTACCACATTTTCATTATCCATTATCAGTTGAGGGACATTTAGTTTGTTTCCATTTCTTAGCTATTGTGAAAAAAGCAACCATAAACATGGATGTACAGGTGTCTCTGTAGTGTGATTGGCCCTTCATGTATATGCCAAGGAGTGGTATAACTGGATCATGTGGCAGATTCATTTTTTTTAATTTTTGAGACAGGGTCTCCTTGTAGCCCCAGCTGGCCTGGAACTTGCTTTGTAGACCAAGCTAGCCTTGAACTCACAGAGCTCCACCTGCCTCTGCATCTGGAGTGCTGGGATTAAAGGTGTAAGCCACCATGTCCAGGGGCAAATTCATTTTTTTTACTTCAATTATGATCTTTTTTATTGAAGTTTTGTGCATCTCATCCAACATTTCTTAGTCAAATCTAGACCCATTTCCCCTTCCATGCCCCTGCCCAGCCAGAGCTCATGCATTCTTTTTCTCAGTCTTTTTTAAGTTTTTCGATGCAGAAATTTACTGTTTCAGTCTGTGAACTGGTCTTTGTTTTTGTTGTTCTCCCCAGTTTGTATTGCTCTAAAATATGTATATATATATACATGCCACACATATACCAAAACTATGGCGTCTGAAAATAAGCTATAGGTTAGTTCCAAAACATGTTTAGGGATTCACATTTTAACAGTAGAGCTAGATACAGGTAAAAAAGAAATATTACTTAACATTCCTATGTTACATAGCAAGTTGATGTATTTTTAATGTACCCTATTTGCGTTTTATTTTTTTATTTTCATTTTTTTCCTAAGATCTCAAGTTTTATATCTGAGGTATAATTTCTCAGGCCTTATTGATCATTTTTAAGAGTTCTCCACACTGCTTTCCGTAGTGTATGCAGAAGCTTGCATTCCTACCAGCACTGAATGCGCCTTCCCCTTTGTTTGCATCCTCATCAGCATTTCGTGTCTTTTGATCTTAGGCAGTCTGACTGGGGTAAGATGAAATCTTAAAATGGTTTTGATATGCATTTCTATAATTACTAAGGATGTTGAGCACTTTTTAAGGTGTTTCTTGGTCATTTTTATCTCTTTGTTTGAGAACTTGGTTTTCAAGAGCTTAGCCCATCTTTTTATTGGGTCCTTTATTTTCTTGTTTCTTTGTATATTCTAGATATTAATCCTCTGTGGAATGTATAGCAGGTGAAGATTTTCTCCTACTCAGTGGTTTTCCTCTTCACTTCCTTGGTTGATTCTTTTTCTGTTCAGAAGCATTTCAGTTTAATCCCTGAGCACCGATGTGTGATTTATAAAGTCCTTTTCTACTCCTATATCTTTGAGGATACTGCCTATGTTTCTTATAGCAGTTTCAGAGTTTCAGGTCTTATGTTGAGGTCTTTGATCCATTTGGAACTGACTTTTGTGCAGGGTAATTCTTCCACAGGTGGAGATTCTGTTTTGCCAGTGTTCACGTTTAGTCTTCTATTGTATTCCATTGATTTTTGTGTCAGTACAGTGATGTTTTTATGTCTATGGTTCTAATATGGTTTGAGAAATGGTATGGCAATCTTCCCACCATTTCTCCTTTTTTGCCTAATGTTGTTTTAGATATCTTTTTTTTTATTATTCCATATAAATTCGATCAGCATTGCATTGAGTGAATAGATTACTTTTAGTAGCATTCTCACCATATTAGTGTCATGGAAAATTTTCCATTCCCCTTCGACTATGATAGATTGTTTTTCTGGGGAAAGTATTCTGGGTTGGCATCTATGGTCATTTACTATTGAAAATACTTTGGTCCAGGCTCTTCTGGTTTTCATAGTTTGCATTGAAAAGTCAGCTGTAATTCTGATGGGTTTTCCTTTGTCTGTAACTTGTTGTTCTTCTCTCACAGCTTTCAGTGCCTTCTTTTTGTTCTGTGCACTTCATGTTTTTACTGTGATATGCTGTGAACACTTATTGAATCTGTGTAGGTCTTTCCTTAAATTAGGGAAGTTTCCTTCTAAAATCCTGTTGCAGATCTGCTCAATACCATTGGTCTGAAATTCAGTCCAGCTCTTCTACTTTGTCATCCAGTTTTGATATTCTATTTTCCATTTCATTTATTCTGCTTGTGGTGTTTTCTCCTGTTGATTCAAATTGATGATTTCAGGTTTTCAATTCCACTTTCATTTCAGCTTGTTTTTTTTCAGTATTTCTATCTCTTTTTTGAATTCACTTTTTAAAATTTTTATTTATTTATTTTTACATGTATGAATGTACTGTCTGCATGTAGGCAATGCCACAGAGGTCAGAAGAGGGTTTCAGATTCCCCTGGAACTGGAGTTAAAGATGGTTCTCAGCTGCTATGTGGGTGCTGGGGATCGAACCCGGCTCCTCTGCAAGAGCAGTTGGTGCTCTTAACCGCTAGGCCATCTCTCCAGCCCCTGAATCTACTTTTTAAGTCCTAAATTGTTTTTGTTATTCATTCAGTCACATGTTTATATTTTCTTGCACTTCTGTCATAAGTTTATTTTTACCCTCCTTGAGTTATTTGAGTTGCTTGTGTGTTCTTTGGATCCTGTTTATGATTGTTCTTTTAAATTCCACATTGTGTTGTTCCTCACAATGATTATCATGGTAGTGCAATTCTGTAGGACTGATAGGTTATGCAGAGGACAAATACTCTTGTTTTTTGATATTATTTTTAATTTTGTGCTGGCTTTTGGGCGTATGGATATCTTTTGTTGGTTGTGTGCCTGATAGGAAATTCTATTCTGTCTTTGTTTAATTGAAATTTGGATCTGTTTATATTGTTGATGTAGATGGGTGGCTTTGTGAACAAGTGTGAGAAGTAAGTTGGTGTGTGTGCTTCAGGTTCTCACAATGTAGTAGGCAGGTGTATGTAGTAGGCAGTTCTGTGGTAGGCATATTAGCAGGGGGCCCAAGAGCAAGACCATGGTGGGGACAACCTGAGGATGCAGTGGGGTGAGGGAGGGGGTTCTGGACTGAGATTTTTCCAGAGACCTGGGGTGGGAGGTGCGGCAGCAGGTCAGGGTCCTTCTGTGGCAGGCAGATAAGGATGCCTGGGCCAGGGTGGGTAAGAACAGCCTGGGGCTGGAGAGATGGCCTAGCGGTTAAGACCGCCGACCGCTCTTGCAGAAGACCCGTGTTCGATCCCCAGCACCTACATGGCGGCTGAGAACCGTCTGTAGCTCCAATTCCAGGAGAACTCCAGTTCCAGGGTAATCCGAGACCCTCTTCTGACCTCTGCGGCATTGCACGACACGAGTGCACAGACCTACATGTAGACAGTGCATTCATACACATACAAAATAAATTTAAAAAATGAAAAAAAAAATGAACAGCCTATGGAGGTTCTAACAAACTAAGTTGGAGAACTGAGCTGGTCTGAGTGCAAGGGATCAGGAAACAGTGGGTTGGTCTGGACTGAGGGTTTTCCAGAGACCCGAGGTGGGAAGAACAGGAGCAGACCTGGGTCCAAGGATGTAGTATGGAGAGAGAGAGAGAGAGAGAGAGAGAGAGAGAGAGAGAGAGAGAGAGAAGCTGCTCGGGCTGTAGAGAAATCAAGAGGCAGTGGAAGCAATGATACAATAATTAGAGGAAAGTAATTGCTTTTCAAGTAATTCTCATCTGGTACTCCTTCTTCCCAAAGGAAAACAGAAAACTAGCTGTTCTCAAATTTGCCACATCCCACATAAAAAGTACATTGAAAAGATTTATTTTTATTTTTTTTAATTTTATTCTGTGTGTATGAGTGTTTTGCCTACATGTAGATAAGTGCATCTGTATTATGCAATGCTAGGAAAGGCCGTCAGAGAATGTTGAATCCCCTGGAGCTGGAGTTAAGGACAGTTGTTAACTATTACACCAGTTCTGGGAACCAAATCTGGGCCCTCAGCAAGTGTAGCCAGTGCTCTTTACCACTGAGCCATCTCTTCATCCTCCTATAATAAAGTTCAGAGAAACTTGAGAGATATATGAGATCCCTACCACAGAGGAGGTACAGAAAGAATGAAGTGAAGATAGTTGAGAGATAAATGACGTAAATACCATCTTAATTTGTTCTTGATTATTTTGGCACTTAGGAAAACAGAGTTTGACTTAAAAATGAAAATCTACATTTTCAAATTTCTTCGAGTGATAGATACTGTGCATAAGTTAACTTACTCACCTAACCTTCTCCCCAAGAAAGTGTTCTGTTGATATTCCATAGAACTGCAGTCTGGGATTTCTCAGAGCTTTGGAATCACCCAATTCCTCCCAGTAAGCATGCAGTAAAATGAGCTTGGGAACTAGGTATGAGTTATTTCTAAGAGGAAATTTGCTAATTTTCCCTAGGCACCAGCACACTGCAATTTAAAAGTGTAAAAATGTTATTCAGCCACAAAGAAGCAAATCCTGTCATTTACAGAAAAATTGGTGGAACTGCACATGATTATAGTAAGTGAAATAAAGCAGGTTCATAAAATCAAATACTATGTTTCTTTCATGCACGAGGTGTGACTGGGCACAGCTATAACCCCAGAACATAGAGTGCCAGGAACAGAGAATCCACTAGGCCTCCTGGGCAGCCAGCCTAGATACAATGAACAGCTCCGCATTCAGTCAGAGACAAGAGAATAAGTTGGAGCCTGCTAGAGCAGGACACTCCACCTCCTCCTTTGGCCTCTTTATGCCCATATATCAATATACCCAGACACACACACACACACACACACACACACACACACACCATTCATACACATGCATATACACCATACACATACATATACCACACACATGCAGGTATACCACACACATGCACATACACCACACACACCACATACACAAGCACATGCACATGCATGACATATGCACTCACATTCACATGCACACATGCATGTTCACCACACACACACACCACACACACACACACCACACACACATGCATATATACCACACACATACCTATGCACACACACCATGCACATGCATATATACCACACACACCACACACATGTACATATGACAGACGCACATGACCATGTGTACATGTGTGCACACACACATATACAAAATGAAACAAAACATGACATGAAGCTAGGAGAGGGGCTGCCTGGAAAGAGACGAAGGAGCAGTGGGAGGGGGCAAGAGGGTGACGTGATGCATGTGATCAAGGTATTATACCCATGTATAAAAATGTTATAGTGCAATTCATTACTCTGAACAATTAATATACACTAATAAAAAGCATACATAAAAGTCTACAAAATGAATATTTTAAATGATACTGAAGCAAAAGGTGAACCGAATTTCCAAGTACCCAAGCAAAGCTGTTCTATATTACCATACACCTAATCTAATTTTAAACAATTCTTTTCCATGCATGAAAGCAAATTCCCTTAGGAACTTGTTTAGGTACAATTTATTCATTTGAATTAATTGTACTGGAAGGTAACAAAAGGGCAAATATTTTGGTACTGAACATACTCTAATTCAAGCTTTTCTGGAATATGGAGATGGCCTTATTCAAATTTATTCAAATTTATGGCTTACCTTCATCCTGAAATACTGAGCATTAAGAGGATCCTGTGTATATGGATGCACATATATGCAAAATATATATACATGTTTATATTAATATTACATATTTATTTGTTATTTTCCTGAAGTACCTTCAAGTGACTCACAAACACAGGTAAACGTGACCCACTTATTTATAAACAACAATATGCTTCCCTTCCAGAACTGCTGAGAACCTCTTCTTTGAAACCCCTTTCACTGTGAGCTAAATCTCTCCAGACAGACAGAGGGGATTAGAGTGTATTCCTTTGGGTAGCAGCCTACCAGGTCAAAGGAAGATAAAGGGATTTTCAAACATGGTTCTGATGAAGAAGGTGCCAGAATGAACAGCTGAGGGACGGATAACACCTGACTAGGATACTTTGAGTCCAACCGAGCCCCACGGGAGCAGCTTCTGCAGAGAGCAGACTCCTTTTTCAGAGCCTCCTGGAATAAATTCTATGTGCTTTCAGAATAGATTTGAATGGTGAATTACTCTGCTTGAAGATGGAAAGAGTCAGGAAGCTTTTCTTTTCCCGTGAGGCACCATCCCTATTTATCAACGATAATGAAATTGACACAGGTAAACTGATTATACTAAGCATCTGGGGAGCACAGCAGCTCAGAGCACCATTGCCTTTGCTGCTCTCCAGATTTTTGCAGAATTGTGGTGATGTTGGAGCTTGGTGGTATAAATCCCGATCAGTGAGTGATTTATTAACCTTTAGTAAGTTGATGGTCTCTTTATATCTCAGACTAAAATATGAAGTAGTAGCTTTTTAGCAAATTATTTTGAGAATTCTTATTGAAAAGATTAACATGTTACAGTTGCAAATGCTTTTAAGCAACATTCTGATAAGCCATTCTAACCTAAACCCAAACAGACATAAACTGATTATTTTTACCGAGCTAGAAATTAGTCACAAGTAATGGGAAATGAAGCATATTTTTGAGTGATATTTCCCAATATAAAATGAGATAGATTTGGGCATGGTAGCACATGGCTTTACTCCCAGCATTTAGGAGGCAGAGGTAGAGGCAGAAACAGGGGCAGGGGCAGGGGCAGGGGCAGGGGCAGGGGCAGAGGCATGGGCAGGGACAGGGGCAGAGGCAGAGGCAGAGGCAGAGGCAGAAGCAGAGGTGACTCTGAGACTAGCTGGAGCTAAGGGGAGAGCCTGTCTCAAAAATACCCAGCAAACAAAGGTGTGACATGAAATCATCTAGAACAGCTTATCACGTAAGAAAAGCAATATTGACTTGATGAGTTCAGGTGCAGGCGACCCCATTGTTCTAGGTGGAGCTGACTGCAAATCAGCATAGCATAGGGGCATACACATCTCAGGTCAACTTAAGGGACAGAATATCAATTGGTAGAATATGTTCAACATTTGTTTCATGTTCAAATCAAAGTATTTTATAGCCCATAAATTGGTAAATTTATTATGTGTCTACTAAAGTATAAAAACTGAATCTTAGAGGATTACCCTGAAAGTTCTTTAATTAGCTTATATCCTTCAGTTAACTTTAACTGACAAATAAAAACTACATATATGTATCATTTAAAATATGGTGCTTTAAAATGTGTCAGTCATACATTGTGTAACATATGATGACCTAATGCCGTTTTTTGTACATGGTAAGAACACTAAAAATCTACTCTCGGTGACTGTCACAATTATAACATTAATAACTACACTCATAAAATAGATTTCCTGAACTTATTCTTCCTACCTAGCTGACGTTTGGAGTGGTCTTACCCCATTTCGCCACCTCTCTTCTCTCTCCCAGCTCCTGGAAACCATCATTTTGTTCTTTGCTCTTGAGTTCAACATCTTTAGATGCTACATATGATACCGTTCTCTTCTCTTACCCACCTCATTTACTTAATATAAATCTCCTGCGTAGGGAGGTCTTGGAGAACCACTAAAAGAACCCCAGCCAGTGTCCAGTCTACAAAAATGAAACTCAACATAGAGGAAAGTCACCTCCTGCTCCAAAGGGAAGCCTGGTCTAGCAAGACCTGACCTTGGCCTTAGTAGATAGAACTGGTTAAGAATGGTCAGAAGGAGCCAGGGCCTCCCCCTGCCCTTGAAAACCTGAGTGCTTCCTGAAGACCAGAACCTCTATTGGTCTTGAGAAAACAAAGTTTGATTAATCTGGGCTAATTGTGTGGACTGAAGCACACAAAAAGAAAGTATACCCAAAAGATAAGTAGTCAATAAATTTATTTGAAAGCTTAAAAAATTCTCCCTCCAGATATTAGGCTTAAAGTTACATGGAATAGTGTTTAAGAGGCATAAAACCTTAGGTCTTGGCCTTAATTAACAGAGTGGGGTCACCTGCAGCCAAAGCACAAGTCCACTATTATTGTTAATTAATCCTCAATAATAAAATTTCCTTTCTTTCTAGCAACTATCTAAGTGGAAATGCATAGCCCAACTATTAAAATGGCTAGAAAGCAGATTCTTAGTCCAGATATCATGGCCAAATGAACAGGAGAAACCTAAGAAATGGATGCTTTGAAACCCTTGGTCAAGAAATTCTAATGGACTTTTGAATTCACCTTGTTCTTCCTTCTCCTGGTCCCCTGCCTAGATAATGTACCTAACTACTCCCATCATCATTTCACTTTCATGGACACCAGTAAAGGACTTTTTTTCTTCTATAGTTATGCTTTTAGGGAGTCTTTTAGAATGACCATCTGAATGGGGGGGGTAGCCCAGTTGCCACACCTAACATCCCTTTTCAGCATGGAAGAACTCAAAGCGGTTGGAATCTCGATTCCCTTCTGGTGATTGGGGTGACTCTTTTCAGAGGGTAACATAACTAAACAGGAGCTGGAAATTGACTAGGCAGTTTAGGGATGAGGACCTGCCCCAAAATTAACCAGACTCTTTCTCAGCTGAGAACTCAAGGCTTCCTGGACCAGCCAGTAAACATATATCCTTCTGGTAGTCCCCAAAGAGCAGGATAAAAAGAAAGAAAAGAAAGAAAAAAAAGGAAAAAAGAAAAAAAGAGAATTACACAGACCAAACCCTGTAGATTGATTCTTTTTTTTTTTTAACATTTTTTTATTGATGCTTTGTGCATTTCATACATCATTTTCCAATTCAGTTCAGGCATATTTCCCTTTCCCTTCCCCCCACCCCCACCCCAACCGAGATAATGCATTCTGCCATAACTGTCCTGCATATTTCTCTCAGTTTTTTTCCATTTTTACTATAAGTGATAATCCATGAGTACAAGCATCCTTCATGTAACACCAATTTGCAGGCTGTTGTGCCCAAACCCCCACAGCCCCTCCTTCCAGCGTGTGGTGAGGGGTTGTATGTTCAATCAGGTTGATCAAATGAGGGTCCAGACTACATTGCTGTAGTTTCACCATTCACCCCAATCGCAGCCCTTACATTCTACCACGCCCCCTCTTCCGCAGATTATTCCCTGGGCTTAGAAAAGGGGCACAGGTGGATGAGAAGCAGAACATGCCCAGGCCCGGATGGTTTCACGGCAGAATTCTATAAAATATTTCGAAAAGACATACAACCATTACTACTTAAATTGTTTAGAAGGATACAAGGGGAGGGACTTCTCCCAGAATCCTTCTATGAAGCCAGCATTACGCTACTACCAAAAAACCAGGGAAAGATACAACCAAAAAGGAGAACTATAGACCCATCTTCCTAATGAACACAGATGCCAAAATTCTAAACAGGATTCTGGCAAACCGCATACAGACTCACATCAAGAAAATCATCCACCATGACCAAGTTGGATTAATACCAGAGATGCAGGGATGGTTCAACATACAAAAATCAATAAACGTCATCAAACATATCAATGGATTGAAGGACAAAAACCACACGATCATCTCAATTGATGCGGAGAAAGCCTTTGACAAAATCCAGCATCCTTTCATGTTTAAAGTCCTGGAGGGAATTGGTCTGAAGGGATCATTCCTCAATGTAATCAAAGCCATATACAGGAAACCCACAGCCAATATCATCCTAAATAGGGAAATGACAGAAGCATTCCCCTTAAAGGTAGGAACTCGGCAAGGCTGCCCCCTGACACCACTCCTTTTCAATATAGTGCTGGAAACCCTTGCTAGGGCAATAAGGCAAGAAAAGGAAATTAAAGGAGTTCTAATTGGAAAAGAGGAAGTCAAGCTATCCCTGTTTGCTGATGATATGATTGTCTACCTAAGGGATGCTAAGAACTCCACCAGAAAACTCCTAGAAATGATTAAGAGCTTTGGTAAAGTGACAGGATACAAAATAAATCTAGAAAAATCAGTAGCCTTTCTTTACACCAACAGCAAGCAACTGAAGAAGGACTACAAGGAGACCTTCCCACTCACAATAGCCTCAAAAACAATAAAATACCTAGGAACAAACCTAACCAAAGACACCAAGGATCTCTACAACAAAAATTTTAAACCCCTGAAAAAGGAAATTGAGGAAGACATCAGAAGATGGACAAACCTCCCATGCTCATGGATTGGGAAAGTAAATATAGTAAAAATGTCCATCCTACCCAAACTAGTGTACAGATTTAATGCAATCCCAATCAAAATCCCCAAGAATTTCTTCACAGGCTTGGAAAAAAAAATCCTCAATTTCATTTGGAAAAACAAAAGACCCCGAATAGCCAAAGCAACCCTGAGTGAAAAGAGCAATACAGGGGGGATCACTATACCAGACATCAAACTATACTACAGGGCTATAGTCATAAAAACAGCCTGGTACTGGCACAAAAACAGACCAATTGACCAATGGAATAAAACTGAAAATCCAAACCTGAGCTCATACAATTTCAGCCACCTCATATTTGACAAGGGGGCCAAGAAGACACAATGGAGGAAAGACAGTATCTTCAGCAAGTGGTGCTGGCAAAATTGGATCACCATTTGTAGAAGAATGAAATTAAACCCCTACCTCTCACCTTGTACAAAAGTCAACTCCAGATGGACCAAAGACCTCAATGTGAAACCCCAAACTCTGGAGGTAATAGAAGAGAAACTTGGCAACAGACTACAAGACATAGGTGTAGGAAAAGACTTCCTAAATCAGACAGCAGCTGCACAAGAAATAAGATCAACAATTGACAAATGGGATCTCCTTAAACTCAAAAGCTTCTGTACATCAAAAGAAACAATAAAGGAAGTGAAGAGAAAACCCACAGAGTGGGAGGAAACCTTCACTGCAGACACATTTGACAAAGCATTAATCTCCAGAGTATACAAGCTACTCAAAAAACAAAGAAGAAAGAAAACTAATGAAACACTCAAAAGATGGAGCAAAGATCTGAATAGAGACTTCACACAGGAGGAAATAGAGATGGCCGAGAAACATCTTAAGAAGTGTTCAGCATCCCTGATAATTAAGGAAATGCAAATTAAAACCACTTTGAGATATCACCTTACTCCAATAAGACTGGCTAGAATCAAGAACACAAATGATACCAAGTGCTAGAGAGGTTGTGGAGAAAGGGGAACACTCATCTATTGCTGGTGGGAATGTAAACTGGTACAGCCACTATGGAAAGCAGTATGGAGAACCCTTAGAAGACTCAAAACTAGCCTTCCATTTGTAGATTGATTCTTTACTCCACTAGAAAAAAAAATCAAAGTTCCCCCTTGTTTTGTTTTCTTTTTGTCATTGTTAATTTGTCTTGTTTCTGTTTTCATGTGAAAAAAATCTCCTAGGTTCATCCATATTGTCACAAACAACAGAATTTCCCTTTTAAAGACCAAATTGCATCATATTATATAAATGTACCATATTTTCTTCATTTATATGTGGTTAGACACTTAGATTTTTTTCCCACTCTTAGCTATTTGTGAATAGTGTTGAGATAAACATTGGAGGGCAGGTATCTCTTCATGATATTGATTTCATTTCCTTTAGATGTATACCCAGTAGTGGAAACGCTGGGTCATATGGGCATTCTTTCTTTTGTTTTTAAGGAATATTGATATTATTTTCACTTATAGCTACACTAGTTTGTAGGAAGTTTTCTTTTGTGCTGAACAAGTACCACACAGCCTTGCTAAGGAGACGGGGACACAGCACCTGCCAGCAGCTGTTGTAGGGAACTGGCCTCTCGGCACAGAGACCAGCTGGCTACTTCCCATAGCCCGGCCTAGGTGGTACTTCCAACTCAGGCCCTTAGCCTGGACCCATGAGACACGTGTTCCACTCTTGGCCTTGACTTCCTACCTGCCCAGAGACTGCTGAACCCTGGACAGGAATTTCCAGGCTGATTGCTGTTGGCCTATCTTCAGCCTATGTCTACTCACAACACCAGCTACCCAGATTGGTGGTCCGCAAGGGGACCTCTTTCCAACTCACTGGCCACCGGAATGAAATGCAGGCCTACCTTGGCCTGTATGTGTGCAATAATTAATAAAAATGATGGCCGGGAATTCCTTGACAATGTTACTGGGAAATTCAAATTTATTCCTTGCTACAGCCTACTTTTATAAACAAACTGACTTCAGTTCCCACGGCCAATCATAGGCCCCTCAACTCCGCACTACTGCACACCATTGCACCATCTAGCATCACACACCTAGGCCACATTGTTTGCTCCTCCTTAGGGTGGGGTCAGAGAAATCCCTTGACTCTCATCCACGTGGTGCCCTGAGGCCTGCTAGCTGAGAACTAGCCTGCAATTCAAACTGGATCTTCCCACACTGGTTTATGTTCCCAGTAACAGTGTGCATGATTACCTTTCTTAAGACCCTCACCAGTATTGGTTATTTTTTTGTTTCTTTGATAGTAGCTTTTCTAGTATTTATAAGGTAGAATCTCATATTTTTAATTTGCAGTTCCCTGATAAAAATGTATAACTGCTGGCTATGTGATCATCTGCTTTGGAGAAGTATTTACCTAAGGTCTTAGAACTATCTAGTCCAATCATTCCCTACTCTAGATTAGAAATAGGAACCCCTGAGAAATCAGGGAACATGAAAAAATTCACAATGCAAGATTGCTACACTGATATTCTCTTTCTCTCTCAGTTCAATCCCATACTGTGATATTCTCTCTCTCTCTCTCTCTCTCTCTCTCTCTCTCTCTCTCTCTCTCTCTCTCAGTTCAATTCCATACTGTGGATTAAACCTAGAGCCTCGCACATGCCAGGCAAGTATGGTAATATTGAAGAATATCTTAAGCCTATTTTTAGTCTTTATTGTGGGACAAGTTCTCACTACGTTTTCCAGGCAGGCCTTGAACTTATCTTCCTGCCACAGTCTCCAGAGTAGCCAATTCTCTTTTTGTTTTACAATTTTATAATTAAATTACCATCCCTAGGCTATAGAGAAGATATATGTAATACCATATAGTCATTATACATGTAAAAATATAATTAATGATAGTGGTATTTCACACACCATAAATACATAAATACATACATACATACATACATATTTTGAGTATATTACAGAATCATACTAAAGTTGTTAAATTTGTATAAGTAACCTATATAATGCATTTACAACATTTTAATGTACTATATGAACCTTAAGATATATGTAAATGTTACTACCAATAAATATGAACAAATGTTCACTTGCAATTCAGGCACTCATTACACAATACAGTGGGTATCTCATTCTTTATTGTTTGATCTGAAAAGCCTTCTTATTTAAATCATGCTTCCTTCCAACTCCAGCATAAATAAAAGCTCTTCCATGGTAACTTGATATCCCCAAATCACTTCCAAATATTGTAGCCTGTCTTCATTCTTACTACTAAGCAGTACATTCCTAAAGAGTTGAGAGTCAGTTCAAAGGACATTGAGAACGGACTTAAAAACAGTCAGGTGTAAGGCAAGGCCTACAAAGATCAAAGCAATTTCCCTGCTAATTCAAGCCTGTTTAATTCTTCATCTATAGAATGGTGCTGAGAATTTTCCAGACCACATTGTCTTGGGGATTCAAGGGCACATAAGCAGAGCGCTGTTGAACATGGACTTTCAGGCCTTTGTTGTGGGTTGTGGTTCTTACACTGTGAGTACTCAGTAAACACATTCTGCCAAATCAAACTTTACGTTTCTCTTCAACTCTTTTACACTTCTTCCACTTCAGTCTTAGCTTGATTCCTTTAATTTTGTCACCCAGCAACTGACAGATCATAAAAGCCATTCTGAATTATTTATGTTCACCTTTGGGTCCTCCAAGGAAACAAACAGCCAGCTGTGTCAGATTTTTGCCAACAGCATCTCCTTGTCAAAGTAGAGCAGCAAAGGCGGTTCTGGAAGTTTGTAAAAGAATCTTTTCTTTTGTGGTGACTCATCAGCAGAGATGAGAGAGAAACAAACATCAAAAGGCAGTCTGAGCTATTTAACCAAGTTGGAAACAAACCCAGGAGTTTCAGAGCCTTAAACAAGTGGAGTGACAGGATCACGAGGCCATCATCTTTAAGACTCAGCCAACATGAAACCTTGCCTCAGAAATTTACTGGTAGAAAAAGAGTTGTGAGCTCTTTCAGCCTACATTATCTGCTTAATTGGCCCAGGTCTCCTCTTGAATTTGTAATAGAGGTTAAGTTCTTCGTTATTTTGATTTTTCCACTTTGGATTATTATAATTTTGACTTTATAGGAATGAGTATGGTTTAATAATTCAAGATTAACTCACCAGGACACCTTTAAATACTCCTTTTTAATTTTAAAGATTTATCTTTATCATTTTAAATTATGTGTAAGTGTATGTATATCTGTGGATGGGTGTGTGTAAGTGAGTGCAGGTGCCTGTGGACACCACTGGATCTCCCTGGAGCTGGAGTTAGGGACAATTGTGAGCTGCTCAAATAGATTCTGGGAACTCAACTCAATGAGAACAGTATGAGCTCAAGGCCCCACCTCATTTTCATTCTTTGAAACTATATAGCTGTGTATCAAGTAGCTTGACCATATCCAAACCCCTCCTCACTCTGCCTCCAACTACTTCTAGAATCCACACTATCATATCTCCCTCCTAACTTCATGTCCTCCTTTTAAAATTATTTATGTAGACTTTTACTTCTTAAACGCTGAGTCCAATTAGTGCTGCCCCTTCTCCCTCATCTCTTTCTTTATTTCCAAGGAATTATTATATGGGTCAAAGTTGTCTTGCCGTTTCTCTGATCCTAACTTCTGCCACAGCTTTCTGTCTCCATTTTCTCCTCTTGACTGCTCCCATCTAGTCTTCACCCAACAAGCATTGAGGCCCTATTTAAAATACACAGTTAGACTTCTCATTATTCTATGAATAAATGAGAAGCAAACTCCCTAACCCTAGCTCCAAATCCCTGACTTGGTTGTAACCCTGATTTTCAGTTAGAACTTGTCACCTAGCACTTTTCTTTCATTTGCTTCTGGCCTACTCTCAAATGCACTGAAAGACAGCTCACTAAGGGCTTAGGGTGTTTTTGTTCTCTTTGCTCAGATAGTGTTCACCAGGAAAATTATCTCCATGTATAGTGTCTTTCACAATCAGGTTAGTTGTTCAGAAGAGGTTTTATTCAACACCCTCACTAAATGTCCTTCCCTATGCCACTTTACTCCTTGAATCTAGGTTCATTATGACTTATTTCTTGGAATCTCATAATGAGCTACTTATGAGTATTTCCACATTGGCAAATAGTTACCACCGGAGCTTAAAACAGATGTCTGGTACTCAATGATATTTTCAAATGAATGAAGACCATGAAAGGTATTTCTAAAGCAACATTGAACACAAAATATATGTAGAAAGCCAAAGACACCAAAGATCTCTACAACAAAATTTTAAACCCCTGAAGAAGGAGATTGAAGATGACATCAAAAGTTGGAAATATAGTAAAAATGTCCATTCTACCCGAATTAATATACAGATTCAATGCAATTCTAATTAAAATCCCCCATGAGTTTCTTCACAGACTTGGAAAAAAAAATCCTTAAATTCATATGGAAAGACAAAAGACTCTGAATAGCTAAAGCAACCCTGAGCAAAAAATGTAAAACAGGAAGATAACCTTACCAGACTTCAAGCTCTATTACAGGGCTATAATCATAAAGACAGCCTGGTACTGACACAAAAACAGACCCATTGACCAATGGAACAAAATTAAAGATCCAAACTTGAGCTCATACAATTTTAGCCACCTCATATTCAATAAAGGGGCCAAAAAAGCTCATTGGAGGAAGGATAGCATCTTCATCAAGTGGTGCTGACAAAACTGGATCACCATATGTAGAAGAACAAAATTAAACCCTTACCTCTCACCCTGTACAAAAATCAACTCCAAATGGATCAAAGACCTCAACGTGAAACCTGAAACTCTGAAGGTGATAGAAGAAAAAACTGGTAGCAATCTACAAAGCATAGGAGTAGGAAAAAGACTTTCTAAATCAAACAGCAGCTGTGCAGGAAATAAGGTCAACAGCTGACAAATGGGACTTCATCAAATTCCAAAGCTTCTGTACAGCAGAAGAAACAATCAAGGAAGTGAAGAGAAAACCCACACAGTGGGAGGAAATCTTCACCAATGACACATCTAACAGAGCGTTAATATCCAGAATATGTAAACTACTAAAAAACCAAAGAAGTAAGAAAACAAATGACTGATTCAAAAGATGTAGTAAAGAGCTGAACAGAGACTTAACCACTGAGGAAGTAAAGATGGCCGAGAAACATCATAAAAAGTGTTCAGCATCGCTAATAGTTAAGGAAATGTAAATTCAAAAACCACTCTAAGATATCATCTCACTCCAATAAGACTGGCTAAGTTCAAGGAAACAAAGGACACCAAATATTGGAGAGGCTGTGGGGAAAGGGGAACACTCATCCACTGGTGGTGGGAATGTAAACTCATACAACCACTGTGGAAAGCAGTGTGGAGAACCCTTAAAAGACTCAAAAATGAACCTGACCCAGCCAAACCAATCCTGGGTATATACCCACAAGACTCATCCTACTGCAAAGATACATGCACGTCTATGTTTATTGAAGCTCTTTTCACAATAGTGAAGAGTTGGAACTGACCCAAATCCCCTTAGCTGATGAGTGGATAACAAAAATGTGGTACATCTACACAATGGAGTTCTGTGGAGCAGTAAAGAAAGATAGCATCATGAACTTTGCAGGTAAATGGATGGAACTTGAAGCCATTATGCTAAGTGAAGTAACACAGTCCTGAAAAAACAAATGGGGAATGGTTTTCCTCATTTGTGGATGCTAGTAACAAATCCCCAATTGAAAGGCAAGCTGAGCAATGTTACTGTTATATTTCTTTCTAGCTGAAAGCAACTGTGATGTTATAATGTGAATCTCTTAATGAACCCTAGAATTAACTTACCACTTACCTTCAGACATGGTAATTAATGTATATGGGTGGAAGGTATATATTCATATTTTAGAGTAATATAAAATTAAAATGAAAAAATGTGAACTCTTAAACATATATCAGAGTTAACATACAGTTTACTACTGGAGGACATAATTCTGGTACATATATAATGTGTTATATAGGCATAATTTGGAGCAATACAATTGGGAGGGAACCACAGCAACATAAGGACTGGGTCAAAGAACAGACTGATATAATTAAATTCTGCCCAAAACAATAAACCTTTGCAGAGAAAAACTTTAAAAAGACTGAGAGAAAGATGCAGAACATGAATGGCAGAATGCATGACCTGGAGAGGGAGGAAAGGAAAGGGGAATATGTCTAAATTGAACTGAAAAATTATGTCTGAAATACACAAAACATCAATGAAAGAACTAAAAAAAAAATCATTCAACTTGTAAGATAGTGTATAATCAAAAAACTTAGGATGAGATTCTACTTGACTAGGATGACCTCAAATATGAATCTAGGAGATCTTTCAGGAAGCCAGTGGGTCGGAAAGATGTCACTGGCGATTTCTTTCCTTATCTTCCTTTGCGAATTAATTGGACCCAGGCTCCCTCAGACTCCACCACACACACACTTGTCTATGCTTAAACTTTGGGAGGTCTGGTCCATGGGTTAAATCTGAGAACAGCAAGCTACTGACCTTAGCTGTGGTGCTGGAACTGACTACAGTGCTCAGATTATCTTCAAGGCAAAGGGCAGTTCAAGCCTGGCTCTCACACCTCCTTGTTTCATGTAGACGCTTCAGGGATTTAACATTGGAGACATTTGGAAGACAGTGTGCAAAGCCTCAGAAAATCAATTTCTACTTTCCCAAAAGAAAGATTATATTTTTACCAATGGTGAGCCTGTGAATGACACTGACTCTGTTGCACCCTGTTTTAAAGCTCATTAGCCCCAACATGCAGACAGAGGTTATTCTGTTAATTTGCATTTCTGCAAGACAACTGTGACCTAGATTTTCTCCTATTGTACATTCTGCCTGAAGTGTTCGTTTTGGTAGCTGCTCCCTCCAGCCCTGTATATAATTAGCCACATCTCAGACTGAAAGCAAAAGAGCAGGTAGGGAGGTTAAAAAAAAAAAAAAGAAAAGAAAAGAAGAAAGAAGTTTGACCTGGCTTCATGCTATCTCTGGAAACCAAATGTATTTATTTCTTTGAAAAAAGTGTCTCCCAAGTCCTTAGCAGAGTGCTCAAAGTAGCCTTTATGTAAGTGCTGGAAGTTGTCTTTAGTCCAAGGCCCAAGGACTGCAGTTCAGTGTGTGCAAGATCAAACACAGGTGCAGCAGAGCTGCTGTGTAGTTCAGCAAGTCACTGGGGGGCGGGGGAGGCAGCCGGGGGCTTATGCTTTTCGTGCTTTAAAAGATATTGAAGTTCCACTGCCTGGGGATTTGAAGTGTTTAAGGGATCTCTCTGGAAGTTCCTTCTCACACAGATTGGTGCAGAGTAAAAGTCGTTCTCTCAGTGAAATTCTGGTTTTACCTCAGTCACAACCCTTAAAATCTGAGGAAAAATAAACTTAGGTAAAATGAGAGATCCTACAACTTCAAGAAGAGAGCTTCAGTCTAACAACATAAGTTGTTATGTTTCACGTTCTTTTGGTCATACATATTTACTGGATGCTGCTATGTGCATGAACCTGGTAGGAGTGAAGTTTGGTATTCCCACATGGAGACTACAGTCTCATTTCAACTCTGCTCATATGCCTCTGTTGTCTTGTTCCAGCTTCGGAGGACGAGCTGATGAGGTCTAACAGGAATCTTCTCTTTCTTGTTCATGATTCAGTGAAATGTTGGCCTATGGAGCCTGGAGGAATAGAACTTCATTTGTTTCTTCCAGGCACTTGCAAATGCTAAACTGGATGACACCACCTCCCAGGGAAACTGCACTGCTTACTCCAGTCCATTTCCACACTCCCTGAGGTACCTTTCAATATGACAGCCACTGGCATTAGGCAGCAGGGTTGAAATTTTGGCAGTTTTGAGACAACTGCTGGATGATTAAATAATTCAGATTGGAAGCAATATGTCATTGTTTCCAATGAATAAATTCTACTGTATCAGAACTCTTGTTCTCATCTATTTTGAGTTACTTTTTAAAGAAACATTTATCAAGTTCTTAATAAATAAGTAAGTACAGAGCTGAGTAAGACACATCTAACCCAGGCACAGCTCGAAATACAGACATTGCCCTATTGCGGTGTGGTGACTGGAATTCAAAATTGAATCCACATGGCAAACAGGGAAAATAACTAAGTCTGAAATGCATCCAGAAGAGAAGAAGGGCTGGGGTTGGGCATAGGTGAGCTTATTAAAGAATGCTCAGGACTTTATCATCTGAAAAAGTAAAGAAGGACATTCAAGAGTGAAGGAATTTTGTGGGCAGTTGACCTGTTTGGAATATGTGAAGGTGAGATATAGTTTTGTTTTTGATTTCTGTGCTTCTCAAGATTTCACTCCAGCCTCTGTATTTATAATCATATGCCTACAGGTTAACAGTGATTAAGCCATTTGGTTTCTCAACACTTGCCTTTGAGTATCTACTATGTGTTAGGCAGTGTAATAAGTTTGATCCTATTAGTATAGTCAAATGCCACAGTGATAATACTTAAGCTAATCATAGTAGTGAGATGAGCATTTCAAAGTCTCCTATAATACATCTACCTCTGTGATCTGTTCCATAAGTATACTCATTCCAGCACATTTCAGTGAAGTCATTCTTGCAAAATAAGCATATTTTGAGAAAGAGCTCTGTTCTCCTTTATATATTGATCAAAGATTCAACTGGATAGAAATCTTTTCCAGAGAATTTCTGAGACAGACAAAAATAATTATCAATTCTTTTATATAAGAGTCAGAATGCTCAGTACTAAGGAAAACATCATGCATTCCTAACACGCTTTCTAAGATGATTATTTCTAATCAAATTGTGGCATCTTTTCAAACGAGATGCCACAAGGCCATAATCCAAGTGTATTTCCTTTCCCAAGGTCTCCCAAGGTGGTGTGGAATTTCTTTCAGGAAAGACCTGAGAGGGTGTTTTTATCTCTTGCCTAACAGAAATAACCTTCCCATGTGCACAGCTTTGAGATGTTAATGACTCCTCTGTTATGAGGCTCTGACACAGTGGAAATGAAAACTAATGATAAACTATGTATATTCTGGAGACAGAATATGGCTGTCTGAAATGGCTCGTCACCATGGCAATGGCTATCATGATCTGACTTTGTTGTTATTCACAGTGGTGAGTCATCACAGCCCTCTCCCTCCCTCACTGCCCACTCAGCCCCATATACAAGATGAACATGTTCATGCAGGGACTGGCACTGCAGAAGCAAATCATTAGCTGGCTGTTTCTACCTCCTGAGAATTTTCCTGGAAGGCTTCGTTAGTGAAGGATGCTTCTTTTGTGGTTGTCCAAGGAATAAAGTAGAAGATCTTTGCCTTTTGGAACTGGTATTAGTTACTTTTCTGTCGCGGTGATAAAATACCATGACCAAAAGCAATTTAAGAAAGAAAGACTTGAATTTGGGCTTACAGTTCCAGAGGTTTAGAGTCCATCGTGGCATGGAAATCATGGCAGGGCACAGCAGCAGGAGAAGGATGCTGACTGGTCATATTTCATCCACTAACTGGAAGCAGAGAGAGAAAATAGGAAGTGGGCGAAGACTAAAACCCCTCAAACCCTCCCCCACGTTCTTCCTCCAGCAAAGCTGCATTTACTCACATGTTACATCCACAAACGACATCACCAACTGGGGATCAGTTGTTCAAATATATGAGCCCATAGGGGACATTTTTCATTTAAATTGCCCAAGATGCAAAATATTATAAGGGGATTGAATTAACTTGAGGGTTTACTCTGTGAAGACCCAGTAGAATGAGGATTCAGCTCTCAACCTCAGCATATGGCCCCATGTCCAGTGTCCAACTTTACTGCAAGTTACATGGCACTTGCTCATCTACCTTCACTCATATCAACATATCATTTGTAGAGAAGGAAAGATCAATGACAAGGACCATGTACCACAGTATCTATCAACCAACTCTTTTTAGCATATGAAGTTTTGGTGGGGCACTCCATATGTGCCCACCCTCTTACCCTCTCTTATGCAGTTTATTCAGTTATTTATCCCCAGTGATGATTTATTCAACATTTATTCTCTGTTAAACATTGTGTAGTTTTCTGAGAATGTTTTGATAAGCTCTCCTCATTCAAAATTTCATATGAAAGGAAGAAAATTATATATATANTTCCTTGCAAAAGCAGAAGATAGTAGCCTCATTATCAACCCCCCTAGATAGCCTTGACTGCTAAATGGTATGAGTCATTCAAGAGTTTAACAAAATCCCTGTTCCGGGTAAGCACCGAATAAATCCAAGCTTTTATTAAAAGCATTAGAATATGTTTTCCTTATCCATGACTGAATTCAAGTTAATTTCACTCCTGGATGTATCTGCCAGTTAGACTCAACTGAAAATTGAGGGGATGAAGGTCAGAGACCAGGTGTGCTGTAAAGTGAGTCATGATATATTTTCAAATGATGCAGTTCTGATTTCTTTTACCTAGAAAAGTAGTATGGGCAATTAGTTGAATTTGGCTCCTTCATACATTTCCTGCACAGACTCTTAAAATTAAAGATCTGGTTTTTAAGGACCCTGTGTAATCAGTAACACAAGTTCCAATGGTGGCCAGTTTAGTTTCACCTCTACTGCAGGCTAAAGTTAAACTGCAGTATACAGAGAGAAGTATACAGAGAGAACCACCCTGATTATCATAATTCAACATTCTGAATAATCAACTCTGTAATACAATGAAATGTTCTTTTGTGGTTTTCAGATATATATATATATATATATATATATATATCTGAAGTCAGACATACTTCCATTCCTCTGCCTGTAACTACCTTCATGATTAAATGCTTAGGTTGCATGTTTATCATCCTGTCTCATACATGAAGTTTGGAATAGATTAATAAGTATAAACTTAGAATCCAGCTGAAACTGTAAAAGACATTACAAGCAGAGAGCCTAGTGTGTCAAATCCAATGTTCATAACTTTTTATAGCTAGTGTATGATACTGTGACGGACCAAGGTAGAAGAAAGTGGAGAAGCTGGAGAACTGGTCAGGACTAGGATGCAGATCTTGTACATTAGAAAAAGAGCTAAAATAAGCATGTGAATGGGGAGATCTTTCAAGACAACCAGACAACGCCTAACTTAGCTCCCAGGCTAAGAAATGGAAGCAACGTTAAGTGTCCCTTAACTGACAAGTGAATAATGAAAATGTGGTACATTTACACAATGGAGTACTACTCAGCAGTAAGTAAAGATGAAATCATGAAATTTGCAGGTAAATGGATGAAACTAGAAACTGTTATACTAAGTTACATAATACAGGCAGATAAACAAACTATGTATTATCTCCTTCACGAAGCTCCCTCATGCAACAGAGGGCAATAAACACAAAAAGCCACAAATGTCCAAAGCATAGAGAATACAGAGTAGACTCTTGTAGGTCCTTAGACATGATTCCTATATTAAACATCACCCACCCAGGGCTCAGGGACCACTGCAAAAGAGAGGGGGCAGAAAGATTCTAACAGTCAGGGGATAAGGTGCATGACCATAAGGAAACAGTCCTGGCACCTTGCTCATATGAGAGTTGGTCTTCTTTATAAAGGAATGACTCTAGATAGACTAACTAGACCCCAATAGATGAATGTACATTAAAAGATGTCTGGGTACAAATGCTTGACCAAAAAGACCTTAACATAAATGATAGAGTGCATGAAATCCAGTGGGGGTTGCTATGGAAGGGTGTGTAAAGGAGGAGGGGGGAGGGTGTGTATAGGAGGGGGGAGGGTATGTATAGAGAGGGGGGAGGGTGTAAAGATGATTAAGATGTTTTGCATGACATATACAAAAAGTCATAAAAAGATACAAAAAATGTCAATGGGTTAGAGAGTCAGTATTTCAAATAAACATATCAAGGCTTAACAGTTAAGAATCATCATACTGCTCATGCAGAGGACCCAAGTTCAGTTCCCAGCACTCAAGTCATGCAGCTCACAATCACATGTAACTTCAGCTCCAAGGGATCCAATACCCTGTTCTTGCCTTAAGACATTGTGTTCATCTGCATAACTCTCCACATATACACATAATTAAAAATAAAATGAAATATTAGAAAAATAAACGTGTCAAGATACAAGTTAATCTTCCTATAGTAACTATACCTGAGGTATATGTATGACATAACTTTACTGTTATACTGCAACTTATCCTTTGAATTCCAAATTGTCCATGGTTTTCTAAAATTCTTAGATGAGCAAGGAACATACATGGCTAAAAAATGGGTATCACAAGTTGTTAGGTCTAATTAACATTTTAGGGTTAGAACTGCCCAAGAGCTTAATAAGCTGATATGTGAGCTAATCTTACATTGTACTAGCAGTAGAAGTTGAAAGAGGCTGAAAGTGAAAGTGTGTATGCTCATATGCGCATGTATGCATGTGCATACACAAACTTCTAAGTTTTGCTTTTGGTAAGCCACTAGTCAATGAAGCACAAAGGAGAGAAAGAATACTTTGCCTTACAAGGTGGAAAATTATTAGACAAAATGCTGTCAATCTTTCTGTCCTAGGCATAGATGGAGACAAGAGTCCCGCATGGGATGTGCCTATGTCATTTATGCCTGTCCAGGAACTCTCACAGAACCAATCAAAGGAATTAGACTACCTTATCTTTAAGATTGTTTTTACGTGGGGCTGGAGAGATGGCCTAGCGGTTAAGATCGCCGACTGCTCTAACAGAGGACCCGGGTTCTATCCCCAGCACCCACATGGCGGCCGAGAACCATCTGAAACTCCAGTTCCAGGAGACCTCCAGTTCCAGGGGAATCCGACACCCTCTTCTGACCTCCGCGGCATTGCATGACACGGGTGCACAAACTTGCATGCAGACAGTACATTCATACACATACAGAAATAAATAAAATTAAAAAAAAATATTGTTTTTACGTAGCAACTGGTCCTGGCTATACTTTTTTTTTTTTTTTTAATTTTTATTGATGGTTTGTGCATTTCGTACATCATTTTCCAATTCAGATCAGGCATATTTCCCTTTCCCTTCCCCCCCACCCCCATCCCATCCCAGATCATGTATTCTGCCATAACTGTCCTTCATCTTTCAGGTTTTTTTTTTTTTCATTTTTTAGCTATAAGTGATAATCCATGAGTATAAGCATCCTTCGTGCAAAACCAATCTATAGACTGTTGTGCCCAAACCCCCACAGTCCCACCATTCAGTGGAGGTTGACAGGTTGTTTGTTCAATCAAGTTGATCAAATGAGTGTCCAGACTACATCGCTGTAGTTTCACCGTTCACCCCAATCGCAGCCTTTACATTCTACCACGCCCCCCTCTTCCGCAGATTGTTCCCTAGGCTTAGAAAAGGGGCACAGGTGGATGAGAAGTAAAACTGTCCTCTCTCTCTGGAGCTGTTGACTTGGATTCTGGTCAATTCTGGCTGTTTCCTTTCATGGGCTGACAGTTTGTTCAGGAGTAACCTTTCCATCCTACTAATGAAGCACAAGCACAAGCCTGGCTATACTTTTAAGACTAGCTTTACTCAGTAACTTCTGCTACTGGCTAGTCAGAGCTTGTGAGTTCCCCTAGTCACTGGTACTACCAATGAACATTCATTCAAAATAACCTGTATAGATTTCTCTGTCTTGTAAAAACCTCCAAACTTTCCTTTATGTTCTGGAAAAACCAAAAGCCACTTTGGCCCACGCATGTATATTCTGAATTGCAATTCTTTTTATAACTCTCAAGTAGAAGTTCCTTTATATTTTTGTCTGAGATTGACAAAGCTTTAGCAACTCACTGCACTGATGCCTCAGCTAGAAAACATGGGTCGTTAGTCTGCACTGGAATTATATGGCTATGTGAAAAATCTACTTCCCTCTGCCAGAACTAGTTCTTCAAAGTGGCTCAGAAGCAGTATATTTTCATAAACCCACAGTTTATTCTCTGGCATATATTTTTTGCTAAAAATATGTTCCATGAGGCAAAGAAATACCCTTAAATCGAAGAGACTAAAACAAGCTCCTTTCTGTAGTAAATTTTGAAGATATACTTTAAAATTTCAGTGAGATGGACTCTCCACATGGAATTATCACATAGCATCCTCTGTACAGAACTAATCATTCATAGAAAATGACCCCTCATTCTGACTCCTCCTACTCTCCACAGCTGACTGATTTCCTCAGCCACAAGCTGTCAGATGTATTCCTGGAGTCACCTTTGAGGATAATCTTGATTGAGTTCATCAATCAATTTTCCACAGTGTTGATAGTCTGAGTTCTTGCTAAATCTTTAACAGGAAGGCACATAATTAAATTCCCTGTGTACTGTATATTGCCCCTGGAATATACAACCTAGTTCTCAAAGTTATGAAGTCTATAAATGTCTGGAAAGTTTTTCAGACCTTAATCATTAACCCTGTCCAGCTATAAACCCTTCAAGTGACAATAATGATGGCCTGGCGATACATGCTGACTGGTGCAATAGCAGCATAGGGTTATTACGGAAGTAAGCAACCACTTTCCAATTGAATTTAAGGCCTGCTTCACAAGATGGCACCCATGCCTGCTACTATTAGCAGACCTAGAAACCAGATAAACCACAGGTAATAGGGGAAAGCCTAGTACTATCATTCTGCTAAACAGACGTGGTTAACTGAGTCTTAACGATTTACCACTATGCCCATAGATTAGTGTATCTCTCTACTCTTTCCAGAGAAGTTTCTTCTTGCAGCAAATTGTGGTTAAACAGTGGCACACAGCTGGTCAACATGCAAAGAAGAGACTCTGGAGTGCTCATCCCTAAACGGGACACCTTGCCACACAGTCTCCTCAAAAGGCTCAGAGATCATTGAGCAATAAAAAGCATAAAGATTTTAAGCGCCCAAGGTGATAGATGAATACAAGGACCATCTGAACACTACAGGGTAGTTGCACATGTGAACCCACAGCACTTGTGTCAGCAGGCACAAGGCCTGTGCAAACCCAAGCCAGACAGAGCCCAACATGGCTGGGAGAGATGAGCAAGAAGCCCTGGCCCTAGCTGAGGATTTATTGGCAATCAATAGCTTCTGGGAGAGGGAGAATAAGTTTCCTTTAATGGTGTGATGCCCAGTAGGTTGACCAGACCCCAAGGGACAGACCCACACCCAAAATCATCTTACCGCAGCACAGAGTGTCTACTTGGTTGCCCTTAAAAAAAGAAAAAAAATATAAAAATAAATTAATTAATTAAAAAAAGAAAAAAAATAGAGGGCATGAAGTCAGGGTGGTAGTAAGGTAGTGTGGAAATAAGAGAGTGGCTCTGAACATGATCAAAATACATCATATACAGTTCTCAAAGAACATATATATATATATATATATATGTATATATTCACATATGTATTCATGTATATGTAAGATAATTCAGTGAATGAAGTTATGCATATGTTAAAACTAGACGACTTGGCAAGCGGCCCCGAGGCACTCAGACCCCCTTCAATTTCCCTCAAACACTTCTTACAGCTCCATTCACTTCTTTCGCTCGTCTGTGAACCCATGTCCTCTCAATAATACAAATGAAAACAACAGTAATCATTTCTTCTAATCCATTTTTATAAGACACAGTCAGCCAGCAGGAGTCAGGTATGGGAAGAACTGAAGGCATAATTATGTAAGACTTTTGAAATCTACAAAGTTGTATTTCAGGGAATGCTTTAATTTTTAAATAGTAGCTATTTTCTATACACTGTAAAGTAATACATGTTTATTTTAAAATATTCAGAAGATATAGAAAATTTGTGAATAAAAGTAAGAAGCCATTTAGACAATCACATATGAGCACAATACAAAAATTTAAAGCAAAGTGTTGTACATCTCTCTTAATTAAATGGAATAAATAACATTTCTGTGAAAAAATACACATCCATAGGCCAGCTCCATAGGTTTTCTTTCTTTCATCTTTTTAATATGTGTATTAAGGAAGCTTTACTTTGTAGAGTTTTCAGTATACATTTGCAAATGTATATATGAAAATATATGAGGCATACAAAAAGGGGATGTAGAAATATGGAAGACAGAATCGTTTTCAAAACTTCTACAAGTAAAATACATTAGTGTTGTGATTAGTATCATTTATCAACATGATACAACTTCCAATCATCTAGAGGAAAGCCTTGATTGAAGAATTTCCTAGATTAGCTTGACCCGTGGGCATGTCTGTGGGGGTTGTCTTGATCGCTAATTGACAGAAGTGGGCCCAGCCTCCTGTGGGTGGGTGGTACTGTCCCTAGGCAGATAGCCCTGGGCAATGGAAGAAAGCCAGCTAAGTATGACCCTATAAGAGAGCCAGAACACAGTGTTCTTCTATGGTTTCTGCTTTCAAGTTCCTACTGGAATACTTGTCCTGCATTTCCTCATCCATGAACTGCCATCTGTATACTGAAATAAACCTTTTCCTCTCTCACATTACTATTGGTCAGAGTGCTATATCAGAGGAAGAGAAAGGAAACTAAAGCAGTTATTTGGTTTTTATACAAAGACATTATTAATAGCATAATACAATCACTCTTCTCTTTTGGTCTTTTTGAGACAAGGTCTCCCTGTAGCCCCAGCTGGCCTGGAACTCATTCTGTAGACTAAGCTGGGAATTAACTCACAGAGATCTGCCTGCCTCTGTCTTCCAAGTACTGAGATTAAAGGTGTGCCCCACCATGCCCAGCTATCAGGACTTTTACAAAGGATCACATTAGCCAAGTGGTGGTGCATGCCTTTAATCCCAGCACTCAGGAAGCAAAGGCCAGCTGATCTCTATGATACTAAAGCGATCCTGGTCTACATAGTGTGCTCCAAGTCAGACAGTTCTAAATAGTGAGATTGTCTCAAAAAAAAAAAAAAAAAAAAAAAAAAGAGGATCACATCAAGATATATTGCAGAAATCTTAGAACATCAAGAGCCAAGTGGATATCCTACAAACTTCTTGAATAATTTAAAGGTCACAATTAAAAGAATTTTATCAAGAGAAGGCTGGTAATGAGAAGACAACAGATAGTGCCTTCAAAATATTAAGAAAAATAATTTTCCAATTCTTATTTCATACTGAAACAAACTTTTACTTAAACATCAAGATAGAATAAAGTTATGTGCAGATGTCTGCAATGTCAATAAATGTATTACTCTTCAGGCAGCCTTAATCTCAGAACTCCTGAGATTATGCTTCCTGAACGCTATAGAGAATATCTGAGAGAAAATATAGAACAAGAAGAACATACCAAAGTGAAAAGACAAGAGGGGAACAAAGGTGCTCCCGAGGGTGATAAGGAGAGGATGGGAGGTGCTATACACAGAAGGGAATGAGTCCAAAAATAAATGAATGGGAAAGACACAAAGGGGTCCATCACTGCGTACTTCCGGAATTGGCAACATGTGTTGGAATTTAGTTACAATGCAAATGCAAATTCCAACACCCTGTCTCAGAAACTCTGAGGTACACAAAGGCAATCTGTGTTTTAATGAATCTATCCAGGGATCTGGACATTCTAAAATCTAAGAGGCACTGAGCTATAGGAATTGGCGATTGATGCAATGTTATTGTGGTTTCAATGTGAAGTGTCTCCTCAGTAGGCTCATATATTTGACTGCTTGGTCCCAGGCTGGCCGTGCTGTTTTGGAAGATTGTAAAGCCTTTAGGAGACAGCCCTTCTGGAGGAAGTGAGTCACTGGGCAGACTTGATTGACTCTTCCCATTTTCTTGTGGTTCTCATCCTCAGCCTTTCACCACTGTGCTATCCCCACAGCCCTCCCTTCCCATTTTCTAGTCCCTGATTTCTGAGATAAATGTGGCCAACTGCCTACTGCTGCCATGCCCTCCCCCATCATGAGTGGCTGTATCCCTTTCAATTGAAAGCCAGAATAAACCCTTCTTCTATTAAGCTTTATCTTGGCAGGTCTTGGGTCTCATCCATGAAAAAAATAAGTAATAATGAGGAGTAGGTTGTAACATCCAATTTCTGGCTTGAGCATCTAGGCAGGAAAGAGGAAAATAAAAGTCGAGACAGACAATGGGCACATGTTTGCCAACTTGGGTTTTGTTCATAGCCTATTGGTACATAGGCAGGGAGCCACTTAGGACTTGATTAGATTCTAAACAGCAGACTCTATGACAAGAGCCCATGAAAACACGTTCAGCTTTACACTGCCTTCTACATTTGACTTTTCCTATTCCCACCTCTACTGAAAATAAATTTTTGTTTTAGCAACAAGTAGCTATAAAATCAGTCTTCACATAACCTGGTGCTGGCTTTGACCTGCTGCTGACATGCCCAATCAGAGGAGTTTAAGGAGGAAGGAGACTGTTGACAGCAAGGAGGCACTCTCTATGAAACTGATCTTCCTTCTTTCAGCAATCTGTCTTGGGCCTTTAAATGTATTTCATAATTCTCTAAGAATTTTGAGGCCTTCAAATAATAAGACGTGTAGCAACAAATGACTTATTTGTTGAAGGGACTATCCCAGGGTTTAGATATCAAGTCAGTGAATACAACTGTCATTTTTAAATTCTAGTGCAACAGCGTCCTGCTTACAGCCTCTCTGGATTAGTGCAAAAGCCTCCTGGACCCAGATTCTTAACACTTTATCCATTAATTTTCTTGAAACACCTGGTGCCAGCTGTTACTAAGTCAGCTGTTACTAAGTCTCTTCCATTTTCCTGAAATCAATGTTGAAAGAAGGAAGAAATGTCATATGTCCCAATAGGTAAGGCCCTTAAAGGAAATATATTGAGAAAATTTAAAAGAATTACTTTTCTGTCTCTTTTACTTATTTGAAAAATCTGGCAGGAAAACCTAAGGAAAAAAAATCAGTTACAAATGATTTGAGCTTGTAAACTTATATACAAGCACAAGATAGAATACTGTCTATGCAAGACCCTTCTGCCTTGGGTAAATTAAGCAAGTACATTGCAAAACTATCAAGTACACAATATTTTGTTTGGGGGTTCTTCTAGATGTAAAGGGTATTTTCTATAAGGAAGAAAGGAGACATAGCTATACACTATTCCAGGGCCACAGAGTGGAATCATTTGTTATGTAGATCTTTCAATTATTTGTTATCTATTTGTTTCCTCCAAATTGGAACATTGCCTCCTAAAAGAGGAAGGAGGAGGATCTTAAGACTCTGAAAGCTCACAAAATTTGCGGCAATAAGGAAGCTTAGAAAGTTACAATAGCACACTCACAGTGTTCCTCTCCAAAGTTACATAAGCGGTAAGGTTTTGCTATCAAAGAAGAAAATTTTTGGTGGCGCTGCCGGCAAGTTGAGCAGGGATCTCAAGGTAAAGAACTTCTGTTTTTTTTGTTTTTTGGTCTTTTCAAGACAGGGTTTCCCTGTAGCCCCAGCTGTCCTGGAACTCACTCTGTAGACCAGGCTGGCCTTGAACTCACAAAGATCTGCCTGCCTCTGCCTCCCAAGTGCTAGGATTAAAGGCGTGCGCCACCACGCCCGGTGGTAAAGAGCTTTTGTGAGTCATCATCAATGCTTTCCAGTAGTACAGCTGCTTTTGAATCACCCATGTTCCTGTAACTATCACCAATAAACTCATTGTCTCACCATTTCTTTGGTGCTGTGTGTGGTGTTTGTTTGTCAATGTCTCCCTAGACAACTAGACACCCTCATTCCTCTTGGGTTGATCAAGGAGTAGCAACCAGTGCTGTCAATGGGCAGTGATCGTGGCTCTGAGGCAGAGACCACTGGATAGTCATCCCAGCTGACATCAAGTGCTGCCACAGCTTCTCTGTGGCTTCTGTCCACAGATGGCCAGCATCATTCTGGAGAGGAGCATGGATGCTCTCTCTATAGCATGTTTTATAATGTGTGGTCCCTTGTGGTACATCCTCTGTGTCAGGCCATTTAACACATGCCCAGAGCTTGCTCCAGTCCCTTGGCTCTGCTCCCTCACCTGCTAGGATGAATTTCCTGTTTGTTTTCTTCCAGAAAAGTAAGTGGAAAGGCCTTACTCTTTTGTTGTTGTTGTTGTTGTTGTTATTGTTATTTTTGGTCTGAAAGGCCTTCCTCTTATCCCAAATGTGTTCTTTTTTTTCTAAAATATTTGCTGTTCTTTATGTTTATTTTCTATTAAAGTTTTGAATCATAAAAAAATCTTTAACTGGGCATGGTGGTTCAGGCCTGTGATCCCAGCACTCAGGAGGCAGAGGTAGGTGGATCTCTGTGAGTTCAAGGCCAGCCTAGTCTACATTGAGAGTTCTAAGGCAGCCGGGGCTACAGGGAGACCCTGTCTCAAAAACAGACACACACACGATATAATAAAAAAAAAAAAAAAAAAAATCAAAAGAAAGACTCCTTTCCCTTTGTTTGTATGGTCACATTTTTATTTTGGAACAGAAGCAAGCAATTAGCTTGGGCTAGTGTGTTTCATGAATGAGAGGAAGGAAAGACACTGTAAGAAAACAATTTCATTAAATGATGGCTAGGATTAAGCTAAATCATAGGAAATTGTTCTATTTCACCATTTTTACTTACAACAGTTTCAGCTTGTTCAACTAATACTGTAAAACCCTTTTCCTGCTACATAAAAGTATTTCAGAAGATTTTTTTTTTTGTATATGTATGAGCATATAGGTTTGTGCACCTGTGTCATGCAATGCCGCAGAGGTCAGAAGAGGGTCTTGGATTCCCCTGGAACTGGAGTTCTCCTGGAATTTTATTTTAGCTAAACTCACTATTTTTTTTAAAAAAAGCAGTGTTGGGGCTGGAGAGATGGCCTAGCGGTTAAGAGCGCCAAGTACTCTTGCAGAGGACCCGGGTTCGATCTCCAGCACCCACATGGTGGCTGAGAACCGTCTGTAACTCTAATTCCAGGAGAACTCCAGTTCCAGGGAATCTGACACCCTCTTCTGACCCCCACGGCATTGTGTGACAAACCTACATGCAAACAGTACACTCATACACATAAATAAATAAATAAAATTTTTTTTTAAATTAAAAAATAAAAAAGCAGTGCAACCCAACATGATACAAGCTATGAATTAAGAAAATTTTAGTTTAAGCATGAAATAAATTAAGGTACAATTAATCACAGAGAACTTTCTAAAAGAATTGAGCTGTGTTAATCTTAAATTTATGAGACACACTAGGCACAAAAATGGCTTCAGTGGTGATGTGTTGTTTGAAAGCCAAGTTAAGGAAAGTGCATTGAAGCAATCGTGGAGAGACATAGGCAGGCAGTGGGCGCAGAGATTCTCACAACCACTGTGGGTTTGCGATTCTCACTATATAAACCTGTCTCCTTCCAGCAAACATGGTATTGGTGGAAGGAACATGGGACTGAGAAGAACAACACCTGACTTTTAATCACAACCCTGGTGTAACTGACTGGGAAACTGCAAGACTTAAATATGCCTTTTAAGCCTCTCTCCATATCTGCTGAAACAAAGAGAAGAAAGCACCTCCTCTGACTCCTTCACAGGACTGTTGTCAGAACTGAATGAAAGCATGCCAAATGCCCTATAAGTGCAAGTGATTTACGATGCAAGCAATTTATTTTTTGCAAACACATTTGAAGTCTTAACTTAGGCTCTGTATAGCCTCATATATCTCATATATATATATATACATATATACATATATATATAAACATAGATATATATACTCATAAATATATACATACATACATACACATATCACTTGAATTGGAGGACTTTTTTTCCTCCTAAAAGATGTCATGTTTTCCTTAAGGAGGTGCTCAAAGGTTCCTCCTTGGCAATCCCAAGCAACCATAAATATTGCACTCTTGCTCCACATTGGGGTCTTTCCCATATATATAATATATATATATATATAAATCTCTAGTTATTATATATTGTATATATGTATATATATATATATGATGATATATGAGGCTATACAGAGCCTAAGTTAAGACTTCAAATGTGTTTGCAAAAATAAATTGCTTGCATCGTAAATCACTTGCACTTATAGGGCATTTGGCATGCTTTCATTCAGTTCTGACAACAGTCCTGTGAAGGAGTCAGAGGAGGTGCTTTCTTCTCTTTGTTTCAGCAGATATGGAGAGAGGCTTAAAAGGCATATTTAAGTCTTGCAGTTTCCCAGTCAGTTACACCAGGGTTGTGATTAAAAGTCAGGTGTTGTTCTTCTCAGTCCCATGTTCCTTCCACCAATACCATGTTTGCTGGAAGGAGACAGGTTTATATAGTGAGAATCGCAAACCCACAGTGGTTGTGAGAATCTCTGCGCCCACTGCCTGCCTATGTCTCTCCACGATTGCTTCAATGCACTTTCCTTAACTTGGCTTTCAAACAACACATCACCACTGAAGCCATTTTTGTGCCTAGTGTGTCTCATAAATTTAAGATTAACACAGCTCAATTCTTTTAGAAAGTTCTCTGTGATTAATTGTACCTTAATTTATTTCATGCTTAAACTAAAATTTTCTTAATTCATAGCTTGTATCATGTTGGGTTGCACTGCTTTTTTATTTTTTAATTTAAAAAAAAAATTTTATTATTTATTTATGTGTATGATGTACTGTTTGCATGTAGGTTTGTCACACAATGCCGTAGGGGTCAGAAGAGGGTGTCAGATTCCCTGGAAACTGGAGTCTCCTGGAATTAGAGTTACAGACGGTTCTCAGCCACCATGTGGGTGCTGGAGATCGAAACCCGGGTCCTCTGCAAGAGTATTGGCGCTCTTAACCGCTAGGCCATCTCTCCAGCCCCAACACTGGCTTTTTTTAAAAAAAGATTGAGTGAGTTTAGCTAAAATAAATTCCAGTGAGAACTCCAGTCCGGGAATCCAAGACCTCTTCTGACCTCTGCGGCAATGACACAGGTGCACAAACCTATATGCTCATACATCTACAAAAAAAAAAAAAATCTTCTGAAATACTTTTATGTAGCAGGAAAAGGGTTTTACAGTATTAGTTGAACAAGCTGAAACTGTTGTAAAGTAAAAATGGTGAAATAGAACAATTTCCTATGATTTAGCTTAATCCTAGCCATCATTTAATGAAATTGTTTTCTTACAGTGTCTTTCCTTCCTCTCATTCATGAAACACACTAGCCCAAGCTAATTGCTTGCTTCTGTTCCAAAATAAAAATGTGACCATACAAACAAAGGGAAAGGAGTCTTTCTTGATTTTTTTTTTTTTTTTTTTTTTTTTGCTGTGTGTGTCTGTTTTTGAGAGGTCTCCCTGTAGCCCCGGCTGCCTTAGAACTCTCAATGTAGACTAGGCTGGCCTTGAACTCACAGAGATTCCACCTACCTCTGCTCCTGCAGTGGCTGGGTCACAGGCCTGAACCACCATGCCCAGTTAAAGATTTTTTTATGATTCAAAACTTTAATAGAAAATAAACATAAAGAACAGCAAATATTTTAGAAAAAAAAAGAACACATGGGATAAGAGGAAGGCCTTTCAACCAAAAAAAAAAACAAACAAACAACAACAACACAAAAAGAGTAAGGCCTTTCCACTTACTTTTCTGGAAGAAAACAAACAGGAAATTCATCCTAGCAGGTGAGGGAGCAGAGCCAAGGGACTGGAGCAAGCTCTGGGCATGTGTTAAATGGCCTGACACAGAGGATGTACCACAAGGGACCACACATTATAAAACATGCTATAGAGAGAGCATCCATGCTCCTCTCCAGAATGATGCTGGCCATCTGTGGACAGAAGCCACAGAGAAGCTGTGGCAGCACTTGATGTCAGCTGGGATGACTATCCAGTGGTCTCTGCCTCAGAGCCACGATCACTGCCCATTGACAGCACTGGTTGCTACTCCTTGATCAACCCAAGAGGAATGAGGGTGTCTAGTTGTCTAGGGAGACATTGACAAACAAACACCACACACAGCACCAAAGAAATGGTGAGACAATGAGTTTATTGGTGATAGTTACAGGAACATGGGTGATTCAAAAGCAGCTGTACTACTGGAAAGCATTGATGATGACTCACAAAAGCTCTTTACCACCGGGCGTGGTGGCGCACGCCTTTAATCCTAGCACTCTGGGAGGCAGAGGCAGGCAGATCTTTGTGAGTTCAAGGCCAGCCTGGTCTACAGAGTGAGTTCCGGACAAGCTGGGGCTACAGGGAAACCCTGTCTTGAAAAGACCAAAAAACAAAAAAAACAGAAGTTCTTTACCTTGAGATCCTGCTCAACTTGCCGGCAAGCGCCACCAAAAAATGTTCTTCTTTGATAGCAAAACCTTACCGCTTATGTAACTTTGGAGAGGAACACTGTGAGTGTGCTATTGTAACTTTCTAAGCTTCCTTATTGCCGCAAATTTTGTGAGCTTTCAGAGTCTTAAGATCCTCCTCCTTCCTCTTTTAGGAGGCAATGTTCCAATTTGGAGGAAACAAATAGATAAAAATAATTGAAAGATCTCACATAACAAATATGTCCCACTCTGTGGCCCGGAATGTGTATAGCTCGAAAGAAGAAAAAAAAAAAAAAAAAAGGAAAGAAAAAGATATGTCTCCTTTCTATCCTAATAAGAAAATTACCCGTGGATTTACAAGTCTAGAAGACCCCCAAACAAAATATTGTGTACTTGAAATAGTTTTGCAATGTACTTGTAATTTACCCAAGGAGAAGGGTTTGCAGTAGACAGTATTCTATCTTGTGCTTGTATATGTTTCCAACAAAGCTCAAATCATTTGTAACTGATTTTTTTTTCCCTTAGAGTTTCCTGCCAAATTTTTCAAATTAGTTAAAAGAGACAGAAGTAAATTCTTTTTAAATTTTCTATTATTTTTTCTCTTAGCCAATCCTTAATCCAAATTGGTGACTACTTGACCATTTCTTCATTCTTTCAATCATGATTTCAGAGAAAATGGGAAACGAGAATTGTAAACAGCTGACTTAGTAACAGCTGGCACCAGGTGTTTCAAGAAAATTAATGGATAAAGTGTTAAGAATCTGGGTCCAGGAGGCTTTTGCACTAATCCAGAGAGGCTGTAAGCAGGACGCTGTTGCACTAGAATTTAAAAATGACAGTTGTATTCACTGACTTGATATCTAAACCCTGGGATAGTCCCTTCAACAAATAAGTCATTTGTTGCTACACGTCTTATTATTTGAAGGCCTCAAAATTCTTAGAGAATTATGAAATACATTTAAAGGCCCAAGACAGATTGCTGAAAGAAGGAAGATCAGTTTCATAGAGAGTGCCTCCTTGCTGTCAACAGTCTCCTTCCTCCTTAAACTCCTCTGATTGGGCATGTCAGCAGCAGGTCAAAGCCAGCACCAGGTTATGTGAAGACTGATTTTATAAGCTAAACTTGTTTCGCTCTAAAACAAAAATTTATTTTCAGTAGAGGTGGGAAATAGGAAAAGTCCAAATGTTTTTCTAGAAGGCAGTGTAGGCTGACGTGTTTTCTGGGCTCTTGTTTCATAGAGTCTGCTGTTATAGCAATCTAACAAGTCCTAATGGTCCTGAGCCTATGTCACCAATAGGCTCATGAACAAAACCAAGTTTGGCAACATGTGCCTCTGTCTGTCTGATGTATTATTTTGCCTCTTTCCTGCCTAGGATGCTCCAGCCAGAATTTGGGATGTTACAAGCCTATCCTCATTGAATTACTCTATTTTTTTTCATNGACTCTGAAAGCTCACAAAATTTGCGGCAATAAGGAAGCTTAGAAAGTTACAATAGCACACTCACAGTGTTCCTCTCCAAAGTTACATAAGCGGTAAGGTTTTGCTATCAAAGAAGAAAATTTTTTGGTGGCGCTTGCCGGCAAGTTGAGCAGGATCTCAAGGTAAGAACTTCTGTTTTTTTGTTTTTGGTCTTTTCAGAACAGGGTTTCCCGTGTAGGCCCCAGCTGTCTGGAACTCACTCTGTAGATCCAGGCTGCGCTTGAACTCACAAAGATCTGCCTGCCTCTCCTCCCAAGGCTAGGATTAAATCGGCGTGCGCCACCACGGCCCGGTCTGGCTAAAGGCTTTTGGAGTCATCATCAATGCTTTCCAGTAGTACAGCTGCTTTTGAATCACCCATGTTCCTGTAACTATCACCAATAAACTCATTGTCTCACCATTCTTTGGTGCTGTGTGTGGTGTTTGTTTGTCAATGTCTCCCTAGACAACTAGACACCCTCATTCCTCTTGGGTTGATTCAATGGAGTAGCAACCAGTGCTGTCAATGGCGCATGTGATCGTTGGCTATCTGAGGCACGAGACCACTGGATAGTCATCCCAGCTGACATCAGTGCTGCCACAGCTTCTCTGTGGCTTCTGTCCACAGTGCGCCAGCATCATTCTGGAGAGGAGCATGGATGCTCTCTCTATAGCATGTTTTATAATGTGTGGTCCCTTGTGGTACATCCTCTGTGTCAGGCCATTTAACACATGCCCAGAGCTTGCTCCAGTCCCTTGGCTCTGCTCCCTCACCTGCTAGGATGAATTTCCTGTTTGTTTTCTTCCAGAAAAGTAAGTGGAAAGGCCTTACTCTTGTTGTTGTTGTTGTTGTTGTTATTTTTTTTTGGTCTTGAAAGGCCTTCCTGCTTATAAATAGTCGTTCTTCTTTTCTAAAATATTTGCTGTTCTTTATGTTTATTTCATATTAAAGTTTTGAATCATAAAAAAATCTTTAACTGGGCCATGGGTGGTTCAGGCCTGTGATCCCAGCACTCAGGAGGCAGAGGTGGTGGATCTCTGTGAGTTCAAGGCCAGCCTAGTTACATTGAGAGTTCTAAGGCAGCCGGGGCTACAGGGAGGACCCGTCTCAAAAACAGACCCACACACCAGCAAATATAAAAAAAAAAAAAAAAAAAAAATCAAGAACAGACTCCTTCCCTTTGTTTGTATGGTCACATTTTTTATTTTGGAACAGAAGCAAGCAATTAGCTTGGGCTAGTGTGTTTCATGAATGAGAGCGAAGGAAAGACACTGTAAGAAAACAATTTCATTAAATGATGGCTAGGATTATAGCTAAATCATAGGAAATTGTTCTATTTACCATTTTTACTTTACAACAGTTTCAGCTTGTTCAACTAATACTGTAAAACCCTTTCCTGCTACATAAAAGTATTTCAGAAGATTTTTTTTTTTTTGTATATGTATGAGCATATAGGTCTTGTGCACCTTGTGCAATGCCGCAGAGGGTCAGAAGGGGTCTTGGATTCCTGGAACTGGAGTTCTCACTGGAATTTTATTTTCAGCTAAACATCAACCTATTTTTTTAAAAAAAGCCAGTTTGGGCGCTGGAGAGATGGCCTAGCGGTTAAGAGCGCCAAGTACTCTTGCAGAGGACCCGGGTTCGATCTCAGCACCCACATGTGGCTGAGAACCGTCTGTAACTCTAATCCAGGAGACTCCAGTTCCAGGGAATCTGACACCCTCTTCTGACCTCCTACTGGCATTGCAGACAGGTGACAAACCTACAGAAAACAGTACACTCATACATAAATAAATAAATAAATTTTTTTTTAAATTAAAAAATAAAAAAGCCAGTGCACACCCAACATGATTACAAGCTATGAATTAAGAAAATTTTAGTTTAAGCATACTGAAATACAATTAAGGTACAATTCAATCACAGAGCAACTTTTCTAAAAGAATCTGCTGTGTTAATCTTAAATTTATGAGACACACTAGGCACAAAAATGGCTTCAGTGGTGATGTGTTGTTTGAAAGCCAAGTTAAGGAAAGTGCATTGAAGCAATCGTGGAGAGACATAGGCAGGCAGTGGGCGCAGAGATTCTCACAACCACTGTGGGTTTGCGATTCTCACTATATAAACCTGTCTCCTTCCAGCAAACATGGTATTGGTGGAAGGAACATGGGACTGAGAAGAACAACACCTGACTTTTAATCACAACCCTGGTGTAACTGACTGGGAAACTGCAAGACTTAAATATGCCTTTTAAGCCTCTCTCCATATCTGCTGAAACAAAGAGAAGAAAGCACCTCCTCTGACTCCTTCACAGGACTGTTGTCAGAACTGAATGAAAGCATGCCAAATGCCCTATAAGTGCAAGTGATTTACGATGCAAGCAATTTATTTTTTGCAAACACATTTGAAGTCTTAACTTAGGCTCTGTATAGCCTCATATATCTCATATATATATATATTACATATATACATATAATTATAACACATAGATTTATTACTATATATATATATATATATATTATGATTCCTGGAATTTTCAAAAAGATGAAAATAAGTTAAATCATCTTCAGATACCCAAGAAATGTATATAACATTTCAATTATGAGTGATGAAGAGCATTAGAAAAATACAAAATTATTGTCCCAGACTTTGGCTTGATAAATACTTTTCTGGTTAAGGAAATGTCATTATTTTTGCTTGTTGATCTTTTCTTCTTCTTCCTAATCTTTCTCTTCCTCCTTCTGTAACCTTCATTCTTTATCTCATTGTCCATCACAATCCACTGAGCACTACTTGAAACCAGAGTCTAGCATAAGTCTGTTATGCAAGTTTTTTACATTTAATCATTATTCTTCATTCTATACATTTTCTATCTTTTCTCTATCTTCTCATATCTTTGTGCTGACCATCAACTTCAAAATGTGAATTTAAATAATACCGTTCTTGACAATTTTGCATATTGTGCGTGTGTGTGTGTGTCTGTGACCTCCTGTGTTGAGCATTGAACCCATCTCTTCCTCCCACCAACACCCCATAATAGCCCCATGGGTTTATCCATCATCTTAGTGAAATTTGGTGAGACACTTTGTCATTGTCAGTCCATTCCTGTGAACCTGACCTTCCACACCCTCAGCCTCGCCTGAGCTGTTGGCATAAGCTTGCTGGCTTGGTCTCTGTCCCACCCTGCCCAGCTGTGCCATGATTTTTTTTGGACAATCCCATCACTGTGAGAGCATCTCACAAAACCCTCCATACAGGCCTGTATGTTCTCTCTTTTTCCCATCTTGCTTAACCTCTCATATTAGCAACAATAACTGTCTCTGTGATGTTGAAGGCCCATCTGTGAGGGGCTAATTGATTTCCCTCCATCACTCCATATTTATTTTCTTTTTCTCGCCTCCAGAAGCATGCCCTGAACCAAAGGCCGTGGCAGCAGCTCACGCTGGCAAAATCCTGCTTTTATTATTTCTTCCCTGGCAACAATTATTTACCCAGCTTGTCAAGCTGTGGAGGACATCATGGCGACCATCTGTTTCTCTCTGTCTGAATCCTTTAATGTAGTTAGACTGCACTTTCAGGAGCAGCTCTCTGAGGCTGCACACATTTTTCTCTATTTCCCTTGCTGGCTTTGGCAGCGCTTGTTCACTGAGGTTGGCATTTTCGCTTCATGCTTGCTCATTTGGTTAGCATCCCCCTCTTTGCCTTAACTGTGTGGCATCCACAGAATGGTCTCTGGGCTGGCAGTTTCTTCATCTTTGAAAGGGTTCTTTTCTTTCATCTGTGCTGCACCATCTCTTTTTGGTAGCAAGTTCTGTTGGTTCAACTACCTAGGCATTGCTCAACTCTCCTCCTTGTCTCCTGAGGTGGCCTCTGTTCAGGCTCTCATTTTTATTCCCTGGAGGAAAAAAAAAAAACCTGCTCCCTGTAGGCAAGCCTGAGCCCCTGCCAGCCACAAATGCCAAGTAATTTTCTTAAAACACAATGGCAATCCTTCAGAAATTTTCCACTGGGCCCATGCTAAACCTGTACATCTTCTTTGGTCATGGCACACACTGCCTTTTAAATTTCCCCTCTGCTTTTATTTCTGGCAATATAGTGAACTATGTCTTCAGGCTCCTTTTTTAGGACAGCCCTTCCATGATCTGAATTTATGGAGAGACGGGATTTTTACCTCTGGAGTAGGTGGTTGTCACAAGTAGGGTGTGAGGTAGGCGGATGCTGCTAGCATCTAGTGATCAAAGCTGGGATTCTGCTAAACATCCTGCAGTGTATAGGGCAGCTGAGTCCAGAGAGTTATCCAGCCCATGGTGTCAATCGTGGAGACTGAGGAACACTATTCCAGCAACTCCCAGTGGGTGGTAGCTTCTCATGTGTATACATAGAGCCACAGGCCAGTGATGTTTCCTCTCCAACGCACCCTTCTCTTTTATTACTCTCTTAGTATCTAATTGATGCAGTTTTTGGGTGTGATAATGGGACAACTCAGGGTCCAGTTGTAGACCCAGGGTCTTAAAATTCAGGATATACAATAGTCACCAGACTCAACCTGAGACAGTGCTCTGAGTTCATTATCTCACACCAATGACAATGAAAGATGCATACTCTTGCGGGAGTACGCAAAGTAGAATCTTGCTTTGTGGAAAGTTATTATAAAAAAGCAAGATATTGAGGAAAAAATTGAGAGAAAAATGAGAAGTTTTTAAGAGTGGGAGCAGTTTCCAAGAGGGGTAAAAACTGTCTCTTCTGTATAGGTATTTTTGTTTCTTTGCTTGTTTTTGTTTGTTTGCTTTACATGAAAGAAACTAGTCAAAGGCTCAGGCAATCTGTCTGGAGACTGGTTAACTCTATGGGCAATCCTAGGCTGAGCCAATGGAGGATCTACATATCCCATGCATGTTCCCGTGGTCCAAACAAGGAAATGATGCACTGTTCAAGCTGCGCCACAATTAGGGGCAGTCGAATCTCCTTTTGTCCATCCCTGACTTGTGCTTTGTTACTTGTTGAATGTGATTGTCAGCTATTATTCACTGAGGGTTTCTGCTACCGTTGACCTTGCAACTTTCACAAGTGCTGTTAATTATACTAGGCTCTCTTTGTTCTCACATTTACAAGACTAGCTTGTAGCTTTATCATGGGATAGAGTTAGCTCTATCACAGCCACTATGATGTAGCTGCAGAATTTCTTGATTACCTCATATTTTGCTCATCTATGGAGTGGTCAGAAGTAATCTAGCTAGAAGCTTCTTGTTAGTAGCCATCCTTACTTGCCATTTAGTCATTTACCATTAGCTACACTAGATGCAAGAAGAGTATACAAAAGGACAGCAGTGCGCTGCCTCTGCTCCTCTGGGGCTTTGCTGGGGTAGGGAGCCGCCCTGCTATCATGGTCCCTGTCCTTCATCTTACCGTCTAGCTTGGTTGTCTCATACCCACTACAAACTCTCTTATTCATCTTCCTCATTGTTCCAGACTTCACTGTCTTAACCCTTCATCTTCCTTTTAACACTAGTCCCTATGCTCACTGAAGCATACATGAGCAGTCTACAGTTTCCACCATGAGCTCTTCTTCATTACTACTGCAGAATCCTGCATCATAACATCCTCTAACCTTCAGCCTAAGGTTATTCCCTTTACTTATTCCCTGCCTTTGTTCATCTTCTGAGCTTTTTTTAGTCATCCAAAATTTTGAGTGGAGTTAGACTTACAGGGTAGCAGTATTATGTTAATTTGCAAATTAACATTGTAAGCCAACTTAATGTGGGCATGGCTCTTAAAAAAACCAACTGTCTCCAGAGGAATACATGAAGTCATCAGGTAACTATGGGCAAATGCTGCCCCTAAGCCTTCTGCAAGTCTCTTCTGACATCAGAGCATATATGGGCTTGCTTTATGCTAGCATTTTCTGAGGCGTCATTGGGAAAACTTGGTTTTGACCACACTTATTTTTTTATTGTCTCAAATTTTATTTGCATTGTTTACTGTAGTATTCATTTTATTCTTTTTAAATTTATTATTGTTATTAAACTATTTCCATAAATCATACATCATTTCTCAATTGAATTTAGAGTCACTTCCCTTTCTATGCCCCCCACCCCACCTGAGTTCCTGCACTCTGCCATACATGTCCTGCATCTTTTTCTGAGTTTCTAGAGTTTTTTTTTCAGAGCAGAAGCTTATTGTTTTGGGGAGAACTTCACTATTTCAGTCTTTTCCCCCCCGTTCTTTTGTTGTTCTCTCCAACTTGTATTGCTTCAATCAAGTATACATAAATATATACGCACATAAATATACATACGTACATACACATATCACTTGAGTTGGAGGATTTTCTTTTTTTTTTTTTTTTGTTTGTTAGAAGATGTCATGTTTTCCTTAAAGAAGTGTTTGAAAGTTCCTTCTTGGCAAGCCCAAACAACCATCAATCTTGCCCTTGTGCTCCACACTGAGGTCTTCCCTCCCATGGTCCCCCAAATGAGGTCCAGTAAGCATGCATCCTGTCTTGATCTTCCTGTACTGGCCTCCATGATACAGCCTGTCTAACAATGGCAGTCTATACTCTGAAGAGGCTGAAATCCCAGTAGCTGCTCAGTCCACAAGCTGGATATCTCAGTAGCCCCATCTGGCATTGAAGGTTTGGAGGTTTCTTGGAGAGACATGAGTCTTCTGTCCATATTGGAGGGTTAAAAAGCAGTGTCTCATGTCTTCAAATAATGGCAAAAGCAGTGGCAGCCACAGAGTAGATGCACTTGCCAGTAAGAATTGAAGACAAGCGAAACAATAGTGCCCTCTCTCTTTTTTTTCTTCTTGTCTATTTACTAAGATCTCGAGTTTTATATCTGAAGTACAGTTTCTCAGGCCTTACCGATTATTTATTTCTGGTTATACTTTCCTTTTGGATGCTTAAGGCCACACAGTTAGGCCAGATTAGCTAAGGTTTTTGTTTTCTCAAGGTCAGTTGAGGATCTGGTCCTCTGGAGTCACTGGGGTTTTTTTGTGGGGGGAGCCCCTGGCTCCTTTCAGCTTTTCATTTATCAGTTCCATCCACTCAAGGACAAAATAAGGTCTTGCTAGATCAGGCTTCTTTTGAAACATGAGCAGACATTCCTTTTTCTAGACTGGACACTGGCTGAAGTCCCATTAGTGGATCTCCAAGACCTCCCTACACAGGAAGACTGGTGACCCACATTTGCAGGACATTTCAAGAGATGCCCCCATGCATAGCTGACCTCTGAGGGCAAGGAATAAAGGTATCCCATAGGTCCCTTGGCCAAATTGGTTATGGGCATTAAGTATGGTTATTAAGCATCCAGAAATGTTAAGTTACACCAGCCTGATACATCGTACCTATACTAAAATTGTATCCTCTGAAAACAAACTGAGTGTTATTTCCATCATCACTTCTTGAGAACGTCCCTTGAACACATCCCTAGACATTGTATACCAGCCATTCCTAAGGGACTTCTTCCTAGAATGCCTTCTATCTTCTGTACCATGGGCCTGCTAGGTTCCAGGCCATATGACACTGCTTGGAATGATCACCATCACTCGTAATTCTTCCACTAACGTTTTTTTTTTTTCCTATAAAAACACAATTTTCACAGTACATCTCCCTCACAGGTTTTCAGAACCTAGTCTTGGCTTTGCTTCTCATGGGCATGCAGAAGGCCGGCATCCCACTCTAACTCTCAACGGAGATGGTGAAAAGCCATTTCTGGAGACTGACAGCTCTGAATCCCACTCTAACTCTCAACGGAGATGGTGAAAAGCCATTTCTGGAGACTGACAGCTCTGAAGCTGCCTTCTCTTTAGCTCAGCTGCTTCATCTGCACAATGCATAAGATCACAGTACCTAGTATATGAGCTTTTGAAACCATTAAATAAAGTAATCCATGTAAAATGCCGTGAATGGTTTTAAAGATTCAATAAACGTTAATAAAATACTGTCTCTAACCATATTGCAGTCTATGTAAGTGACTGTGTAGCTCTCCCCTGAACCCCAAGCAATTTCTCCTTCAGCATAAAAACTTAGTTTTATCCATAAATTCAGTCTAGAGGCAAGAACATCCTAAACAATAAATTCCCATGAATGTGTGAGTCACGATGGAAGTTCACATAAGGTTTTCCTGCCACAAATTAATATCTAATGATAGCAAATCACTCACTAAGTTCATACATTGAGGAACCATCTTCATAGACTGACTTATTTAAGGCTCGAAATGACTGAATAGGACTGGAATGTCTCATAGCCATCACTATCAGTCCAAGTCAGACTATGTCTTGACTTGTACTGCAAAGTGGTAGATTCTAAATTTAGATGCATGATATCTGACTTCAAATCTTTAGGGGGTGAGATGGCTTATATTGATTATCAATTTGACAGCATCTAGAACCACCTTGGAGACAAATATCTGATCAGATTGTGAGGGAATTTTAGCTTAGGTTAATTTTGATGGGAAGACCCACCTTAAAGGCTGGGATCCTGAACCAGAAAAAAAAAAAAAAACACCAAAAAACAAAACAAAACAAAACAAAACAAAAAACAGAAAAGCCAGCTGAGAACAGAATTCAACTCTGTTTCCCAACTTCCAGTGTGACCTGATGCCTCCTCAGACTCCTCCCATCACACTTTCCCTACTCTGATGATCTGTGCCCTGAAACCGTGAAGGGAATTACGCCATTCCTTAAGTTACTTTCATGAGGCATTTTGTCACAGTGAAAAGGAATAAGTGCAAGTAAATAAAACAGATGGTTACTAGAAAATGAGATAATGGGGCTGGAGAGATGGCCTAGCGGTTAAGAGCGCTGACCGCTCTTGCAGAGGACCCGGGTTCGATCCCCAGCACCCACATGGCGGCTAAGAACCGTCTGTAACTCCAATTCCAGGAAAACTCCAGTTCCAGGGGAATCTGAGACCCTCTTCTGACCTCCGCGGCATTGCACGACACGGGTGCGCAGACCTACATGCAAACAGTACATTCATACACATAAATAAATAAAATTAAATTAAAAAAAAAAAAGAAAATGAGATAAAATAGACTTTCATTCCAAGAATTCGTAAACTATCTCTGCAACAGATATACAATATTGTACAATGGTATTACACAGTGGTAGTATGCAACAGGTTTATAAGAAGCTTTTTGTTGTTGTTGTTCAGGTGAACATATTGCAAAAATGGCCGCTTCTTTTCTGGAGACACTAAAACCCATTCAGGCTTCGAGCTGCTCCTAGAAAGAGTCAGTAGGATATAGGTTGTTTAGATTAGATGATGGGCAAAAGGTAAGCGTTTATCTCCCAAACCAAAGAAAACAAGGTATTACTCATTTGCACTGCTGTTTTACAAGATTAATTTTTTCCTTTTTAAAACAAAGTACATTTATTCAGCAACATCAATATATTTTAGGATTATAACTTACAGGGGCTGGAGAGATGGCTCAATGATTAAGAGCACTGACTTGTCTTGCAAAAGACCTGGTTGAGTTCCCAGTACCCACATAGTGACTACCCTCCCTAACTCCAAGGAGTCTGATTCCATCATCTGGCCTCTCCAGGTATTAGGATACAGGTGCATTTACATCCATGTAGGAAAATGTTCATTGACATAAAATAAAAATAAATAGATCAAAATTTTTTCTCAAAGAATTATAACTCACAGTGAAAGAAGCAAATTTCTCAGTATTTTCAAATTATTGGCATGCTACCATCTGAGATGTAGGAACAATAAATCAGTATTCCCAAGAATTTTCAGAAATATCAGAATAATGCTTATTTTAAACGTACCTCAATTCTCACTTAAATAATAAAATACATTAAATTTAGCATTACCTACAAAGAATTGCAGCTGATAGGCACAATCTTAAAGAGATCATATAGTAAATATCTTGGGGTTTAGAGCTACCATCCACTTAGGAGATAGAACATAAGACAGTTGGCTTTTTAGTTCTGGGTTACCTCACGCAGTATGATTATTCGCAAATGGAAGAAGAGCAGAGAGGAGGAGAGAGAGTAGGGAAGGATAACTGCAGTGGTTTGAGTGAAAGCGTCCCGCATGGCTTTAAGTATTCAGACATTTTGTCCCCAGTTGGTTACACTGTTTTGGCAGATCTTAAAAGGCATGGCCATGCTGGAGGAAGTATGTCACTGGGGGAGGGATTAGTGAGTTTAACAAGCCTTGCCCATCTCCAGTCTCTCTCCTCTCGACTTCCTATGCTCATTGGAGATGTGAACCCCATCTCTCTGCTCCAGCTCCAGCCACCATGCCTCCCTGCCACATTGGACTCTTAATTCCCTGGAACCATGTAAGCTCAAATAAACTCTTCTTGTTATAAGTTCCCTTGGTCATGGTGGTTTTGTCATAGCAATGGAAATTGACTAATACAATAACTAACACTAGAGGTCTTTAGAAAATACTGGGGCTGGAGAGATGTCTCAGTGGTTAAGAGCACCGACTGCTCTTGCAGAGCACCCACATGGTGGCTAAGAAAATACCATATGGAAACCTACCACTATAGAAGCTTCTTTAAATACATATACACACAGTATAAAAAAAGAATAAAAGGAGCTACTCTATATCAGGAAGACATTGTCTCTATTGGACACCATAGTCTAGCAAAGAGAAAGCTCATTGCCAAGAAGAGACTCCCTTTTTCAAAACTGGTGACAAGGGGTCCTATAGACCCTAACCCACCCTAACTTGACTTTAAGACCCTATCACCAAAGACACTCTATTCCTCAGTTATAGAACAAATAGGAGAAATCAAACTTTGTACTGACCTCAAAGCTTCATCTCTACTGGCAAGTGCTAGAAGGTGCTGTGAATATTACCAGAAGGAAAATGAATCATCATTCTTGACCAGCTGTGAATCCTACAAACTTCAGCAACATGTTAACTAGCAAGAAATCCCCACTAGTAAATAGTGGCATGAGTGTTATGGGAGAAGCCAATCAGTTTCTGATTGTATGTTAAGTCCTGCTTCACAAGGTGGGGCCCACACTTGACACATATATCAGGCTTAGAAACCTGTGGTTAGACAGGTCATAGGGGAGAACTTAATACTATCATTCTGCTAAATAGATGTAGTATTAAAATTACTCCTAATGACTAATTGTTATACCCACAAATTTATGCATCTTTCAACTCTTCTGAGAGAAACTTCCTCATGCAGCAAATGGCAATTAGCGTAGACACCCACAACTGATCTTCATGCAGATTGCTTATTTCTGAGTAAGACACCTCCCAAGGCTTCTAAGACTTGCCTCCAAGGCTCAGGGTTCATTTCAGAAGAGGGGGCAAAAAGATTGTAAAAGCCAGAAGTAGTGGATGACCACAAGGATACAGTCTTCCAGAAAGCTGGGAAGTTACTCATATGAACTCACTGTGATAGCAGACACAATCCCAGCATGGAAGTGGGGAGGTGTGTAGAAGGTACCAGCCCTAGCTGAAACACTATTGGCAGCTAGTGGCTGCTGGAAGAAGGGGAGTCACTTTGCCTTAAGGATGTGATGCTGGATGTGTTGACCAGATTCCAATGGTTGAACTCACACCAAAAAGTATTTGGAAATAGGTTTGACTCAATAGTCTTTATATATCTATATTCATGGAGTGACTGAAATCAGGTGGTTAGAGAGATACAGATAGTAAAGGGAATCTAAATATTTAACAACATATTTGTTCTTATGGAATACTGCATCGACCCTCTGAAAAATCATTGGGATGTAACACTTGCAGTAGAGAAAGTGTTTCTACAACTTCAAGGTTGTATCATGGAATCATTATGCTGCTACCTTACTCTAACACACAGCTCTGCTCTGTGGCCTTGGGTTACAGCTGACACTATTCTAATGAGGTTCTTTCAGTGATCTTGGTGACTGAGCATCCCAGCTGGGGAAGAAAAGAGTACTCAGGAAATCCTTAAATCTATCTAAAAGACAAAGAAGCAAACTTACTGACACACATGCCTGCTCAACAGGGTGAAGTGCCTGGAATGCCTGTTAACTGTCTTTGCTCTTGCTTTTCAGATGAGAGAGAGTGTAAGTCCCAGAGACTCCAGGAAACCAAACACAGTGGAAACAGTGAGCTATCGGGAAACAGGAGTCAGCAGAAGGCCAGAAAGGCTGGCAATAAGGAAGGAAGAGCATTTGGATCATGAATTTCAGCAGAACATAGCTCTAATGGCTTCAATTTAATTGATTTGTGGGAAAGTGGAATGGATTAAAGAGGAGACAAAAGGAAATCACCTGACATAAACAATCCAAAAGAAAAGTAAATTATTCCCGAAAGCTTTGGATTAAATAAATGTCCTTTAAACATATATTATTTTACTGCTTGCCATGGGAATTGGATAGCTCCCTAAAGATAAACTGCAGTTGCAACGAGAAGAAATGTCATGTACCGTGGCACACATGCTATTTAACAGATGGCGTTTGTGGTGATTTGAATGAGAAATGTCCCTTAGAGGCTCACGTATTTGAAAACTTGCTCTCCAGTTGGTGGCACTGTTTTGGGAAGGGTTTTGGGACCCCTGGGGGGGGGGGTTGCAGTCTTTGTTATTTATTTATTTGTTTGTTCGTTTGTTTATTATTTACGGTTACAGGTGTTTTGTCTGCATATATTTAAGTCCACCATGTGCAGTGCGATGCTGTGGAAGCCAGAAGAGGGATCAGATCCCCTAGAACTGGAGTTATAGACAGTTGTTAGCTGTGCTGTGGGACCTGGGAACTGAGCCTAGGTCCTCCTGCTGAGCTATCTCTCCAGGCCCTAGGAAGTACAGCTTTGTAAGGGGAAACACATCACTGTGGATGGATTCACTGTTGGTAGCCTCACCCCTCTTCTAATCCTCTTGTCCCTCCTGCCTGTATACAGAAGAAGATGTGATTGGACACTTTCCCATCCAGCCATTAGGAGCTCCCCCTTTAGGACCCGAAGCCAAAATAAACTCTTCCAGAAGTTGCTTTTGTGCCATGGCACTTTATCACAGCAACAGAAAAGGTACTAGTAAAGCATTCAACAAACAAGCAGAAATAAATCTTTATACCATAAAAAACAGTAGCCGTGTATGGTGGCACACACCTTTAATCCCAGCACTCAGGAGGCAAAGGCAGGTGGATCTCTGTGAGTTCAAGGCCAGCCTGGTCTACAGAGTGAGTTCCAGGCCAGCTGGGGCTACAGGGAGGCCCTGTCTCAAAAAAAAAAAAACAAACTAAACCAAACAAAAACAAAATAAAACAAAAAACCCCAACAATAAACTGTTCTTTATCTGGGAAATAATTGACCAAAATTTCTATCCTATGTTCTATCAAACACAGATGTTTCTTGGATATTTATTGAAATGGTGACATTTTTTTCCTTGAAGAAATGTTATTTCCATAGGGTAACATTGTAATGGATGTTGCCGGATTGTCTCCCAGTTGCAATGATTACTATCAACCAAATATTAAACTACAGGATTCTCTATATCCAGAGCAACTATATGTAATAAAACATTTGTAGTGAATCGTCTCTAAATTGTTAGAGATGTGCTTCCTAATTTAACTGGGCCAGTAGTTCTTTATGCATTTCACACATTACACAATTAACTTTATCGACAATTTGCCAATAATTAGCTTACACATACTATATATTATAAATGATACATGACTATATGATATACTCTATCTATAATGTGTAATTATATAGCATAATCATGTATTATAGAAAATTATATTACTAAAACTCAGAAATGGAAATTTCATTCTAATAGAATTCTCCAATTGACAGAATTTTTGATAAGAAAGGCTATAATTTCTATTGGCCAATAAAAGATACAGTGGAAAGGTAAGAGCCTTGAGTGGTCAGGGCATCTAAAAAAGTAGCTTTCACTCTCAGGTTTGCTAGAACCCCGTACACCCACATCTGTAGACCTGCTCTCCTGAGAAGCAGCACTTTTCATTCCGAGCCCAATTATCCTGCTCATTTCAGCTTGCTTTGACTTTAGAGCTCATCTAGATGAATGCTTTCTCGGGAATACATATTTTTTGTTGTTGTTTTGTAAGTATGAGTGAAATGAATCAGCAATCAAAAAGACAGCCAGGGCATGATTAGGCAGAGAACACTGGGAAAACAGTGGTTTGCTTCAAACATGTTGACAAAATTCACAGTATTGCAAATTACAAATTTCACTCTGGTCATTCATGAAAAATGAAGATCAAATTCTGTGCAGCATGACTTTACTGCCCTCCTGGCCAGACTCGGAGCATGCAAATGGCTTTGCTTCATTTGTCTTGTGGGTCTTGCAGAGCCCTTGACGGGGATCAGGGTCCTGATACTTGCACCCTCAGTGGCACCTGGTTTCTGTATCTAGTCCAGCAGTGCACTTTTGTGCTCATAAGACTCTGATGTGACATGCTGTTGCCACCACAGACATCCATATGGTACTTTAGTCCCAACATTAAACCACCAGAATGAAATAGGATTCAAGGATCACTAGATACAATTGAATGGAGCAGAACCAAGCATATAATCAAGCAAGCTCATCTGTCAGGAAAGAGTCGGGAGTAAAGGAAAAAAGATGGACACAAGAGAGATTGTTTGAAGAGAAGAAACCGGGGCAATGCGAAAGGAAGGTTTAGGAGGGAGAGCAGATAAGGGATAGGGGAATGTCTATTCCAAAGGCAAAGAAGAAGAGGGCAAGGCTCAGGCCAAGGCGAAAGGACTGGGCACTCCTACGAGAGAGGACACTAGATGAACAGAACAAGAAACACCATGAAGCTGTTCCAACTGGCAAGTAGGACAGTAGGACACCCGGATGCCCATTTGCAAGTGTGTGTGGGGTATGTATATTGTGTGGGTGCACACATATACACTTGCTTTCTGATAGTGCGGGAGAACACACTGGGACTGCTGCATGGACTCCTAGTGTGATAGAACTAGGTACCTGAGGTGAGAGAAATGTAAAACAGCAGCAACACACACACACACACACACACACACACACACACACACCATAGCATGGTTACAGCCAAGAGATAGAAGATTTACATGTTAGGCTGTAGAGAAAGAAAGAGAATGGAGAAGATTTCTAGTCTTAATTGGCCATTAGTAACAAGAGTTGCACTGTAATGTTTACTAGGAATAAGCAATTTTCCAGGTATGATGCTTAAATTTTTCTGCATACAGTTGTTTAATCCATAGACTGACTGTAGGCAGAAGGTCCATTAGTTCCTTTCTTTGTCAGAGGGCACTGGGAGATATCCAGCATATTGTCTCATTGGAAAATATGGAGACTGAAAATCCAAAAAGAGAAAGTGGGCACAGGTATCCCAACCATCTCCCAGTTTCAACCTCATAGACTAGTAGGACTCAGGTCAAGACTTGTGTCTCACAATAAAAGAATATATAAACGAGAACTGTTTCACAGCATCAAATAGGCACTCCTGAAATTCTTTTCTGTTTTTAAGTCAGTAAAATATACAAAGTCCTTTGCTTGCCAATAACTAATGAATGACAGAGATTGTATTATCCTGGGAATCTTTCTCTGAAGGATTTCCCTTTTAAAATAACTTTTTATATAGTGAGGAAGAGAGTAACAAACACATAAACAAGCATCAGAAAAATGTAATTATGCCAATTTTCCTATTGTGTTATACAACTTTGTTCTACAACTACATAGAAATTTCAGAGAGAGAATGAGGGAGTTGGTGGCTGTGAATGCTGAGATAATACTCACACCTTCCAGCCTTGCCATATCTACTCTTTGCTAAACTTTACAAACAACACAGCAAAAGTGTCCTTCCCACTCCCAGAAGACAAAGTCAATGTGTCAATGGCATCACAGCAGGGGCCAACCACTCTCTTCTGGGTTGAGTGGACCTATTTTGTAAACATAAATTGGGTCAAGTGTGGGAGGAGAGAGATATTGAAAGACAGGGCCAGAGACAGAGACAAAGAGACAAAGGCAGAGAGACAAAGAGAGAGAGAGACAAATACACAGAGAGACAGAGAGATTGATTCCTCTAAATAATTCAAGGATAACCTGAATTTAAGAACTACAGATGCTGCATAACCCAAATCCTCATACACTTCGGTAGGAAAACTTATAGGACACAGTATCCTTTAAGATGGTGAAGAAGAGCCACAGCAAATTACAGCCAAGCATCCTCAGATTTCTTGAGCCCAAATTCCTGAAGTATGCACTGGGACTACTTGTGAATTTCTTCAGGAATTCTTTCCTCTAGGTCTGCAGTCAGCCATTCCTTTCCTTAATATCTCCGAGCAGTGGTAGGCATACTGGTAATCTGCGGCTCCTTCTGGCACTGGGAAAATCCAGCCCATGAGTGATGGTCAGGGAAGGGAGGGGCATGGAGCAGTGGAAATATTTTTTTAACACTCTTATAAGAGGGAAGAATTGCCGGGCGTGGTGGTGCATGCCTTTACTCCTAGCACCTGGGAGGCAGAGGCCGGCAGATCTTTGTGAGTTCAAGGCCAGCCTGGACTACAGAGTGAGTTCCAGGACAGCTGGGGCTACAGGGAGACCCTGTCTCGAAAGCACCAAAAAAAAAAAAAAAAAAAGAGGGAAGAATGAAAGTAAAATAATAATGATTAAGAACAAGACTTTAGGGGCTGGAGAAATGGCCTAGTGGTTAAGAGCGCCGACCGCTCTTACAGAGGACCCGGGTTCGATCCCCAGCACCCACATGGCAGCCGAGAACCGTCTGAAGCTCCAATTCCAGGAGAACTCCAGTTCCAGGGGAATCTCCGAGACCCTCTTCTGATCTCTGCGGCACTGCACGACATGGGTGCACAAACTTGCATGCAGACAGTACATTCATACACATACAGAAATAAATAAAATTTTAAAAAAATTTAAAAAAAGAACAAGACTTTAAATCCTTAGAGAATGAAGAAGTGAAAGACAAGAAAGTTTAGGATATGCAGAATGATAGGTCTTTAATGAGTGATTTATCAGGAAATTCTAAAAGAATAAAGCAAAGAGAACAGAAGGCTCTGTTAGGGTATTTTAAATATACAGTGAAGGAAAAAGAGCAAATTAAATTAATGGCCTCTTGTTTGCTATTTATTTATCTTGAAACATTAAATGAAGTAACTAAGGTATTAATATAAAATATCAACTATGAATATTTCTAATATCAAACAGAAAAATATATTTCAGCAAGAAAAATTTCTACTATCTAAATGGAAAGAGATAGCCTTGCAGTGTTCTGCCTTTGGTGAGATTTGTAAGAAACTAATGAGAAAAGCTTCACAGAATGTGCTCTTTGCTGCAGAGAAAGGGGCCATACTTCTCCTCCCGCCTTCCTCCCACTCCTGCTAAGTGGAAATCAGACACATGTGTCAAGGGGACTGGGTCACTTCGTCTGCATATTAACTGTTACATTAAGATTTGCTGCAAAAGAGAGTCCATTAAACTTGTGCCTCTTAAGAGGGAAAGGAGGCGAAATAAATTATCAACTGAAGGACATTTGGGGAAGAACTCTTTTGAGCATTCATTATTACCATTTAAGAGTCATTGAAACCAATTGTCCCAGTGCCTCAACTCTACACAATTCTGTTTTGCCTTTAGGAAAGTGTTTTATTTATCCCCAACATCTGTGTCAACAAACAGGATTCTGATTTGTTAGCTCTGAAAAAAGATACAAGGTGCCTCCATGATGTAATTCAGCTCCAAGGCAGACTGTTCAGAGGACTGCAGAATCAGAAGCACTCCTTTCTTGGAAGTCAGAACAAGTGGGGTCTTGGAAGGTGACATAACACTCTGAGGGATAATGTACCTGAGCGGTCGTTTTGAGTCAGTATCTGCTTGATGCCAATCTACATGGAAACATTCACCCTGTAACTTCTACACTCCTCCCGTGGAAAGTACAGCCTAGCTTCAGCTTCTTGTCTTTTATGCTTCTTATGTACCCTGCCTATGAGTTCTTTTTTTAGTCTGATATACCTGTGGATTTGTATGTGTATACTATGTATACATGTTTGCATATATGTGGGTACAGGTAGGTTTAAATACATGTGCACTGTGTGTGAGTGCATGTAGAGACCAAAGGTTGATATCAATGTGGAGTATCTTTTTTTAATTTAATTTAATTTTATCTATTTATTTATGTGTATGAATGTATTGTCTGCGTGTAGGTTTGTGCACCCGTGTTGTGCAAGGTCTCGGAGGTCAGAAGAGGGCATCAGATTCCCCTGGAACTGGAGTTCTCCTGGAATTGGAGTTTCAGACGGTTCTCGGCAGCCATTTGGGTGCCCTCGGAGGTCAGAAGAGGGCATCAGATTCCCCTGGAACTGGAGTTCTCCTGGAATTGGAGTTTCAGACGGTTCTCGGCCGCCATGTGGGTGCTGGAGATCGAACCCAGGTTCTCTGCAAGAGCAGTCGGCGCTCTTAACCGCTAGACCATCTCTCCAGCCCCGTGGAGTATCTTTTAAAATCCCTCTCCACTTTATTTACTAAGGCAGTTTCCTTGCTGAATCAGGATCTCAATAACTGAGCCAGTCTAGTCTACCTAGAACTTGCCCCAGAGATCTCCCACTTGCGGAGCACTGGGACTGGAAGCAGAGTGCCACACCCACCTGGGTTTTATGTGGGTTCTTGGAAGCTGAGCTCTGTTCCTTGAGCGTTGTCCACTGAGCCTCTAACCAGCCCCAAAAGTGGATTTTCATGTGATTTTGGGGAAAAATCCTGCTTTTAAAATCTAAATTACATGGCCTGTCTTGGTACCTAAACTCCTGGCTATGATCTTTCTAAGGCTATAGTTTTTTGTTGTTGTTGTTATTAGACTTTTTCATACATCATACATCATTCTAAGACTATGGTTTTGAAGGGAGCCGCCAAACAACATTTCCAATTATTTAGTTAACTGAAGCGAAATCACCCTATGATATTAATCATAGGAGAGACTAGGGTGCCAAAATATGAGCCATGCAGTTGAACTGCTTTGATGGGAAACTAGAGGAAGAAGAAGAAAGAATGTGGGCTTGCATCAGAGTGGGAACATGGACAGAACATTGAACTAGCAACCAAAGATCCGGTTCTCACAAAATAACTACGTAACTTTGGATTAGTCATCTGCAATTTTAGAATTATTTTTGCATGTGCATGTGTGGTGTATGTATGTTCACACTGTATGTGAAGATCTAGTCTCTGCCTCTTGAGTTCTGGGAATACAGCATGCTACTCATGCCCGCCATTTATGCAGGTGCTGGGGATCAATCTCAGGTCTTCCCATATGTGAGGCAAGTCATTTATACGCTGAGCCATCTCTCTGTCTCCGCTATTTTAGTCTCTTTAGATGTCTTGTTATAAACATAGGTTAATCGTATGCTCCCCTGCAATCTCACGGGGATATTCTGTTATCGTTGACCAAGAGCAGATCCAGGTTCTGCGAAGCATGAAGTCTTTAGAATTTTGTGGAACTCTACAAACTACAATGCTATAAAAAACAAAACTACATATAATTGTAGAGATTTAGAACAAGAAAAATTGTGAAAAATACATTCTTTCCTCCACCTCCCCAACAAAAAACAAAACAAAACAAAACACAATGAACACATTGATAGGACCATGTTCATCTGGGAAAAGGCTTTTGCCACTGAGCAGTAGAAGCTGAAATTTCATTAACTTCATGGTTAATCAGTTCCTAAAACAAGACTTGGTAGAAGTCATTGTGGGCTTTGAGGTATAAGATAAATAGGTTTTGTTTCCTACAGAATCATCTCCTGATAGCAATCTATTATTCTGACCACTGTTCTAACATTGTTGAGGTAAACTTGGTATAAACTGAAGTTTAAATTGTTTGTATCACAATCATAACATAAATTAGTTAAATATGCCCATTTACTTAAGTTGCTTCTCAGCATTGTATGAAATATATATATATATATTTGTATATATATAACATTATATATATTGCATGTATAAAGTGGGCTTTGAATTTTTCAAGTTAATTTTTTAGATTATAAAAACTTACAGCACATACTTTCATTTGTAGTCTTGTTGTTCGCATCAAATCACTCCAAAGCCCACTGGTTAGAGACAATGATCATCAGGTTCTTTTGGTGTATCCCTGTGCATGGGGGCAGGCACAGCAGAATAGTTCTTGAGTGATCTGGCTCCTCCTACCTCCTGGGTTCAGGTAGATGTTGTTTGGGCTCCAGTCATCTGCAGGCTTCCCTAAATTAGGAGGAATTAACCAGGATAGATGGCAAGTTGGTGCTGGCTGTTGGATTGTGACCTTGGTCCTTCACCATATAGGCTTATTGCTTGGGCTGCTTGAGTATCCACAACAAGCATGGAAGCTCCCTCTGGAATAAGCAAAGAGGATAGGCCCAAGTGGAGTGACATTTATGGTCCAGCATAGGAACATCATTCTGTTACTTCTCTAGCATTCTACTGCTCTAGAAAGTTACAAAGCTATTCCCAGTGCAAAATGGAGACTTGTCAACATGACATGATAAAAGCACATGTAAAACGGGATATTTACTGACGCAACCATCTTTGGAAAAACAGTCTAAGTGTCATACAAAGCCAATAATGATTAAAGAAAAATATTTATGCTTACTTTTACCAAGAGAAAGCATCTCAAAGCATTTCATCTGAAAGGCACTAACAGGTCTGAGTTCAAATTGACCCTCTGTACTTCTCCTGGGAGTCACTTTAAGAAAAGATAACTTTGAGGGAAGAGGTTGCCTTATTTGCTAACTCCAATACAGTGATTCTCACAAAGCTTAAATAAACTATGTAAAGGGATGAGATGAACAACTGGCACAGAGTTAAGTGCTCATTTGTTACTAGGAATATGTAGCAACGAATAAAGAGTGACAGTAGGTATGCTCATTAACCAATTTCTCAAAGTAACTGTGGTGGTTTAAATAAGAAAGACCCCCTATAGTCTCATGTATTTAAGACTCCAGTTGGTGTTGCTGTTTGGAAAGTCCTGGAATCATTAGGAAGTGTAACCTTGCTAGAGGAAGCATGTCACTGGTGCAGGCTTTGAGAGTTCGTATTCTCCCCCCACTTCCAATTTGCTCTCCTTGCTTAGTGTTTGCCTTGAAGAAGGGATCTCGTCTTTCTACACCTGCCGCCATGCCTACTACTTGTTGCCATCGGACCCCCACCTTAATCGACTGATATCCCTCTGTAACCATAAGGCAAATTAAATTCTTTCTTCCATAAATTTATGTTGTTCATGAACAAAAAAGTAACTGATATAGTAACAAACCAGAAAAGTTAAATTACTGAAATAAAATCTCTTAATCTAAAATCCAGTATTTTCTTCCTAATAACGAGCCACTGCATATCGGATTCACATGGAGAATAAATGAACCAACACTACATTGGTGATCATATATGGTTTGTCTTATGGTATGATTACAAATTGAGCTCCTTCTTTTAAACAACTTCAAATGCCAACTTGAAAGTTAAAACTCTCCAACTTCTATGTGCTACTGTTTACGGTTAGGTGATAAATGTGATCCATATTATTGATGATGCAAGCACTGAACTTATGAATTACTTTTTAATTATTCAACTTGATGAGATATGCAACATTCATAATTAATAGGAGCTCAGAGTTGGAAGCAAATTTTCATCTTTTCCCTTAGTTACCAAAGCTTCATATGAACAAAAATACAATTAAGTATAGGACACAGGAAAATGTGCTCACATTTTCAAATTGTTATACAAAGAACTACTTGTTTTTCCTCTTTTAATGTTAAAGATGATGAAGGGGTTTTGTTTATTCAAAACTATTTGAGCCGTATCTGCTGGAAGGTTGATATTCTGGGTTAGTAGAGAGTGTTTAAAGTGCTGAGCATACATATAAGGTTTCCATAATTCATCAGCTCAATTTTTGTACCTTCCTATGCATTTACAGGGACTGCATACATTATATGGTGATGGATGGGATGCTGATTAAATAAAATTTGTTACTCTTGCCCAGAATACATGTATTCTCACATTAATTTAAAATAAATTCTAAATAGTATCCTTAAAAATGGCTGCATATTTATAGCAGAACTGAACACCACAGTTAACCAGAATTATAACTAGAATCTGACAAGTCAAAAGTTTGCTTTCCTTTACTTTATATAGGATATTGTTTATTTCTGCACATCAAAACCAAGAAAGCAAACTAAAACATGAAATATTAGTTAAGATCTCCAATAGATTTTTGAGATCTTCACAGTGTTCAAAGACTCTCAAGAAAGTTAATAGTGCTGGAAAAACTACCACCCTCTGTGAAAATCACTGTTTACTTCCACATATTTATAGGTCCCTGAAAGTAATAAAGTAGTAACAAATCCACTTAGGATAGTCTAATTCAGAGTTCTTCAAGTGTACTTAAACAGGGAGTTCCTCTATTCTTCACAGAACATCAGTAGATAGCACACAGTTCCTCCTACTCTTGTAAGAGCCCTCTACTTAATTCCAATGGATGCACAAAATACTATTGCGTTTAAGCCCCAATGGACAGACATTTGAGTTGTTAGCATCCCTGTGATGTTGCAACCTCTTTATTTGTAAATTTTAGCACACAGCCATGATTATTGTCTTTGTACATGTTATTAAATTTGGAGTGCATGATTTTGAACTGATCTGGATGTATAGACCACAGCACAGTTTCCTGGACATCAGCAAACTTTACTCCTGGGATATCAGAGTACATCAGAACCTCCTTCACAGTGGAAGCCTTTCCATTTCCCTGCAGTGACAATTAGAGCAAGAGATGCAGGCATAGGACCCAGACTGGCCTCCATCTGCTAGACTTGCAGATGCCAGCTCCAGGGTTGGCCTGGGTCCCCTTCTGGATCTCAATATACATTTCATCAAGTGTAAAGCCTGTCTCAGAAGTAGTGGATGAACAGCTCTGCCTGGCTGAGATGTCTATGTTGACCCTAAACTGTTCTCAGGTAGCCAATAGAATGGTTGTTAATTATACAAGTCACCAAGTAGCTTCTGTTCTGCATTCCTCCCCTTGGTGATTTTAATCCCTATTTGTTTTGTGCTTTCAGCTTCTTACAAGAAGAAAAGTGCATGAACTACAAGGAACTCTCCAAAGTCCTGCTTCCTAGGACACTCATGAGACTCATCTATGCTTTGTTCTCAGCTTCTGTTTGCCTCAGTGAATGTAATTTCTCAATCAACATTTGGCTAAATGACTCATTTGTGATCAGAGACTAGACATATTCTTTTCTATAAACATGATAATAATTCACATATTTTGGAAAAACTCTAAACCCACCCAGTTCTCATTACTATTGTGATATTTGCATTAAATCTGGCTCAACAGTGGTGGTGAAAAGTCTCTAGCATAAACACCCTTTGTCACTGCTGCAGTATCTAAGAACCTCCAGCTACTGTTGTGTTCACTCCTGTATCATTGGAAACTTTTTTTTCTAAAATAATTTTCATCTTTTTTATGTTCCTTTACCTCCATTATATTTCCTCTATAACTTTTGCACTTTATTTATTCTTCAGGAGTTAGAATTTGTCCACAACCTTCCTGAGGTGTCCTAGCTCAGGCAACTCTCCTTTGTACTTATTTTATCAGATCTTTATCATATCTAGCCTTGTATTGTCATTTTTAAAAATCTCTGTGTGATTTCTCTTTACCTTGGCTATAAGCAACTGGAAATCAGTGACTATATTTTCATCCTTTCAGATTTATGATCCTCATTTATTTTCTAGGGATTATAAGACAAAACAGCTGATAATAAATGCCTAAATTGGCATAGAGCTTACCAGGTAATAACTTCTATGCCTCTCATCACCAGTAATTGGTTATCACCCTCTTAGCATATAGTACAACAACGCTAGGCAACATTATATGAAATCTTCATTCATTTACCATAAGTTAGCAAACACATTTATGTTCTTAAAAAGTTACAATGTATCACTGCAAATATTTTACAAAACTGTGAACAGTCGGATTAAAAGGGGTGCTTATTCCAAGTATTGGCTACTGTTAAGAAATAAATTGGATAATACTAAACAGAAACACTAGCGTGTTTTTGTGATCCTTCTATATTCCAAGACTCATCCTAGGAATTAGACTCAATCAGTGAGTGAGTTGGATACAGTCCCTGCCCTCATGAAGCAAATGTATTCGGGATAATTTGCTCTTGAGAAACTGTGAACTCAACCTTGAAATCAGAGAGAAAAAAGAAATATGAGTAGCCATTTGGAATTCTGGACAGAAAATATATGCATCACCTATTTTATGCAGACATGCTAGTACGTGGCTGCATAAAATGGGACCTTTTATTATTCTTTTATGGATTGGCTATAGACTATGCAATACAAGTGGTATATAAAATAATGGAAAAGACAAGATCTGACTAAATAAATCCCTTGAAAGCTTTTAAAAAATACTCTTTCATGAGGATAAATTTCCCTTGTACTGTGTTTTCAGTTCTGTTCTTGTCTAGGTCACAAGGAATGGAAACATCTTAGGAAAATGACGTGTGTGTTAAAATTTCTTCGCAATACCTCTGAGTCAATACTAAACCTTTACAAACCAAAAATGAATACTCAAAATGAATACATTATGAGAAGGCCACTAAATAGCACTGGGAAACCAGAAGGTGTCTATCCATTTGTCTAGCTTGATCGCTATGACTATAATAAGAAACAGAAGCCAAACAAATTATGAGACAGGTTTTATTGAAAGTTTTCAGCTTGTAATCAGGGACATTGTGAACACATGATAAGTGTTAGGTAATCCTCCTGATAAAGGGTTGGGGGATGTTCTGCAAAATAAATAAATAAAATAAGGAGGTTAAGGGAATTTAACATTGGCTTTAAGAGCTAGGACACATACATATGAAACAACAGGCTACAAATGTATTATATCCACAGTATGATAGAAAACAGATCTTCTTTCTTAGAAATTTCAAAGCCATGGGTAACGATAGATGAATGACTTGGAAGTAGAATCAGAACACTCTATGATAAAAATGAGGTATTGATTCTGTGAGATTTTAATTTAGATTAGTTCACTTAGAAAAAGTAATAAATTGAAATATACTCAACATGGCTCACATTCGAAATGACTTATCAAGATTCCAAAATGAAGCCTCAGGCAAGCAATAATTTTAACGATAGCACTCATGCAGGTTGCCCACACTAAATTACAGCATCTTTGCAAATAATTTGGACAAGCACGAGACAAGCAGTATTTCTCTGAGTGACAAATGGGAGCCTGAGCATCGGTGCCAGAAGGAAAGATGGGAAGAGAACTGGAGGGGACTGGCTGGCCGCAGTAAATTAGCAAGACAAGCATCTCAACTATTAGAAAACCAGCACAGTGTAATCCAAGCCAAATATTTGTCCAATGCTTATTACAACTGGTAGCTTCAGATGGGCAGATGAAAGGAACGATCTGTAAGCAAGTATAGCATTGGATCCTTTAAAATTATATCTATATTCATAAAATTTTAACTTTTTAGTAATCAATTTTGCTCTAAAAGATTGTTTTCATTCGCCATTCTTAGTTTTTTATGCATGCGATTAAATCAAATAGTGAATATAAATCAGCTAATACAAGACTCATTCTGTTCTAAGGTGCTCTTAATAATTACAATCACTTCAGTGTTTGGTTGCTAACAGTCTATGAGCTCTTATTATAAGTCAGCAAATGAAGTAAATGTATTATGTCCCATTATGTTCAGCTATGTTTCACTTTTACATTTTGTTTGGCATTACCAAATCCACAAACACTGAACCTGAACAATTTAGTATTTTATTTGTATACCACTCTTTGAAAACCTAAAGAGCAGCAAACCGGTATTGAGCTTCATTACTCTTTCTGTCAGTTCATACCATCTCCAGGACGAATGTTTTGCTTGTATGTTAGACACACACATACACACACACACACACACACACACACACACACACTGTTCTAATTTTCTTTCTATTGCTATGATGAAATACTAAACAAAATCAACTCAGGGAAGAAAGTGTTCAGTTCAGCTTACAATTCCCAGGACATATCCATCACTGAGGGAAGTCATACCATGAACTCAAGACAGGAACCTGGAGGCAGGAAGTGAAGCAGAGACCATGAGGAATGATGCTTATTGGCTTTCTCTTCTGGCTTGTGCTCAGCCTGCTTTCTTTTCCATAAATATATATATATGTATATATATATATGTATATATATATATATATATATATATATATACATATATATATATACATATATATATATCAGGTATACTTGATAAATATAAGGATGCATATTTAGCATGCAGTAGAGAATTATGTTTTTATACAAACGTGACAGATATAGTATTTTTTCTCTAGAATCTGTGACCTCTCCAGCCACATGCATTTGGCTATGTTTACAGTATCACATATGAGTTCCCTCCCATTGAACCAGCATTGTCTAATTAAATAGCTATTGATTACCCCTATATAAAACTGCCACTACTCCACCAATAGAGATTCTTTTCAGTGCCAGTCATCGTTGTGTTTATTAGGCTTTATAGCTAGGATTGGACCATTGGTTAATTTTCTCACTTAGTAGCTTGCATAGTACCCTGTGAAACTATGAGACCTTCAAAGAGGAGAATTCCAAGTCAGTTCCAGCTCCATTATTCCAAATCATGTGTCTGAAATATGTCCGGTCTTCAGCAAAAAGGGTCTTACCTTCATGTTCTTGGAGGAAATCAAGGGCTGTCACAATAGTCTGTGTTATCTTGGGAGTCTCTTGGACTACCCTGACCAACAGCTTTAGGGAGGTTTCTACTGTCTGGCACTGAGTTCCTTGTTATGTATCCTTCATGTATACACATGGACTCATATAGATATTGTATGTTATTTTTCAGTAGACTTTGGAATAATACATTTCCCTTTGTCTTTCAAATAATCTAAACACTGTTTACTGTCTTGTTCCTCTGGCCCAAGCTCAGCCCATTTTCTTATAAAACACAGGACTGGGACTAGAGAGATTGCTGAGTGTTAAGAACACTGGCTGCTCTTACAGAGGACCTGGGTTGTTCAATTCCCAGCATCTACACGGTGGCTAAAAACCATCTGTAACTCTAGTTCCAGGGGAATCTGACCCTCTCTTCTGACCTCTGTGGGCATTGCACAACCAACACAGGTGCACATACAAACATGCAGGCAATACACTCATGAACTCAGCAGTACCTTCCCGGGGCTGACACCACCCACAGTGAGCTGGCCTCCCACATCATCACCTCATAGACATGCCCACAGACCACTCTGATGGAGGAAATTCACCAATTGATGTGTTGTATCTTATCAGGATTTTCTAGTTTGTGACAAATTGACAAAAAGCTAACCACACAGACACATAATCCACTCACATGCACATTCAAATATGTTCTCACAATGAGTCTCGATTTCATTATTTTTTCCTGATCGCTTGAGAAGCTGACTTTTCAAATTCAATTTTTAGCCAGATGTCCATTATTACATTATTTTCTTATTTTCTGATGAATGTAGTTTGTAGCATCCGTCTTCAGAATTGGTAGCTGCTTTTCATAAAGAATGACTGTCCTGGTTCTTTCATAATAACTCAGCTTTCTAATCTTCACTTTAAAGAATTTCTCTTTTTGTAGGTTCAATACTTCCCTCCTTTGAAGTAAAGTTTTTTGTTAAAGGCTTAGCTTCTGCAGCATTCTGGGATGTTTCAGGAGCCATTAAGCTTAATGAGTTAGCATTTTTTTTTTTCTTTCCCGAAGTGTATATGAGTGCCTACTAAAAGATAACTTTTACAGGTCCTCCTGACTTATTACAAAGAAATTCTCTTTTCAACAAAAGCTTTTAGAGTGAACTTTCATGCTACTCTAAGAGAGGCAAACTTTGGTCTCAAGTGCTACATAATACATCACATGGTACTTCTGTATCCTCGGACTATTATATAACCAAGCTATCAGTTACTTCAAAGCCTGTCTCTCGACATAAAGACACGTTGACAATAGACAAATCCCTTTTCTCTCCCATTGCTTTTTTTCTTCCTCATAGAATTCCACCAAACAAGGATCATTTTTTTTTTGGTCCTCTTTGAAATGATATTTCACACATATTTATCAAAAACAGTCAAAGAGGAATAAGTAATTTTTATCATAAGGTGTTTTTCTTTTTTTCCATAGAGTCTAAAAAGACCAACTCCATGGAACCATCAGAGACCCTTTTCAGAAGCAAAGCTTCAAAGTATTCTTTTAGCCCAATGGTACCTATCTCATAATAGAGAGATCACTAAAAAGTCCTCACTCCTTACCCACCCTATTTAAGTCTTCAAAAATAACTCCTGACCCAGAAGAAGAAAAGGGAGAAACAGGGAATGCAGGATGAACACTTGACCTACTAGTCACAGAGCTAGGGGTCACTTTCCTGCTACATCTCACCACGGAAGGAGCTGGCACTTGGAGACTCAAAAGCATTCAGACCTCTGTTCTGGTTCCAGCTCTAGCATTCGAACAAGATACAACTCAGTGGAAAATCTTCAGTTCTATCAATTCTGTTTGTCACCCAAAGAACAGCCAGCCAAGATAAACATGACATGTTTCTAACCTCTCTGTGCTTCTGAACTCCTTTTGTAAAAATAGGGACAGCTTAATACCAAATATTTTTTAGTGTTTATTGTATATCGGGAATATTTTGGATATCAGTAACCCCACCCCATGGTCAAAATTTTTACACGTTACTGTAAGTTAATTTACATTCTGCTAAGCATTGGAAATTTTAAATGGTGTTAATAAAATACCAAAAAGAAAGTAAAACAGGGAAGAACTGTATTTTTTTAAATTTTTTATTGATGTTCTGTGTATTTCAGACATCATTTTTCAATTCAGTTAGGGCATATTTTCCTTTCCCTTCCCCCCACCTCACCCCACCCCACCCCAGATCATGCATTCTGCCATAACTGTCCTGCATCTCTCTCTCAGTCTTTTTTTAATGCTTTGGAATTCACATTTTTCTCCATTAATTGTATTTTTAACAGGAGGACCTGGAAGCTCTTTCTGAGACTATGACATGACAGCAGAAACTGGAAACACGCAAGGGTGTGTCATAAAGATACCTAGGCCCATTAAGGCAAAGCAAGAGTCATCAATGAGAGAATGTCTGAGCACTAGAGGAAGACAAGAGCGAAGAGCAGTGGGAGAAAGTGAAAGACTGGGAGAGTAATTGGAGGTGAAGTCAAAGAGCCGGGCGTGCAGAAGCCTTGAAAAGCCTGTCTTCCCTTGTTCTGTCAGTTGTTACCTTGCGTGAAGTTTAAGGCTATTTTAAGGTTCTGATCAGAATGATATGATCTTAGAGTTTGGAAGGGTCACCCCGTCTATCTGCAAGGGGAGAGGGGACCAGAGCATGGAAGCCCACAAGCAGAGAGGTAGCAAACAGGATCTAGTACTTATCCAAGATAGAGATGATGCCTTGGGGCAGGAGGGGATGAGAAAGGCTGAGTTCTGAGCAAACGCTGAATGCAGACTCAGCCAAACTTACTCAAGGTAAGATACACAGTGTGAGGGGAAAAGGGCCGAGAACAACTTGGATGTAGAAACTGGACACGAGAAGGTACGACTGAGTCAGAGAAACCTGCAGCCATTGAAGCTGGGGGAAGGAGAGAGTTTGGTTTCCTGCATGGTGCTTGAGAAGTCACATAGAATTTCCATGGAGATGCTGAGTACCCTTACAAACTCTTAGAGTTCATTCTCATCTCTGAGTCACCTGTTTCCTTTATTCTGCCATTTCTCTTTCTTTAAGATATTTTACTATTTTTCTTTTATGTGTATGAGTATAGTACCTGCATGTATATAAATGTACCTGTGTTGTACAAGTCCATAGAGGTCAGAAGAGGGCATTGGATCCCCCATAATTGGAGTTATCCACCATGTAGGTGCTGGGTTTCAAACCTGGGTCCTCTTCAAGTGCGCCTCAGTGCTCTTAACTTCTGAGCCATCTCTCCAGCCCCTATTCTGTGATTTATTAGACTTATATTAATTCTGTCTAGGTCTATTCTTTTACAAATCTAATCCACAAGATAAATACTGTTTGTTTGGGAGAAATACCATTATTTCCTAATTCTAAAACACAAGAAGCAAGATGTCATCTGTTTAGGATAAATGCCACCTCCTTCAGGAAGCTCCTCTTTGTGACAAATCTGAATAGAGGCAAAATATATTATCCTTTGAGTACTTGAGCAGTTTTTCTGGTTGTGTGATGAGATATCTGACAAAACAACTTAAAGAAAGAAGGGATTGTTTTGTTCAACATTTAGAATATGGTCTGTCATGGTGAGGGGGTCATGGTGGTCACATTGTGTCTCCAATAAAGATAGAGGGTGTGGTTGTTTGAATGATAGTGTCCCCCATAGGCTTTAAGTATTCAGACATTTTGTCTCCAGTTGGTGGCACTGTTCTTGGAGGTCTTAGAAGGTGTGGCCGTGCTGGAGGAAGTACGTTATTGGGGACAGGCTTAGTGAGTTTAACAAGCCTTGCGGTCTCCAGTCTCTCTCTCTCTCTTGACGGTGCTTATTGTGAGATGTGAACCTCTGCTTTCTGCTCCAGCCCTGGCCACCATGCCTCCCACCACAATGGACTCTAATTCCCTGGAACTGTTAATCGTAAGCTCAAATAAACCCTTCCTTTTATAAGTTCCCTTGGTCATGGTGGTTTTGTCACAGCAACAAAAAAGTGACTAATACAGAGGGGGAAGGAGTGAGAAAAAGAGGGAGGAAAAAGAGAGAGAGAGACAAATGAATGCTAGTATTCTGCTGGCTTTCTCCTTTCTCAGAATCCCAGCATAGTCAAGGTTCCTCTTCCCTTTCAGTTAAACTTTCCTGTAAACATCCTTATAATCACACCCAGACCTGTGTTTCCACGGAGATTCTAAATCCAATCACATTGACAATGAAGAATAACTATCACATACCTATTCGAAGTATTCTAGAGCTTCAAAGTCAACTTTATCTTATTGATTATTAATTAACAATTACCTAATTATCACTACACTTAATGATTTCCATGTCTTTATGGAGTGTAGCTTCATAAAAATTAAATTGTGAGATTCAGGGTACATTGTAGAAGAACCAGAGATTGGAAAGGACTAGGTGAAACAGTATGTTCTAAACCATTGCACTCATGAACTCAGAGCTTCCTGCACAAGATCAAGCAAGTCCAAGATTCTAGCGTGGATTGAGGGGACGCCCACAGGCCCCAACCTAAGCTGACAGCTACTCGCAACTAATACCTGCTGGGGACAGGAGTATCAGTGTTCTTCAGAGGTGTGGCCTCATACGAGTTGCCCAAGTTCCCATGGCTGATCCTACACTAATGGGCATAAAGGCAGATCTAACCAAACTCAGTGGTTATAAAGAATAGGATTATAAACAGAGGATATGAAATTGGGAGGAAACGAGGCTGTCTGGGAGAGCTGGAGGGGTAGAGCAGTATATCAAAATGAATTGTACACATGCACAAAATTCTCAAAGAATAAGTACACAATTTTAAATTGTAAAAAGTAATTATCCTTTATTAAATTAATAGGTGTTTTTTGAAAGAATGTGTGATATTGTAGAAATAAAATCAGAAACTGTTGAATATATATATATATATATATATATATATATATATATATATTATATATATAATCTTTTTGAGACAGCATCGTCCTGGAACTCACTCTGTGGAGCAGGCTGGCCTCGAACTCACAGAGATCTGCCTGCTTCTGCCTCCCAAGTGCTAGGATTAAAGGCATGTACCACCATGCCTGGCTCTGTTGAAAATATTTTTGTAAGAGCACATTTGTCATGAAACTCTTTTGAACAGAGGCAAATCTTGAACAACCCTCTCTGCTGAAGTTCTTCCTAACCCAATATGCTTAGGCTCTGGTGTCCAACACAGCACATGGCATGGAGGACATATTTATTAAATGTCTGCAGGTAGAGGGGTAATGAACTTGAGAAATGAGGCACAAAGAAAGAGCGTGTCTACATGTAAGCAACTGCATAAAATTAGCCACTGGATGGAGTTGGGAACTTGGGTAAAGTGTACCACAAAGACTCATTTTACACATGTCACAACCTTCTGGAAAGAACTTATTCTTAAACATGTCTTAGAAGTGCCAGGCTCCAAAGCCACCTGCCAACACTGGTTTGCCAATATCAGACAGTTAAGAAGCAAATGTTTTTTAAAAAAGCAGCTGCCAAGAATTTCTGAAGGAAGTGCCAAGGTGTTCTGGAACTACACTGATGCCCTAACCGTCCCAACTTTCCTCCCTTTGGCCATTCACCCCCATGGGGCACCCTTCCCCGCCATTTCTCCTGGTTCACTTCTCCACCTTTCATCTGCCACGTGTCTCTGGAGTTCTTGATCCTCCAAGATGTACGTGGCTTTCTTTCCCCTGGCTTCCAGCGCATCCCATCATAGCTAGGAGGGGAGTAGGTCCACTCTCATCACTTGTGAGTTGTTTGTTTCTTCTCTTTACTATAATTTTATGGAGGAGGAGCCTAGAGATAGAACATTCCAGAAATTACCCATCATCCATTCTACAATTCAGATTGGACAAATCCCCAAACTATCACCTCAAAAACATCACTTAGCTAAATCATGATACTTTGAAATACTTAACCTCTTTTTTAAAAGTAGAAAGTCCCTCAATTTAAAGGCCTGGGCCATGCACTCTTTACAGATCTTCAGAGTTACTAGTACTGAACAAGAATGCCTGAGATTCAGATGTGACCATCCCAAATTTTGTTCTGAAAGGAAATTTCACAGTATCTCACAGGCATTCCTGGGATTTCTGATTTCCATGAACAGTAAGGTTGGGTTCGTTTTTCCCTCCCTTCTACCCTTCTCTCATGTGAAGGAATCATTCGAAGCCTCAATTTTCAAAGTAGTAAGGGAACCATTGTGGATATATTCCACCTTTCCTATTTACCTACAATTTCCAGAGACATGTCTGGGTGAAATCTGTACTGTGTTTCTCAGCTTCTCTGTCAAAATCCTTTATGTCCAGAGCAAATGATGTATAAAGTCTTTGAAATGATAGAACTCATACTAATTGTCAGGGCAGTAGATGGAGGACAAATCATAATCGGAACTCAATTAGATAAAGAAACCAGTTATGCAATAATCCTAAGCCTACTTGGCATTCAGGCGATGTCAAGTGCTTAATATAAGATAAGGTCATTATGAAGTTGCACCCATCATTTCAAGGCTCATGCAGTAGGTAAATGAATACAGCCTAATTATGTCGTACAAAATGAGCTCACAAATGAAAATAGCTATTGGATAAGAACTCTCAAATTCTGATTACTGAATACCACATTAAATCATATAACAAAATTTTATTTTTCGTTCAATTTACTTGTTTATCAGAAATTTTAAAAATGATTTGGTCTGAAGTTTAGGATTTTGAAGTACACCCAGAATTATACAATAAATATTTTAAAAATCATTAAAGCCTCACATCAAATCAAAATTAATTCTAATTCCTGTTAGTATGAATTAGTACTAACCTCTAAATTTATAAGTGCATCTTTTCTTTTTTTTTTTTTATTTATTTCTGTATGTGTATGAATGTACTGTCTGCATGCAAGTCTGTGCACCCGTGTTGTGCAATGCCGCGGAGGTCAGAAGAGGGCGTCGGATTCCCCTGGAACTAGAGTTCTCCTGGAATTGGAGTTTCAGGCGGCTCTCGGCCGCCATGTGGGTGCTGGGGATCGAACGCGGGTCCTCTGCAAGAGCAGTCGGCGCTCCCAACCGCTAGGCCATCTCTCCAGCCCCATAAGTGCATATTTTCAAGTTGGATGTGATATTGTTTATATGTTTATTTTACCTGAAGAATAAGAAAAACAGAAAAGTGGAATTTTTTTATACTGGAAAGTGGAAAACTATGTGTGAATTATTAAGTCTGAACACTGAAAGTATATGATTGTAAAGTCCATGCATTTTTCTCTATAAATTCTAAACACCATTATCTTGTGACAAATAGCAGAGACTTTTATGAAGCAGAAGACTATAGTTCAAAGAAATAATGTTTAAATTAAATTAACTATAAAATGTGGCAACAAGTTTCCCAGTTAAGCTAGTCTCTGCATGTATTTTCTGAGGTTTGGGAGGCCCGCCTGCTTTATCTGCACACTGCGTTGCATTTGAGTTTTATGATTCTGCATGGTGAGCACATTTTGGGGAGAGTCGTTTGTGGAGTCTGGGGAGGTCCAGATTTAGAATGCATCTCAAGAAACAGATGTGATGGTGTCGGTTTCCACACAATGTTCTGCCCTTACTAACCTGTCACTCTTCCTGTTATTCTTTTTTTAAATATATTTATTTGTTTTGTGTTATGTGTCTGTTTTGCTTGCAGTGTATATAAGTGTATCCATATACCCAATGGCACCTGAGGGTGTCATAACCCCTGAAACTGGAGTTACTGACAGTTGTTAGTTAATATGCGGGTGCTAGGAAACAAGCCAGGGTTCTCTGAAAGAGCAGCCAGTGCTCTTAATCACTGGGCCGCCTTTCTAGCCCCTTGTTATTCTTGATTTAAGCATCTTATTGGCAATACAGGTGGTGGAAAGTGAGCCCCCAGATATGCATGGTTTCCACCTTTAGATGTGATCTTCCCTCAGGAAATCCTAGATCAAAACACAAAAGCACCACATGGTAGTTAACACCTGTTCTTAACTCCAGTTCCAGGGGACTCTGACATCCTCTTCTGGCTTTCAGGAACGTTGCATGCCTGGGTATACTTGCATGCATAAAGGCAAAACATTCATGCACATAAAATGAAAATAAGTTAATAAAAACTACTTTTAAAAAAGACCACAAAAGTTTATTCCTCTTCTCATGAAGGTGATAAACCATTTCTGTTCTTTTTCAGCTTGGCTCCATCAATTTGAGGCTCAATATCAACTCACTATTTCATGAAGGCTTGAAGGTTTTATTTATCTCCTGATACTTCACAGATACTGAATCTTGCCTGCTGAAAGTACAGCTGTCAGAGTTTCAGCTGCCATTTGCCAGTTCTTGTAGGCTCTGAGTCCATCTCCATTCTTCTGAATCCAGCCGTGCAATTTAAAATTCTGTTGTCCCCAATATTTTTGATTCTTTTGCCACAAGAGGGTTTTCTAGTTACATACTCTACCACATTGCCAGAAATGGAAATTTAAATAAAATCTTAACTGAAATAGCAGCACATACTTAAAAGAAAATAAAAACAAATAGACCCAAAATGGCCAAGTCATTTTTTCATCATTGTGTAATTCTTAAAAATGTTACTTTTATATTCATTATTTTATGAAAGCAAAGATATTCCTACAAAACTGCTTTATTTTCATAATCAGGAAATTCAGTTTGATATATTATAATTAAAAAGAACTTACAGTAGCTTAAAATAAGTTAAAATAAATCTGATTGTGTATAATAACACACTCAATTTACATATGCTCTGTTATTTATAATATAGTATCCAGGAATGGTACACATAAGAAATCTATGTATACCATTCTTGGAACGATCTGTCAAAAATTTTGAGAAAATGGTGCTTACTTCAGCAGCACATATACAAAACCTGGAACTAGACAGAGAAGATTAGCATGACCCTGGTTCAAGAATGGCATGAAAATTCGTGAAGTGTTCTGTATTAAAACTGAATTTGAGAAAATGATTTGTTTTCTATCTACTGAGAGAGGCATGTTGAAAGAGCCAATTACATTTTTAATTATTTATTTCTTTTTAGTTTTAATAGTTTTCACTCTGCATATTTTGAAGCATTGTTCTTCAATGTGTAGCTAAGCTTATTATGCCTTATCGGGTAAGACTTTTTTCATTATTCAACTCTAATTTTCATGGTGTGATGTTTTGTTTTGTTTTGTTTTGTATTGTTTTGCTTTAAGACAGGGTTTTCCTGTAGTCCTAACTGGCCTGGAAATACTGCATAGACCAGGCCTCAGTTCCACAGAGATCTACCTGAGTGCTGGAAATAAAAGTATGTGCTACATGCTAGGCACATGTATTTTTAGGTCTGTCTAAATTTTCTAATTCATATTAACATAGCTGGTCTTGCCTTTAAGATCTTGCATCTGCGTAGTTTATCTTCTCTCATTTACGGGAGGCTATGGAGGGTGGATTTGCTCTGAACGTATTAAATGTATATATGAAATTCTCATAAAATCAAAAAAGGTGTTATAAAAATTTAACACATGATAATTGAACACATTTACAGGACAGAGGGTGATATTTTCATATACATATATCGTCCACACTGACCAAATCAGGGTGGCTAACATTTCCATCTTCTTATTTCTTCATTCAGTTTGGAGGCTTCATACTCCTCTCCTCTAGGTCTTCGTAAAACATCAGTGTGACTCTAAGATATTTTCCCCTTCTTTCTTTTAGCTAAACTCTATCTTGGGTGTTGGCCTTTTTCCTTAAAAGGTCAAATGCTAAGTATCTGTCTGTGTGACTCCTATGGTTTCTACACCAGCTATTCGGTTCTGGCATCAAGGCATCCAAGTACCAATAAGTGAGCCAAAGGTGAGTAGACCTAGCTGTGCCTAGAATTCTTTATAAGAACTTGTTCCTGGACCATGGACAATAACTTACTGAACCATAACCTATGAATGGGAGAATTATTTTCCAGTGGCCACTAGGCTAGATTAATGGCTAGGCCTGACCAAGATCAAAGTGGAAAACTCAAGCAAGGAATGAGAGAAATGAAAACGTGCCTGTTCTCAGAAACTTTACAGATTTTCTATGACACAGAACTCTCTCAGTTTTTAAAATATGTTTGTTGATTTGCGGATGTCACACAGTGTATTTTGATCCTATTCAGACCCCCTTCATCTGTACCTGACCCTGTTTCCCCTCCTGACTTCATATGCTTCATGACTATTTCCCTTTTCTTTTTTTTTTTTTTTTTTTTTTTTTTTTTTTTTTTTTTTTTTTTTTTTTTTTTTTTTTTTTTTTTTTTTTTTTTTTTTATTTTTTTTTTTTTTTTTTTTTTTTTTTTTTTTTTTTTTTTTTTATTTATTTTTCTTATTTGGGGTCTTTTTTTTCCAGCGAAAAAGGACAGTTGTTGTGAGCTAATGGTAACAAGGGTGCTGGAAAGAAGTACGTTATTGGGGTCAGGCTTAGTCAGTTTAACTCAAGCTTGGGCGGTCCAGTCCGTCTCTCTCTTTCTCTTGACGGTGCTTATTGTGAGATGTGAAACTCTGCTTCGAGGGCTCCAGCCCTGGCCACCAATGCCTCCCGCCACAATGGCTCGTATATAGGTCTGGAGCTGTTTAATCGTAAGATAAATAAACGCTTCCTTTTATAAGTTCCGTAGTCATGGTGGTTTTTGTTTGTCACTAGACAATAAAAAGGTGACTAATGACAGAGGGGGAAGGAGTGGAGAAAAAGAGTGGTAGGAAAAAGAGAGAGAGGTAGACTATGATTGAATGCTAGTATTCTGCTGGCTTTCTCCTTTCTCAGAATCCCAGCATAGTCAAGGTTCCTCTTCCCTTTCAGTTAAACTTTCCTGTAAACATCCTTATAATCACACCCAGACCTGTGTTTCCACGGAGATTCTAAATCCAATCACATTGACAAGAAGAATACTGATCAATACCTATTCGAGTAACTAGGGCTGTCAAAGTCAACTTATCTATTGATTATTTAATTTAAATCTAATTCTAGCTAATTATCACGTGACACTTAATTGATTTTCCTTCTTTAATGGAGGTGCTTTCCATAATTCATTTTGAGATTCAGTGGTTCTTGTTGAAGACAGAGATTGGAATTAGGACTAAGGTGAAGACAGTTGATTTCTAGAACCATTGCACTCATGGCTCAGAGCGTTCCTGCCTAAGATCATGGGCAAGTTCCAAGAATTCTAGCGTGGATTGAGGGTAGCCCAGCAGGCCTCCAAACCTAAGCTGACAGCTACTCGCAACTAATACCTGCTGGGGACAGGAGTATCAGTGTTCTTCAGAGGTGTGGCCTCATACGAGTTGCCCAAGTTCCCATGGCTGATCCTACACTAATGGGCATAAAGGCAGATCTAACCAAACTCAGTGGTTATAAAGAATAGGATTATAAACAGAGGATATGAAATTGGGGGGAACGGGCTAGTGTCTGGTGAGAGCTGGAGAGGGTTGAGGCGTATTATCAAATTGATGTAACACTTATGCTACAATTTCTAAAGAAGTAAGTACAGAACAGTTTTTAAATTGGTAAAAAAGTAATGTATCCTTTATAAATTTAATAGGTGTTTTTGAGAAGAATGTGTTGATGATGTAGAATAATAAAATCAAGAAACTGTTTGAATATATATTATATAATAGTATATATATTAATATATATATAGATATATATATTATATATTATTATATATATTTAATTATATATAATCTTTTTGAGACAGCATCGTCCTGGAACTCACTCTGTGGAGCAAGCTTTGGCCTCTCGATACTCACAGAGATCGTGCCTGCTGTATGCTCCCAAGTGCTAGGATTAAAAGCATGTAAACACCATGCCTGGCTCTGTTGAAAATATTTTTGTAAGAGCACATTTGTCATGAAACTCTTTTGAACAGAGGCAAATCTTGAACAACCCTCTCTGCTGAAGTTCTTCCTAACCCAATATGCTTAGGCTCTGGTGTCCAACACAGCACATGGCATGGAGGATTATTTATTAAATGTCTGCAGTAGAGGGGTAATAAACTTGAGAATGAGGCAAAAGAAAGAGAGTGTCTGAATGAAGCAACGTGGCATATAATTAGCCACTGAGATGGAGTTTGGGAACTTGGGTACAAGTGTACACAAAGACTCATTTACATCATGTCACAACCTCTGGAAAGAACGATTATTCTTTGAAAAATGTCCATTAGAAGTGCCAGGTCTTCCCAAAGCCACCTGCCACACTGTTTGCCAAAAATATCAGACATGTTAAGAAGCAATGTTTTTTAGAAAACGCAGCTGGCCAAGAAATTTCCTGAATGAAGTGCGCAAGGTGTTCTGGAACTTAACAGACTTGAATGCCCCCTAAACCCCGTGCCCCATTTTCCTCCCTTTGGCCATTCACCCCCATGGGGCACCCTTCCCCGCCATTTCTCCTGGTTCACTTCTCCACCTTTCATCTGCCACGTGTCTCTGGAGTTCTTGATCCTCCAAGATGTACGTGGCTTTCTTTCCCCTGGCTTCCAGCGCATCCCATCATAGCTAGGAGGGGAGTAGGTCCACTCTCATCACTTGTGAGTTGTTTGTTTCTTCTCTTCAACTATAATTTTTGGAGGAGAGCCTAGAGATCAGAACATTCAGAAATTACCCATTCATCATTCTACAATTCAGTTGGACAAAATCCCAAACTATCACCTCAGAAAAACATCACTTAAGCTAAATCGATGAATACTTTGAAAATACTTAACCTCTTTTTTAAAAGTAGAAAGTCCCTCAATTTAAAGGCCTGGGCCATGCACTCTTTACAGATCTTCAGAGTTACTAGTACTGAACAAGAATGCCTGAGATTCAGATGTGACCATCCCAAATTTTGTTCTGAAAGGAAATTTCACAGTATCTCACAGGCATTCCTGGGATTTCTGATTTCCATGAACAGTAAGGTTGGGTTCGTTTTTCCCTCCCTTCTACCCTTCTCTCATGTGAAGGAATCATTCGAAGCCTCAATTTTCAAAGTAGTAAGGGAACCATTGTGGATATATTCCACCTTTCCTATTTACCTACAATTTCCAGAGACATGTCTGGGTGAAATCTGTACTGTGTTTCTCAGCTTCTCTGTCAAAATCCTTTATGTCCAGAGCAAATGATGTATAAAGTCTTTGAAATGATAGAACTCATACTAATTGTCAGGGCAGTAGATGGAGGACAAATCATAATCGGAACTCAATTAGATAAAGAAACCAGTTATGCAATAATCCTAAGCCTACTTGGCATTCAGGCGATGTCAAGTGCTTAATATAAGATAAGGTCATTATGAAGTTGCACCCATCATTTCAAGGCTCATGCAGTAGGTAAATGAATACAGCCTAATTATGTCGTACAAAATGAGCTCACAAATGAAAATAGCTATATGGATAAGAACTCTCAAACATCTGATTACTGAATGACCACAATTAAATCATATAACAAAATGTTTTATTTTTTCGTTCAATTTACTTGTTTATCAGAAAATTTAAAAATGATTGGTCTGAAGTTTTTTAAGGATTTGAAGTACAACCCAGAAATATAACAATAAAATATTTTAAAATCATTAAAGCCTACATCAAATCAAAATTAAATTCTAATGTCCTAGATTAGTGATGAATTAGTACTAACGCTCTAAGTTTATAAGTGCCATCTTTTTTTTTTTTTTTTTTTTATTTATTTCTGTAGATGTGGTATGAATGTAGCTGTCTGCATGCTAAGTCTGTTGCACCCCGTGTTGTGCAATGCCCGGTTGCGGAGGCGAAGGGCGTCGGATTCGCCCTGGGAAACTGGAAGTGTCTCCTGGAATTGGAGTTTCAGGGCGGCTTCTCGGCCGCCATGTGGGGGTGCTGGGGATCGAACGGGGGCCTCTGCAAGAGCAGTCGGCCGCCTCCCACCGCTAGGCCATCTCTTCCAGCCCCATAAGTGCGATAATTTTTTTCAGGTTGGATGTGATATTGTTGTTTAATATGTTTATTTTCTGAAGAATAAGAAACACGAGAAAAGTGGAATTTTTTTGTATACTGGAAAGTGGATGAAACTATGTGTGAAAATTGATTAAGTCTGATACACTGAAAGTAAAATATGATTGTAAAGTCCATGCATTTTTCTCTATAAATTCTAAACACCATTATCTTGTGACAAATAGCAGAGACTTTTATGAAGCAGAAGACTATAGTTCAAAGAAATAATGTTTAAATTAAATTAACTATAAAATGTGGCAACAAGTTTCCCAGTTAAGCTAGTCTCTGCATGTATTTTCTGAGGTTTGGGAGGCCCGCCTGCTTTATCTGCACACTGCGTTGCATTTGAGTTTTATGATTCTGCATGGTGAGCACATTTTGGGGAGAGTCGTTTGTGGAGTCTGGGGAGGTCCAGATTTAGAATGCATCTCAAGAAACAGATGTGATGGTGTCGGTTTCCACACAATGTTCCCTGACTTCTTAACCTGTCACTCTTCAACTGTTATTCCTTTTTTAAATATAGTTATTTGTTTTGTGTTATGTGTTCTGTTTTGCTTGCAGTTGTATATAAGTGTAGTCCATATACCCAATGGCACATGAGGGGTGTATAACCTGAAACTGGAGTTACTGACAGTTGTTAGTTTAATATGCGGGTGTAGGAAACAAGCCCAGGGTTCTCTGGAAAGAGCAGCCAGTGCTCTTAATCACTGGGTAGCCGCCTTTCCTAAGCCCCTTGTTATTCTTGATTTAAGCATCTTATTGGCAATACAGGTGGTGGAAAGTGAGCCCCCAGATATGCATGGTTTCCACCTTTAGATGTGATCTTCCCTCAGGAAATCCTAGATCAAAACACAAAAGCACCACATGGTAGTTAACACCTGTTCTAAACTCCAGTTCCAAGGGGACTCTGACTCCTCTTCTGGCCTTTCAGGAACGTTGCATGACTGGGGTATACTTGCATGCATAAAGCAAGACATTCATGCACATAAAATGAAAATAAGTTAAATAAAAACTAACTTTTAAAAAAAGACCACAAAAGTTTATTCCTCTTCTCATGAAGGTGATAAACCATTTCTGTTCTTTTTCAGCTTGGCTCCATCAATTTGAGGCTCAATATCAACTCACTATTTCATGAAGGCTTGAAGGTTTTATTTATCTCCTGATACTTCACAGATACTGAATCTTGCCTGCTGAAAGTACAGCTGTCAGAGTTTCAGCTGCCATTTGCCAGTTCTTGTAGGCTCTGAGTCCATCTCCATTCTTCTGAATCCAGCCGTGCAATTTAAAATTCTGTTGTCCCCAATATTTTTGATTCTTTTGCCACAAGAGGGTTTTCTAGTTACATACTCTACCACATTGCCAGAAATGGAAATTTAAATAAAATCTTAACTGAAATAGCAGCAAGATACTTAAAAAAGAAAATAAAAAACAAATAGACCCAAAATGGCCAAGTCATTTTTTCATCATTGGTGTAATTCTTAAAAATTGTATACTTTTTAATATTCATTATTTTATGAAGCAAAGATATTCCTACAAAACTGCTTTATTTTCATAATCAGGAAATTCAGTTTGATATATTATAATTAAAAGAACTTACAGTAGCTTTAAAATAAGTTAAAATAAATCTGATTGTGTATAATAACACACTCAATTTACATATGCTCTGTTATTTATAATATAGTATCCAGGAATGGTACACATAAGAAATCTATGTATACCATTCTTGGAACGATCTGTCAAAAATTTTGAGAAAATGGTGCTTACTTCAGCAGCACATATACAAAAACTGGAACTAGAACAGGAAGATTAGCAATGACCCTGGTTAAGAATGGCAAATGAAACATTGTCGTGAAGTGTTCTTGTATTAAAAAACTGGAATTTGGGAAAATGATTTGTTTTCTATCTACTGAGAGAGGCATGTTGAAAGAGCCAATTACATTTTTAAATTATTTATGTTCTTTTTTAGTTTTAATAGTTTTCACTCTGCATATTTTGAAGCATTGTTCTTCAATGTGTAGCTAAGCTTATTATGCCTTATCGGGTAAGACTTTTTTCATTATTCAACTCTAATTTTCATGGTGTGAATGTTTTTGTTTGTTTTGTTTTGTAATTGTTTTGCTTAATGACAGGGTTTCCTGTAGTCCTAACTGGCCTGGAAATACTGCATAGACCAGGCCTCAGTTCCACAGAGATATGCTTGCTGAGTGCTGGAAAATAAAAAGTAGTGCTACATGCTAGGCACATGTATTTTTAGGTCTGTCTAAATTTTCTAATTCATATTAACATAGCTGGTCTTGCCTTTAAGATCTTGCATCTGCGTAGTTTATCTTCTCTCATTTACGGGAGGCTATGGAGGGTGGATTTGCTCTGAACGTATTAAATGTATATATGAAATTCTCAAAAAAAAAAAGAGGTTGTTTATAAAAATTTAACACATGATAATTGAACACATTTACAGGACAGAGGGTGATATTTTCATATACATATATCGTCCACACTGACCAAATCAGGGTGGCTAACATTTCCATCTTCTTATTTCTTCATTCAGTTTGGAGGCTTCATACTCCTCTCCTCTAGGTCTTCGTAAAACATCAGTGTGACTCTAAGATATTTTCCCCTTCTTTCTTTTAGCTAAACTCTATCTTGGGTGTTGGCCTTTTTCCTTAAAAGGTCAAATGCTAAGTATCTGTCTGTGTGACTCCTATGGTTTCTACACCAGCTATTCGGTTCTGGCATCAAGGCATCCAAGTACCAATAAGTGAGCCAAAGGTGAGTAGACCTAGCTGTGCCTAGAATTCTTTATAAGAACTTGTTCCTGGACCATGGACAATAACTTACTGAACCATAACCTATGAATGGGAGAATTATTTTCCAGTGGCCACTAGGCTAGATTAATGGCTAGGCCTGACCAAGATCAAAGTGGAAAACTCAAGCAAGGAATGAGAGAAATGAAAACGTGCCTGTTCTCAGAAACTTTACAGATTTTCTATGACACAGAACTCTCTCAGTTTTTAAAATATGTTTGTTGATTTGCGGATGTCACACAGTGTATTTTGATCACAATCAGACCCCCTTCATCTGTAGCTGAACCCTGTTTCCCTCCTGACTTCATATGCTTCCATGCTTATTTCCCTTTTCTTTTTTTTTTTTTTTTTTTTTTTGGTTTGTTTAAATGTCAGCTTTTATTTTTTATTTTTATTTTATTTTTATTTTATTTTTTTAATTTTTTTATTGATCTTGCTTTGTGTAATTTCCATCATTCATTTTCAATTCAGTTTCAGGCATATTCCCCTTCCCCTTCCCCCACACCACCCCTACCCATCCCAGATCAATTGCATTCTGCAATAAGTTTTCTGCATCTTTCTTGCTTTTTTGTTTTTTTGTTTTCATTTTTTTAACAGTAAGTGATAAGTTATGTGTACATAGCAACCTTCATGTAAAACTAATTTCCAAGCAGTTGTGCCAAACCCACATCAGCTCATGGGTCCCACCATCCAGCAGGGGGGGGGGGCTTGTGATGTTGCAATCAAGTTGATCAAATGAGTGTCCCAGACTATATTGCTGTGTAAGTTTCACACATTAACCCCAATCGTAGCCCTTATATTCTATCACGCCCCGTCTTCTGCAGATTGTTCCCTAAGGCTTAGAAAGGGGCACAAGTGGGATGAGAAGCAAAAACACTCTACTTTCTCTGGACTTGATGATGGTCTCGATGGGATGCCAGAGAGTGTTACCAAAGACCACTAAACCAATAAAGCAAAAATAATAGGTCTCCCTTGAGTCAAAGCAAGACTCCTCCGTCAGCACCAGCTACATCTCATCTGCCTGGAAATACTGTGGAAATACTGTGCAGCTGTGTTAGCCATATGTCTGTATATCCAAATCTAATTGGCTTAATTAGCTCTCTCCCTTGGAGGAATAAAACCCACGGCTNTTTCCTGTTATGCCTTAGAGATGGGGCCAAACTTCTTGGTGCTGGTTATTTCCCCTTGGTACATCCGTGTCACAATGCAAGAGCTAGTATCTTGGTTTTCGTTCTCAGCCAGTTAAAGGGGGGTGACATTTTTGACTTGTGGGAACATACAAAATCTTTTCCCATAGTTTAGTGGTGTTTTTTTAGAATTTAAAATATTGGAAAAGTTTGGATTAAAACAATGTTTTATATATGAAGCCGTCTTTATCCCCCCCTTTTTTTTTATTTTAGGTTTTTATTTTTTTTTTGACGCCAGGAGGGTCTCAAAAAGGCAGTTGGAGTACACATACCTAAATAGCAAGGGAGTCAGGTTGTAACATGTTCACAATTAAATGTTTTACCCAAGCTGTTTTGGGGTACTGCATGTTGTTAATTTTTGAAGCAAACTTAATTAATTCCCTTAAGTGAATTATCCGTTTTCAGGGAAAAGAGAATTGTTACAAAGCTGAAAGACAATAACCGTAATGCCAGGCATGGTGGGCAAACATGCCCTTTAATCCTAGCACTTGGGGAGGAGAGGCAAGTGGATCTTTGTGAGTTTACAAAGCCACCCTTGGTCTACGAGGCCCGAGTTGTTTCCCCAGGACAAGCCTGAGCTGCAGGGAAACACTGGCGGTCTCGAAAAAGACAAAAAAAACAAAAAAACAAAACAAAACAAACAACAAAAAAAAGATTTAAACTGTGTAAACACAGAAATGATAGAGAAAATTTGTATATGTTTAATAAATCCCAAGGTTATTGTTTTATAAAATAAACAGATTTTAAGTAAAACAAATGTTTGGAACAAACGCGATTTATATTTCCACTTAACTGAGATGTATTACCATATTTATTAAAAAATTTAAACTTAAACCATGTTTGTTCATATAGATTATTATATTTTTTAATTACTGAGTCCTAAAAATACCATGTAGTTTGTAGATAGAGTTTTGGGCAAAATTGGGATACATTTTGTTTAACAAAAACTCCCATCAATTAAAGATATTACAAATTTAATCAAATATAGACCAACCCGTGTCCCTCTCCCAACCGACCCCTCTTAGAGTCAACCATTTCCAGTCCAGTTTTTTTTGATGCAGATCCTATTTCTGTGATTTTTTTCTGTATTCTTTGTTTTTTTTTTAAAAAAAAAAAAAAAAAAAAAAACAAAGAAATATTTACAACTGGGTTTATTGGCACTAGCATACACCCAGATGAGGGGAACCATTCTTCATTTATTTTTCCGGTACTGTGTTTTATTCACTTACATAATATGTTTTTCTAAGCCTCGCATCCATTAGCTGCAAAGTGCCATGAAAGGTTTAAATCTTTCTTTTACTGCCCTGCATAAGTTACTCGTGCTCCCCATATTGTGACATTAACAACATTTTTTTTTTTTTTTCCGTTCTATCCACTCGTCATTTGAGTGACCATTTGGGGTTGTTCCAGCTTTTTTTGCTATTGTGAACAGAGCTGCATAAATAATAAAATACAAGCCCTTGTGCCATGTATTGTCTGCCATAAGAATGAGTCTTAATGGGTTATACCCCCAGGAGTGGTATGACTGGTCAAATGACAAGCTCATCTTGAGTTCTATCCAAGGGTTCCTTCTGCCCCCACATTTGCTTTCCACAGTGGTTGTCCAAGTTTTTACATTCCCACCAGCAATGGATGATGTTCCCCCCTTATTCCCCCCACAACCTCCTCCAGCATTTGGTAGCATTTGTTTTCTTTGATCCTAACCAGACTTAACAGAGTGAGATGATATCTATAAAAGTGTTTTTAATTTGCATTTTTCCCTAATTATTAGTGATGTTGAACAATTTTTTTTTTTTTTTTTTTTAAGGTGTTTCTCAGTCATTTCTAATTCTTCACTTGTGAGTCTCTGTTCAGTTCTTTTGCTCCATCTTTTGAGTGATTCATTTGGGTTTTTTCTATGTCTTCTTATTTTGTTTTTTGAGTAGTTTTTGTTATACTCTGGAAATCAATTGCCTTATGGTTTGGGTTCAGATGTAATCTTGTGGGTGAAGGTTTATCCTCTCACTCCTGTGGGTTTTTCCTCTTCCCACTTCCCCTTATGGTTTCCTTTTGAGGTTACTAGAAGCTTTTGAGGTTTTAAAGTGATGTCCCCCCTCCACATTTTGTGCAATTGTCCTTTATCTTATTTTTCTTACAGCTATTTGCTGTTTTCTGAATTTAGAATGAGGTCTTTTCCCTATTTCATTCCTAAGGTCCCTTGTAGTCCTGCTGGCCAAAAACTTTTTCTTTCTATGGGCCATCAAGAAGTGTGTGAGGGTTTTCCACGTTTGAAGGGACTTTTAATCCCACCTGGAAGTTGACTTTTTTTGATACATGGCGAGGAGGTTAAGGGGGGATTTAATTTTCAATTGTTTCATTTCTTCCTTCAGGTGGGGGGCGAATCCCTTTTTTCCAGCACCACATTGCTGAAGATGTCCTATTCTATCCCTCCATTGTGTTCCCTTCATTGTTCTTGGCACCCCGTTGAAATAAAATGAGGTTAAATCTCGGGTGAAAAATTATATGTGCGTCGAGGTTTTGGTTGGAATGCCTTCAGTTTTCGTTTCCCATTGGTCACACTGGTCCATTTGGTTTTTGTACCAGTAAACGCAAGCCTGTTTTTTTATGACTATAGCCCTGTTTAGTAATAGTTTTGAAGTCCCTGGTTATAAGGAGATCCCCGCCCCCCTATAATTTTTGCCAATTTGCTTTTTTGTGCTTAGGGTTGCTTTTGTGCTAATTGCGGGGTCCTTGGGTTTTTAGTTTTTCCAAATGAATTAAAAAAAAAAAAATTTTTTTTTGTTTTTTTTGTTTCCCAAGCCTGGTGAAGAAACTCCATTGGGGATTTTGTGAAATTGGGATTGCAGTTAAACTACTGTTACAAGAGTTTTAGGTAGAAAGGAAATATTTTTACTATGTTTTTTTATTTTGCCCCCCCAATCCCCATGAGCCATGGGAGTCCGTTTTCCATCTTCTGAAGATGTCCTTCCTGCAATTTTCCCCCTTCCTTCCCAGGGGTTTTTTAAAAAAATTTTTTGTTTTGTAGAGATCTTTGGTTACTTTGGTTTGGTTTGTGCCTAGGTATTTGTAATATTGTTATTTGAGAAGCTGATTTTGAAGTGGAAAGGTCCTCCCTTTGGTATTCCTTCCTGTCAGTTGCTTTGTTTGGTTGTGTAAAAGAAGGCCCGTAACTGGGGAATTTTTTTCCCTAAGATTTATTTTTGTATCCTGCCACTTTTTACTAAAGCTCTTAAATTTGTTTCTAGGAGTGTTTTCCTGGGGGGGTTTCTTAGCATCCCTTAAGTAAATGAACATATCATCAGCAGAGGGGATGCTTGGGACTTCCCTCTTTTTCCAGTTAAGAAATCCTGTTTTTTAATATTATTCCCTTTTTCTTATCCCTGTTTTTCTTTCTTTTTGGTTTCTCCTTAGCTTATTTAGGCCTTAGCATATTATCAAGCCACTATTATTGAAAAGGAAGTTGTGACAGGGGGCAAGCCCGTTTGCCCAAGGGTTTGCTACCTTTTAGGGAGGAAATGCTGTTTCTGTCATGTTCCCCATCCCCCAATTTTTTAGGATGATAATTGCTGTGGGTTTCCCCCCCCCTGTATATGGCTGGTGTGTTTTAAGATTTCATACATTGAGGAAATATTACCCCTCTTAGACGTTAAAAGCCCATGAAAGGGATGCCCCCTGAGTTTTTTGTCAAAAGGCCTTTTTTCACATGTACATGTGAAAAGATGACGGTATGGGTTTTTTTTGTATTTTAGTAGGTACTTCAATTATACATGTTTGATTATATTTTATTGAATTTTCATATATTTTGAACCTCACCCGGCCATTTGTCTCGAATGAATCCAACTTGGTCATTGTGGACGATCTTCTTGATGTGGATCTGTATACGATTTGCAAGTATTTTAAATAATTTTTAGAATTTTTTGGCATCTGTGTGTTCATTAAGGAAATGGGGTCTATAGTTTTCTTCTTTTTTGTGGTTGTAAATCTTTGCCTGGGTTTTTGTGTTAATAAGAGTGGGGGCTGGCGTTCATAAAGGATTGCTGGGAGAACCCCCTTCCTTTTGTATCCTTTAATCCCCTTCCTAAATAACTGAGTATAAAATGGTTGTGTAACTTTTGTTTTGAAATAATTTTAGAAGTAGAATTCCTGTCTTTTCTGGCCGTGAAACCGATCTGGGTCCGCTTGGGCCCTTTTTGTCTTTGGTTGGGAGGTCCCTTTCTTAATTACACCTTCCAACTTTCTTCCATATATTAATTGGGTCTAGTTTAAGCTGTTGATCCGTCTGCTTGGTTGAAGCGTTTGGTGGGGGGGGGGGATTTCCCCCCAGGATTTTCAGATAATTCATTCCCATTTTTCTGTTTCTAGGGTTTTTTCGAAACTTAGTAGAAGTATAGTTTTTTTTTTTTTGTTTGATGTATTCCCATATGATTGTCCCGATCTTTTCATTGTCTGTGTGATATTTCCCCCCATTTTCATCACAGATTCTTTATTTGGAGTTGTTTCTTCTTTCTTTTTGGTTAACTGGGCTAGAGGTCCTGGTCTTTCCCTTATAATTCTCTCAAGAAACCCAATTTTTTTTTGGATATAATTAGAATTTTTTTTGTATAGATTTTCTTTGTGTTTTCATTCTGTTTCTTTTCATTGATCGCTGGCTCTGATTGTTTGTTTTTGTTTATTTCCTTTTTCTTCTTCCTTCTCTGCATGGCATTTTAGGGTTCATTTGTTGTTTGCTCTCAAGTATTTTTAGCTGCAGTGGTAGAGCAATAATCGTTCCACTTGTGTGCCCCCCTCTTTCTGGTTTTTTTTATTGGATGTAGGCCAAATTTAGGGGCCTGATAAACCTTCCCTCTTAGAAGCTGCTTTTAAAGTGTCACCAATGCGGGGTTTTTTTGATTTGTTTTTTTTTTTTTTTTTTTTTTTTTTTTTTTTTTTTTTTTTTTTTTTTCTTTATTTTCTTCCTTGACCCATTCATTAGTCAGAACTGTGTGGTTTAGTCTCCAGTGTGGGTACCTTGGAAGGTTTGGTAGGGCTTTATGCGGCCGGTGGTTGATAATAGGTTCTAAAAATTTGCACGCGGTCCCATTATTTAGAATGCATGAAGATTTATTTTCAAATCTTTTTATATTCTTGCTTAGAAGTTTTTTTTTTTTTTTCCTGTTTCCCAGTGGGTGGCTGAGTTAGAAAACTGTATAATTCATCTGGGTTTTTGGGTGAAATAAAAGTCCCATAGATGTTCTGGTTGGAAGGGGGTCCATTTGGTAGTTTGTATTTAGTCATCATTCAGTTTCCGATTGTCCTCTCTTCTTTTAAAAAACATCCCTTTTGTCATGTTGATCTGTCTAGTACTTAGTGGGGTATTGAGGTTCCCCGACTTATATTATGTGTTCTGGGGGTTTTAACATATGTGCCGTGAGATTCCACCTTGACATAATGTGCTTTTGATAAGTTTTGTGTTGCACCCAGCGTTGTGGTCGCCATATCAATGCATGAACATATGTTGGGAGACATCTCTTGCTCTTCGCAACACTTTTTCCTTTTATACAGTGTCAGGGCCCATCCCTTTTTGTCTCTTTTGATTTTTCTTTTTTTTTGCTTTGAAGTCTTATTTTTTGGTCTGCTATTAAAATAGCAAGACCTGCTCTCTTTTTGTCCCATTTTGCCTTTGGGAATAGTTTTGCTGCTTTTCCATCCCCTTTTCCCAACTTTAAGTTGATGCCTTATCCTTTGACACATTAGAATGGTTTTTTTCTTGTAGACATAATATAGATGGATTTTGTTTTCCTAATCCATTCTCCTCCCAGTCCCCCCCCTAATCCCCCGTTTTGATGGGAGTTTTAGTCCCATTATAGTTTAAAGGGTTCTAATTGAAAGAATGGAATGTTGCTTTCACTTTTTTCATTCCCACCATAATTATCCCAATTTTGGAATTTTTAGTTCACGTCTGATCTCTACTTCCTACGGTTATGCTTTTTTTTAATTTATGTTTTTTTAGTTTATGTTCCTAGGTGCTTGGGGATAGTGGCCCTCCCTCCTCTTTCCTTCCCTTTGTGGTTTTTTTGTTTATTTTTGTTTTTGTTCTTTTTCGGGGGGGGGGAGACAAAGGGTCCCTCCCCTGTAGCCCAGCCCCTGGTTTCCTGGACTCACTCTGGTTAGACCCAGGCGGGCCCTTGAACTCACAAAGATCCCCGCCTGCCGCGCATGCCTCCCGAAGTGCTAGAGTAAAGGATGGGCCACCGCCCCAGCCATGGCCTGGCAATGCCCTTTGAATTGCTTTCAGTTAAGTTTTATGAAGATTTGGTTTTCCCGACATGTAGTCTACCATCTTGGTTTTATGTCATGGAAAGATTTTTCTTTCGCTCCCCCTTCCAACTATAACCAACAATTTTTTTTTTGCTGGGTAAAATATTCTGGGTTTTTGCAAATCCAATATCCCTTTAACAACCAGGAAAATGCCTTTGCTCCAATGTTCTCTTTCTTGCTTTTTCATGGTTTTGTGCCGAGAAGTCCGTTTTTGTAAATTTGAAATGGAGTTTTTCCCCTTTGTATGTGGGACTTGTTTTTCCTTTGGTAAGCGTTTCAGAATTTTTGGTCTTTTTTTTTTGTTTGATTTTTTTTTTTTTTTTTTTTTTTTTTTTTTTTTTTTTTGTGTTTTTTTTTTTCATGAATCTTGTCTATTTTTTTGGGGAAGTCCTAATTGTTCTATCTTGGTATTTGTAACGGGTTTTTCTCCTTATTTTAAGTTTGGGGAAATTTTTCCAAAAATTCTATTAATTCTGTTGAAGATCCTGAATCAATGAGATTCTTCTTGAGATTCTTCCTCCTTCCGCCTATTCCCCTATGATGAAAGAGGGGTTTTTTTGATCTTTTCATAGTGGCCCCCATTTAAATTTCCTGTGTTGTTTCCCACTTGTTTGCAAGTATTTTGTTAAAATTTTTTCCATAATCTTTATTTGAGCTTTTTTTTTTTTTTTGTGTGTGTGTGTTTAAAAATTCTACAGTTCTGAATGAAATTACACAGTTCTTTCTTGGAGGCTTTTTTTTTTTTCCTTTTCTTTTTCTTCCTATGATTGGATGATTGTTCTATTTTCTTTTTCATTTTTTTCATCCTGGTCATTTTTCTTTAGGAAATTTTTTTTCCATTTCCCTTTTGTTTTTGGAACTTCTCAATCTCTTCTTATGCTCCTTAACTTATTTTGTGGGTTGGCTTCCTTTTTTTCGTTTGTCTACTTTCTTCCAGAAGTGGTTTTTTTTTGTTTTCTTCCCTCTAAGTTCTTTTTTGCGTTCCTTTTGGAGATTGTCAATTCTCTTGTCCTTTAGTTCTTTCTGAGTTTTTCATTGTCTATTCCCCTCTAAGGGGCTTTTTTTGGAGTTGTTTCATTCTCCCTTCTTTAGTTGTTGTTCCTCTGAAACCTTACCTTTTATTCTTTTTTAATTTCTTCCTGCAGAGATCTGCAAATGATTCCCTTTAAGATTCTGTTTCTTCCCTTTGTCTTGTTCTTTCTTTCTTCTTGGGTCCCACCTCCAGGTGGGAATCCCCACTATAGCTGTATCCTCTACAGGGTGGTAGAGTTGGTTTAAACAGAAATTATCCTGCAACCTTTTTCCCATGTTATCACCTTCGCTGGTATCCCCACCCATCCCTGGACATGAGGGTATGTCCCCCTTTGTTTTTTTTTTTTGATTTTTTTTTTTTTTTTTTTTTTGTTTTTTGCCTGTATTCCGATACAAATCTCAAATGCCTCTTCAACATGTTGAAGGATCACTTTCCCCCATTCCTTCTCTTCCTTCCTTCCATCCTTCCATCCATCTTTTTTTTTTCTTTTCCCTCCTTCCTTTGTTGTTTTTTATGGAGTATTGGACTTGTCCTAGGTTTTTTGTTTTCAGGCTTTTCAATTTTGTTTTTTGTTTTTAATATTGGATTATTGGAAGTATTAAAAGAAGTCACTCTTTCCACCCTTCCCTGTTTTTCTGAAGGTTTTTCCGTTCCAAAAAAATCGCAACTTGGATCTCTCCTCACTCGCACCTCATTCATTCCAGTTTGTGGGAGGGGATTTCCTGACTTAAGTAAGCCCGGTATACCTGGTCGGGAGTGAGTATTTCCGGGGTCCGACCTGTGCTTTCAGATTGGTCTTTAGCAAGACCCAAGCCTGAAACACCCCCTCACAAAGACACAATGGCACCAGACCCACCTGGCAACCAGCTGCAAAGGCGAAGGGCGGCCACACCCTAACCCCCACAGACAGCCAACCCCCTAACAAGGGTTTTAGGATTTAGACCCCTTCATCCCAGCAACCCAAGTCCAATCTAAACGCCTAAATCTAACTGTCCCTGGAAAGGAGTTTTGCCATGCCTCCCTGTGCTTCAGATGGGTGCGTCCGATGATCTTTTCAGACCCCATCCCTGAGCAACCCCGCAACAAAAGACACAGTCTATTTTTATTGGTCGTTTTTTTTGAAGAACAAAAGGGTCCGCCCCCTGTAGCTCCAGCGGTCCTGGGGGAACCTCTCTGTGTAGAACCAGCACTGGGCCTGAACATCAACAGAGATACCACTGCCCCCTGGCCTCCCTGAGTGCTAGGATTAAAAGGGTGGGCCACCACGCCTGGGCCTGACTCTTTATATTTTTAACTTTTACGTTTCTGGTGTACTTACGGGCTGCATTTTATGTAAGGCCAATTTTCAGAACCATGGTTCCACTTACATATATCCAGGCAATACCCTCATACACAGAAATAAAAGATAACAAAACAAAGGGCCAGGGCAAATGGTGAGCCGCATTGCCCTTTTAATCTATCTTCCCAGTAACTCGAGGAGGCAGAAAGGCAAAGGCGGATCTCTGTTGAGTTGAAGTCCTGGCCCCACCTGGTCTACCATATGGAGCTTCCAGCCCAGCATGGGACTAAAGGGAGACCCCTAATCCTCAAAAAAGACCAAAAATAAATCATGATTAATTAAAATTAAATTAAAATAAAGAAAAAAATAAAAGAGACACTGTTTAAAATAAAATTCATGTTTCCTTGCATGACCTGACCCCCCCGGCCGGACTTCAGTGATGTTAGAGATGTTCCCCCCCTCCCCCCCCTAGCACATTGTGAGGGCCCTGCACGCAAAGAACAGCCAAAAAGAATCATAACAAACTTTACCAAACAATGCAACAAACCTGCATGCAGACAAGTACATTGTCATAAACATAAAAATTTTTTTTAAATAAGAATAAAAATTTAAGAGTTTGGAAGCATAATTTAATGAAGAACAGGAAGCAAACAGAATGTATGCAACATAACACAACCCAGTTGTAGACAATTCTAGGAACAAACTGAAGAGGAGGATTTCCATATGTTTTTTGCCAGTTGTGAGATGGAAGAGGCCAGGGAAGGCCCATCACCCTGAAGCAGCTGGTGTTGAACGAAGCCAGAAACGACAGGAAGGAGTTCCTTTGCCTACCACTACTTTCACCGCAGGTGGGTAAAGCAAGAATTTGCCTAGTAACTATCCCCTTCTAACTACCAGTAAGTAACCTTAGTAAAGCACTTTATAAATTTTTAACAGTTGCAAAATTTGGCATATGCAAATTATTTTTGATCAGCAAAAGCAGATGAAAAAAATTTTTGCCCTTCAACTCCTCAAAGGCTGTGGAACTGACTTAGAGTTGTTTCAACCAGTAGTGTAAGGGAGACAAAAACATTCACCAAGTAACTGGAAAAACTGAAAGATTGAAATCCTGGGGCTGGATAGAATGGCTTTGGGGTGGTTAAGAGCACTGAACTGCCTTGCAGAAAGACCTCGAGTTTATCAATTCCCAGCCACCTTACATGGTGGTTAAAAACCCATCCCAATTAACCCCAGTTCCAGGGAGACGCTGATGCCCCTCCCTTTCTGAAATATCCACTCCAGTTCCATTGCATGACACAGTTACTCTTTAACATACATGGTAAAAGGGAAATAATGCTTCATACATATAAAAAATAAAAAAAAAAAATGATAAATATTAAAATATTTACCAAATTTTAAAAAGAAAGGATCGATCCTGATTTCCAAAAGGAGACAGAGAAGCAGAAGAAATTAAGATCAATGCAGAAATTTCCTGATGAAGAACTGACAGCCAAGCCGCATTTTAGAATCACACAGAAAACACAAATAAGAAGATGGGTCCCGCCCAGTATTGAGATCTGAAGAAAACATAGGAAGAGTTTTAAGTTACAGTAGAATACACAGCGGAGCCACAGGCTGAGATCACTACCCAAGACTAGGCCAGAAATCTGATGCAGATAAACCGTACCTCACCAATGGAATGCTGGCTGTCAAGCTTTCCAGTGCTATACTCTGGAGACAGAACTAATAACCACCCTGAGGAGCCCAAGCCTTACTGGATAGGCTTCTAGCCTTACATAGCACAGCTAAAATTCAGAACAGTTGAAGGAGAAACCAGAAGAGTTTTCAAGAGCTTGAAAATCTACACCTACTCTTTTGGTTTGCTATGCTGATCTATTATGATCTTTGTGAAAACAAGCTGCCAATGTTTTAACTTACCTTGGTGGGTCTCAAACTTTTAAAATAGGTTTTTTTTTAATGTGTGTTTTTTTTTTTTTTTTTTTTTTTTTTTTTTTTAAAAAATTTAAAAAGGAATCAAGGAAGGAAGAATTTTTTAAACTTTTATCATCAGAGTACTGGCAAGCCCTAAACCAAAGCTTTCATCCCCCTATCTGCTTTCTTTTTTTTTTCCCTGCCTGGTCCCTTATCTAGTTGAGTTTAAGTCTGCCATAGAAGGGAAGGACTTTCCTCACGTCTATCATCTGTTTTGAAATGGCAATCCAGAGAGCTACCTAGAGTGTACAGAGTATGAACTATGGCTTTCTGTGGAGTGTGTAATGAGTTCCAGGGCCTCCTTAAATCCTAATAACCCCAGTTTTCAGAAATGAAAACATTTTACTGAATCTTGGAAAAGTAATTCAACCTTTTTTTTGCTGTACTTATTACATCTTGTCCTAATAATTTTCATAGCACCAAAAAAAGAGGCCGGGTCCCCCGCTCGTGGACATTCAATCAAATGGTCCCAAAGACAAAAGGGAAAAAGGAAACGGCTTTCCCAGTGGATCCAGTTATAAGAGATCACTGTTTAGAATACTGACCAGGGTAACTACCACAGCTTTCACAGAAGCCAACCCAAATGTGGTGTCAAGAGAAATTTGGGTGAGTTAACAATGAGTTTCTTTTTTTTTTCTCTGTTGGCTAGCTAATTTTTTAACCTCTTAAATTTTTTTCTATAAGGCCCAAAATATGGACTAATTGATTATATCTTTGGAAAATATTTTTAAAAAAGCATTGTTGCTTATTTTTTAATAAACAAGCAAGTAATAACCAATTGATCGCCTAATGGTAAGTAAATGGTTAATTATGTAAAGGCTGATGCCACAAGCTTACATCCTCTAATGGTTAGGAGATGTTATAAACCACACGAAGACCCTGCCATACTTAACAGAAGAAAATGTAAATCATGAATTAACATACCATCCAAACATCTGTGTCTATACCAAAGAAACCTACCATAACAATTAGTACTGTTTAAATACCTATATATCTAATTGTGTGTGCTTCATTAGTAGGATCGAAAGGCTATAGATTATTTCCCTTTTCTAAAGGCCCATAGAGTCCAATATGTGTTGCCAAAATACGCTTGGATGTGAATCTATCTCTTGGAGTCTGATAAACCTTCCAAGTAACACATCAGTGAAGAAAGGTGATGTTCCATTCCTAGCAGCTGTCAGTTGCCCACAGACCCTCAGCTTGGGCCGGGGCTTCGTGCTCAGCTCCCTCTCCATCCTGGGCCCCTGTCTGATGTGGGTTTGCATGGGTTTTACGCATGCTAATACAGCACTCTGGGATCATATATGCAGATACTCTGCGGTGTCCAGCAATACGGTTTCCTTGTATTCATCTACCACCTCTGGTTCTTACAGTCTGTCCATCCCCTCTTCTACAATAATCCCTGAGCCACAGGAGAAGAGAATGGCATACAGGCATCCCACGTAGGCCTGGGCACTCCACAGTCTGTTATTCTCTGCATGAGGACCAGCTGTGCAACTGTGTTTAATCACCATCTGCTGCAAGAAGCTTGAGAGCTGGGAGATGCACTAAGTAAAGGTATAACAATAAGTCATCAGGAGTCATTTTAATACTGTGTCTATTTAGTAGAATAATAGTAGCTGGTTCTTCTCCATGGCCTGTGGTCTGGCTACTCATAGGTTCTTGGCCCTCATAACAATGCCAGGTATGGACTTCATTCTGTGAAGCAGGTGTTAAGTCCATTCAGAAGGTGAGATTGGTGGCTTCCACAACACCCATGCCACCATTGCATTCTGTGAAGCAGGCCTTAATTCCATTCAGAAGGTGATTGGTGACTTCCACAACACCCATGCCACTATTGCACAGTTGGCAAATTTTGCCAAGCCAGTTGTTATTGTGAGCAACACTTATAGTGCTTTCTAGTACAGGGAATGCTAGCCAGTAGAGCTGAAGCTTTGAGATTAGTACCAACTTAATTTCTCCTTGCTTATTCTATGGCTCAGGAATGTAATGTCATTAGCAAAAATGTTATACTATCAATTTCTGGTGGGTAACCAAGTGCAATGGAAATATGCAGTATCTTTGAGTGTCTGTGGGACCTCCTTTGTCACTGCTTCAAAGTAAGGAGCTCAATCCTTGCATTGCCATCTTCATTTGCTAGCCTGGGGTATCTATTAGTACCATTGAATGCCTATGATAGAGTAATTACTTTTAAACATATGTGTTTGTGTGTGTGTGTGTGTGTGTGTGCAACTCCAGTAGGTATACATATATTTTTTATTTTATTTTATTTTTAATAATGTATTTTTTATGTATATGAGTGTATTGCCTGCAGATATGTAAGCACACCCATGTCATACAATGCCCGTGGAATTAAAAAAAAAAAAAAGCATTGGATTCCCTTGGAACTGTAGTTATGGACAGTTGTTAGCTGCCGTGTGGGTGCTGGGATGGAACTTGGGTTCTCTGCCAGGGAATCCAGTGCTTTTAATTACTTAGCTGTCTCTCCATTCCCCCATATAACTTTTTCAAAAGGACTTTAATGTTAGTTATCCCTACTTGTACAGGATTATTCAAGTAAGAGTTCCTTCCTTCCCTCATTTTCTCATGCATGACTGATACTGGTTTGTCTCCGGCTTAAGACGGGGCTGTTAGTGACTTTTTCCGATTCAGAATATGAACCACAACACCCAGGTTCATGTTTTTATTTGAGGATTTAGAGCAGAAATGGGCAGACTTACTTTTAAAAGACCAGAGAGTAAGTATTTTAGGCATTTAAAGCCCAGAGGAAAAAGCAAGGATACTATGTAGGTATATATAACCATTTTAAATATCTAAACAGGTTTAAGCACAGTTTTGGTCTTAGGCCACGGATAAATAGGCCTTAAAGAATTTGAGCTTGGTAGCTCATATGTAGTTTCTATACTCTTGATGGTACAAACCTATCAGGGTATTAAAGTGCATTTTTCCTTAGTGAAATAGTTCCTTGGGTCCAAAGTAAGGAAGATAATTGTGATGAATTCAGAGACGATGGAGAAAGTAGAGCTGCACTTCAGCGCGATCTCCAGGACTGAGCAGACCACCAATGGGCTGCATGGGTGATCGGGAAGCAGACGTTGGGACGGTGGGGAGGGAGCCTTAGACAAATGCACTGTGACCCCACTGGGCACCAAGGTAAGAGCCTGGATGAAACCTTTGGCCAAGAGTATAGACAACAACAGCCCTGGTGCAGTGAGGTGTACGGGCCCTTGCTCAAGTTCAGAGGGGCAACGCAAGTCATTTTGGGTTCCAGCACAGCAAGCAGGAAAGAATGGGTATACCAGATTGGCCTTGGAAATACTTGGAACTAGATTTAATCTGGTTTAAAGAAACAAAGCAATGTGCTGTTTCATGTGGCATGACTATGGTACCGGATACTTAATATTATATAAAATAGAGAGGGCCTTGTTTCCCAAAGTGATCTATAAAAATTCTCAACCAATGATGAAGTTCTGGAGCTGCTGCTTCATCTCCTAAACTTTCCCACAAACTCTGCATCTCCAGCATGGTTGAGCTAACTCACAGATGCCTTTCCTGGGCTGGCGGCGCTCATGAACACTTCCACCGCTGTTTGCCTGCTGAGTGCGGACACAATGATAGCACCATGTCGAGCGCAAGCCCCAATGCCCAGAGCAAAGAGGCTACAAGACTTGTAGAAAAATCTGTGGATCTCAGGGAGCCAGTCAGTCTCTTGTGCTTAAACACAAACCCAGTAAAGAGATGACATTGTTTGCTTATTCTTGATTACTCTGTGTGTGTGTGTGTGTGTGTGTGTGTGTGTGTGATGTACTTGTGTGCATATGCATGTGTGCAAGAGTTCGTGCGTGTATGTAGGTACATATCTGTGTGGATATACATGTTATGCAGAGACCAGAAGACAACCTGAGGTGTCATTCCTCAAGAGCTGTCCAGCTTCTTTTCCTTTGAGATAGCGTTTCTCCCTGACCTGGAGCTTGTGAGGCAGGCTACACTGGCAAGGCAACTAGTCTTAGGAATCCACCTATTTCTGCCTTCCCAGCTCTGGGATTATGAGCACACATCACCAAACCCTGCATTTTTATGTGGGTTCTGGGGAGCAAGCTCAAGTCCTTGTGCTTGCAAGGCAAACAATTTGCTGACTGAGTTATCCCCAGGCCCTCTTGATCTCTATCTTGACTGAGAAAAAGAGCCCGCAGATGAGCTAGTAACACTAACAGTTGCTAACACAGGAAGCCAGTTTAGCGGTAATAGCACCCTCTTTTCAAACCAGAAGAGTGCTAATCCAGAAACATGATGAACCTACCCCGGCCTGTATATTCTCTAAGCTCCATAAACTCCTGTCTTGTCACCAGGGCAATCAGCACCAAATGAGCAAAATTCACAATGCTTCCAGTGCTTTTCCCACACTGACTCCATCAGAATCGAGGAGACTTTATGAATCTTAAACAGCAGCATCCCTATCGTGGTACAAAAGTGTCATCCAGCTTCTCATGGTTTATAGTGAAGAAGCATTCAACCCTTTTATTGCCAGTGGCATCTGTCTACTTCCTCTCCCACACATGCTCCGACTGCTGGACCTTATTATCTTCCCTTGCCTCTGTCGAGAGTGTGCACCCCTCCATCACAGCCCTCACTGGGCTTCTAGGTTCTGCCACGAAGACCAGAGTGGCAGCTAGATGCTTGTGTGTGAAATAACATGTCAGCATCCAACCTTGCTCCGCAATGAGATTTGGCACTTCTCAGAGCTCAGATTCTCCAGAGCCAGCACCATCTGCCAGGAGTGGATAAATATATAGATGAAAAGTGCCTTTATTGCCCCATACCCTATCTGCTTGAATGTACATTGTGTTGTTTTGATTTACAACCCAGGCTCATATTCCTGGTTTGATAATATCTGTTATCTGTGGTTGTCGCTTGCAAGAGTTGAAGTTTATTTTCTGTACTGCTGTTATATACCCATGGAGGGTGAGAGATGGTGCTCTCTGTGTTTTCATTTTCACAGACTATTCATAAAGAGGTTTACAGGGAAGTCCCTCAAATGCACATATGTAGTGTGTACAACAAGTGAAAACAAAGCGGCTGAAAAAAATAATGAATATACATCAACACTGCAACAAAGGAAAAGAAGAAAGACATTGAAGTTGTATTTGTAATTAATTAAAGAACTCAGAAAGAGATGTCAAATCACCTAGACCTCCACTACCACTTTCTAAACTGATGAGTTCTTCAGAAATGAGTATTTTCATATTCAAGGCAGTGATTGTAATTTCTGATGCCACATATTCATTGATTAGAACTTAGCACTTGGAAACAATGTATATCATCTTTATCCACTAAATAGTCTATTCAAACTGAGCTATGGGAGAATGTTGTTAAGCCCTTTATAAAAGGTGAGGGTAAAATTTAGAGAGCCTAGATCAATCAGCTTCATATTATTGTATCAAAACATCCAAGTCAGTGATCAGGCCTAGGTGAAACTGTGTCTCTGGTGAGGACATCACATTACAGCAGGAACATATGGCAAACCAAACTACATATATGGTAAAACAGGAAAGTGAAAAAGTAGCTGGGACCAGGACTCACAGTTCCTTCCAAGGACATGCTTGACCTGTGACCAGTACCAACTTGTGGTCCCACAGCAGTTCCCAAACAGTACCATTCTAGGAAGCATGCATTCAACACATGGAGAGTCACAGATATTATCCAGGTTCAAATCATAGCAGAGGTAGCACATTATCACTGTGCTGGTGAGAGTAGGGAGCCATTATCACTCTAGCCTTCAATGATGAGAGGTAGTTCCCAGCACCAAGAGTAGGACTGAAAAAGGCTTCATGGGAGCTGGGTGTAGCAGAGAATTCTATCCACCCATGCATATCAGCAGCAGAGCCACCAAAGTTCCCACAACAATGCACTCTATCATGTTTCCTGATTGCTTGCTTGTATCCCACCCTCACTTGACTCCTGCCCAGAAGAGAACTGGTGAGCATCATGCCCGCCTTCTCTTTCTTCTTTAAAAATCACCGTGTCCCCACAAGCTTATGTCCTCTAGTGGTTAGGCGATGTTATAAGCCACAACAAGAACTTGTCACCCTTTATAGAGAAACCACAGTTTGCGGATTAGCATACCATCCAAGCATCTGTGTCTATGCTCACAGCTTAGCTTGACACAATAAGTGGTACTGCTTAAATGCCTGTACATCCAATAGCTTGAGCTTTGTTAGTATGACTGAAAAGGGTATCACTGTGAAAGCTGTCAATCCGTGAAGAGAAACAAACTGAACAGACCAGAGTCCAAAATGACAACTCCAAAGAAATTAGACTGTTTTCTTCTCACCCATTTGTGCCCCTTTCCCAAAGCCTAGGGAACAAACTGCGGAAGAGGAGGCGTGGTAGATTGTAAGGGCTGTGGAGAGATAGGGGTGAATCATGAGACTATAGGAATATAGTCTGGACACCTGATTGATCAACATGCCTGTGCATACAAGCTTCTCCAACTGGACTATGGGAACCTTGGGTTGTTCAAAATTTGGACATAGATACTTGCAAAATGCACCAATTACTTAATTGTATGACATACTGAGTAACATCATTGTTATCTGCAAACAACTGTGTCATTGTATTGTAGAATCCCTTAAAAATAAAAGTAAAAAAATTAAAAAAAAAATCACCGTGTCCTCTTCCTCTCCAGAGGCTGTTCATCATCGCTATGCTCATCTTCCTAGAATTCTTAACATTCCTACTCCTCATCCTTCAGAGTGTAGCTCAAATACTATCTCTAAGACAAGTTGTGACTGTCCATTCTAAAGCAGTAAACATCATGCACTGCCTGCATGTACTCAATATCTGTCGACTCTTAAAGTAACAAAGGTACAGTTTATCTTTGGACAGTGCTAGGATTTGAATGTGATATGCCCTCTACTGGCTTCTATCTTTGAACATTTATTTGGTCTCTAGTTACGGATGCTGTTTTATCGATGCTGTGAAATCCTTAAGAGGTGGCTCTGGGGAAGCCTAGTTCTTAGGGTTTTATATCCACACTCTGCTATCTGTCCTCTGCTTTCTAATCCACCCAAATACGAGCAGGCAGTCTCTCGCTGCAGTCACCACAGCGGGGAGCTGATCCTGATGACATTCCTTCAAACAGTGAACCAAAATAAAACTTTCCTCAGTGAAGTTGCTTCCTATCGGATATTTGGTGACAACAACAAAAGGTAACCAATGCATATACATTGCTACTCAGTTGAAAGGTAACTAATGCATATACATTGTTACCTAGTTGAAAGGCTACACTTTGTCTCCTCCTGAAGGTGTGGAGGACCAGGTAATTTAACTCAGACTAATGAGCTGTGCTTAGTGTCTGATACCAGTACTAGGAAGTTTCCCAAAGCAGCAAGATAATTTTTATCTTAAATTTTTTCAATTTTATATTATTCCAAAATATGCATATATGCACTCCACACATAAATCAAAATTACAAATTCTGGAAATAAACTATAGGTTGATTCCTAAACACATTTAGAGATTTACATTTTTTAATTTTTATTTTTTCTTGTATGTGTATGAATGTACTGTCTTCATGTAGGTTTGAGCACCCGTGTCGAGCAATGCAGTGGAGGTCAGAAGAGGGCGTTGGATTCCCCTGGAACTGGAGTTAAAGATGGTTAATGCCGCCATGTGGGTGCTGGGGATAGAGCCCGGGTCCCCTGCAAGAGGAGTCAGAGCTCTTAACTGCTGGGCCATCTCTCCAGCCCCTGAGATTCACATTTTAACAGTAAAGTTGCATGTGGGTAAAAAGATGTGTAACTTTACATTCTTTTTTTTTTTCAGGTATCACAATGTTTATTGATAGATACAAGTATATAAATCAGGCCATGAACATGACTTGATAAATTTCAATACTGTAATAAGGCAACAATTCAAATTCTCACCATTTGTTTCATACCTACAAAACTACTTCGAGGGCATTAATGATCTCTCAAATCTGATCAGTTTGTGCAAGTAAACCATGTTTCTTTTTAAAAAGCTTGTGCACTTGCCCAGGCTCAAGGATATTGAAATCTAGCACATAAAACCCATTACTAGAGGTAGAAATATAGGTAATATACTCTTACAGCAACAACCATAAATTACAGTTAAGGATTTTCTGTAACAACCAAATGGATAATCTAATATTGCAACAACTCAAGTATTACTGAGTAAAGTGCATTTCTACAGTATTCAGTGTTGCTATTCAGTTTTCTAACTTAAAACAGCCTATGATAACCAGCAGCAAAGAAGGTCCTTGCAATAGACTGCCTCTGCTTGAGAACTTATGATGTAATTATTGCATGCTGCCAATATACTACCTAAATATTAAAGATACTCCTAAAATATTTGATGGCAGAATATGATTAAGACATTATACTACAAAAAAAAAAAACCTTATGCAGAAGGAAACCCTTACTGATGTGCTTCTGCTTTAAATATTGTGCCCCCAAATGAAGTCTAGTAAGCACGTGTCCTGTCTTGATCCTCCAGCATTGGCCTCCATGATAGTGCTGAGGTAATCCAACAATGGCAGTCCATATTCTGAGGGGGTTGAATTCCCATTAGCTGCTTAGTTCACAAGCTGGGTATCTCAGCACTCCTCAGTCCACATTGGAAGGCTAAAAGTAAAAAAGCTGTAACTCACGTCCTTCAGGAGTGCCAAAAGCAGTGGCATCCACAGAGCATATGCGCTTGCCTGTAAGAATTAAAGACAGGCCAAACAACGGTGTTCTCTTTTTTCTTTTTGTCTTTTTACTAAGATTTCAAGTTTTGTGTCTGCATTACAGTTTCTCTGGTCCTATTGATTATTTATTTCTGGTTGTACTTTCCTTCTGGATGCTTGAGGCCATACAGATAGTCCAGATTAACCAAGGGTTTTTTTTTTTTTTTGTTGTTGTTGTTGTTTTGTTTTTCTTTGGTCTTTTCAAGACAGGGTCTCCCTGTAGTAGCCCCAGCTGTCCTGGAAACTCACTCTGTAGACCAGGCTGGCCTTGAACTCACAAAGATCTGCCTGCCTCTGCCTCCCAAGTGCTAGGATTAAAGGCATGCACCACCAAGCCTGGCTGCAAGGTTTTGTTTTGTTGAAGTCAGTTGAGGATCTGGTCCTCAGCGGTCTCTCGGGGTTTTTTTGGGGGGGAGCCCCTTGCTTCTTTCAGCTCCTCATCCACCAGTTCCATCCACATGAGGACAAAATCAGGTATTGCTAGACCAGGTTTCCTTTTCTGAAGGATGAGCAGACTTTCCTCTTTATAGACTGGACACTGGCTGAAATCCCCTTAGTGGCTCTCCAAGACCTACCTGCACAGGAAGAATGTTCACCCACCTCTGCAGGACTTTTCAAGAGATGCCCCCATGTATAATCCCCTTTGACTTGGTTGACCTCTGAGGGCAAGGAACAAAGTTGTCCCCCAGGTCCCTCAGTCAAATTGGTAGGGACTTCAGGTTTGGTCATTAAGCACCCAGAAAGGCTAAATTGCACCGGCCTGCTACATTGCACCTATATTAACATTTTATCCTTTGGAAACAAACTGTATGTTATTTCCATAGAGTATTTCTTGATTCGCATCTTTCCAGTTTAATCCCATTTTGCCTTCATCTTGTCCATCCTGCTGCTCCAGGCATGGAGGGGATGGCTAGAACTTTGTGCTCATTTCAACCACCTTGGTTAAAGGGTACCTGGAGGATGAATTGAAGACTGGAAAGTGGAAGGATGCAAGATCACCAATGAAAAGTCCTGTAGCTCCAAACTATGAACTTTACTCAATCAGCTTAAAATATTCTTGAGTATGTGATCCACCATTCACATCCCCTTGAGACCCTCACCACTTCCCTGGGACTCTTAGAACATAACCCTGCATTTTTCCCTTTCACTGAACTTCCCACTCTCTGAAATTATCGTGCTTCTTCATTTGTCTAGTTGCAGACTGTTTGTAGCCCTTGTCTCACACACAATTTTATTTCTCTTCTTTTTTCTTTATGTGTATGAATGTACTGTCTGCATGTAGGTTTGTGCACCTGTGTCGTGCAATGCTGCGGAGATCAGAAGAGGGTGTCGGATTCCCTTGGAACTGGAGTTCTCCTGGAATTGGAGTTACAGATGGTTCTCAGCCACCATGTGGGCGCTGGGGATCGTCCTCTGCAAGAGCAGTTGGCGCTCTTAACCACTAGTCCATCTCTCCAGCCCCTCTCTCCCAAAATAGCAAGTGACCCATGGTAGATTCAGGAACTACTCTGAGTGAGCAAATAATTTTACTTTACCTTAGTTTTACTGTAGATGAGAATGCTAGCCTGTGGCCATATTTTCATAGTTATTTTCTATTCTCCACTGGAATGGTTAGAGAGAACAATCCATATTGAAGCAATAAAACCATCCCAAAAGTGGAATGACTTTATACTTAGTTCACTGCAAGACCAGCACTCTGTGGGAAGCAGGATCTGAGCAGTCCTACACTTTCTGTCACTGCATCAAACGCAGCCTGAAACTAAATTTCTTTATTAAGTTGTTCACATACCTTTAAAAAGGAATAAATTTAGAACTGTTTACATCCAGCTTCTAAGAGGAGGGTTCTGCCAATGAAAATCTACAGAAACTGCCTGAGGATCAATACACATAAACATGTAAGATTCAATCCTATGAGGCTCTTTTACAATAATTAATGTTGTGGGAATACCCCCCCCAATAAAACATTTTACAACTATTGATGAGTAAGCTGTGAGCTTGTCTAAGGGTAGTTTCAACACATGTCGAGTGATTCTGATTTTGCCTACCTAGCCAACTCATGGCTGTGATGGAAGAATGGACAGTTGTTGCTTTTTATTTATTTATTTATTTTTTTGGTCTTTTTGAGACAGGGTCTCCCTTTAGTCCCAGCTGGCCTGGAACTCACTATGTAGACCAGGCTGGCCTTGAACTCACAGAGATCCACCTGCCTCTGCCTCCCTAGTGCTCGGATTAAAGGCATGTGCCACCACACCCAACTGTTGTTTTCTTTCTTATCAGTCAGAGACTATCACATAGGATTCACAGGATGATCTGGCTTCCTAAAAGTTTCCTCCCATTAACAACAGACAGTGGTGGCTGGAATGTGGACTTGTGAAATCAACTGAATTCTCAGTCAGTATAGGAAAACTGAAGTAAGAATTCTTCATGATTAGATATTTCTAAATATATGTGTAATAATACTGATAACAAGTAATAACCAACACTTCATTTAGCATGTACTAGACTCTCTACACAATTTCATTTCTTATCCACTTAATCAAACTCCCAAGTGACACCACTTCTACTTTACATTTTATAGTTGAAAAAATTAAGGCAAAAATTTAAGACAGTTGGCCAAGGTCACATAAAAAGCCACTATCAGAGCACAGTTTTGAAATTGGGAACACTTGTCTCTAGATCCCAAGCTCGTAGTCACCTTGCTAATGCTACCTCTAAAAATAACATCAAATTTTGGCACTTTCACATATGGCACATTATTTGATTGTCACAAAAACTGTATTCCAAACAGCAAGGCAGCTGGTAATATCGTCCATCTTAGAGATTAGAACACAGCGATAACAATCTGAATGTTTTCCTTATGATTATAAAAACTCAAGGCGCTATTCTGTGAAAGCAGAAATTGCCTGGCCAATTGAGTCAGTGTTCAAATCCAACCTGAGCATCACTGACTACAGAATTGGTTGTGAGATGTTGTACTGTTACAGAATCCCTGGCCTCAACCCCTTAGATGTCAGTGGCATACTCACTCCCAAAAGCTGGCTATGAAAACCAAAAATATATTGAGACATCACCAAGGTTTACCAGGTAGGTAAAATAGTCCCAATTGAGAACTTCTATTCCTCTCATATTACATTTGCAAGTATTATAAACAAAGTTATGTTAAAAAGTTCATTCTTTAGAGACCCCAAGCCATTACCCCATAGTAGATTTGTAATTTTAAAAGGTCCAGAGTACACGTGTGAATACATACCCATTTCCAAACTAACTGTTGATTCAAATAGAAGGCACACTCTTGGCTACTTTTCAAATTTACCTATCGTGGCTTCCTGGGAGACCTTCCTTACTAAGAGTTATGATAACATATATGACCTTGGTCATTATGGATTTCTATCAAATATCCTTGCAAAGTATTAACCCAGGAATAGCTGATCTTTATTCTCTGCCAGAAGTCCAGTAAAATAAAGAAGGGTGGTATGTATGTCACCAGGGAGGGTGAGAAAGGAGATCACATATGTACCAGCACCTTTCACCAGCAGGGGCATTTGGGACTCAATTCAGTAGCCTAAAAATTTCCAATTTTCCCCACAAAGCTGTTTTAACAGCAATCTCTCTGATTATATATCTTGAAGGTTTTCTTTTTTCTTAACAGCCAAAGGCACTGAGGAAGGAAGTCTTTCCACAAACTGCAGGGCACCACTCCTTACAGATTTTCTATTTCTATATTTTCCCAAATTAAGAACCAGATCACACCAGTATGCTCCAAGTACCCTGCCACAGCCTCCATAGTTTACAGAGCAAGCCTGGGCTGATGGGAGCATTTCTGGCCTGCCACAGCTCCTAATAACTTTAAAAATAACAACAACAAAGATGGTATCCATTCTGATTTATCCTCCTCAAGTGTCTGTCCCTAATTTGTCCTTCAATAATTACAATCTTCGTCTCTACTTTTTCATTGTCCTTCCTCCTCCAATTACTTACTTCAAATTCCTAGTCTACCTCTTACTCCTTGAAACTTGGACCCCAACTTTATCATTCCATGAAAATCAATCCCTCAACGTTAATAGAATCCTTCACGTCATCTACTGAAACTGTGTCACACTCTCTCCTCTTCATATGATATCTTGGCATCCACACCTTTTCCCATCATATCCCAAGCAGCTGGACACCCATCTCCCCCATTGTTAGCTGTCAGTGACTCCTTATACAAATTAGAAGAAAGAAGATACTATTGCTTTGGGTCAGTGTTTCCCAAACTGTGATCACAGAGGAATCAGCTCTGCTTGGAAACTTCTTAAATGTGCAAACTCCTAACTACCCTTAGATCTATTGAAGAAATTTTTTTCAATTTTCCCTTCAAAATATATTTGGATTTCCCACCTTCACTGCAATCACTTGAGTCATAACTGTTACTGTCACTCTACTGAGATTACAGACACACTGGTCCCTTCTATCTATGGTTACTGTGCAATCTATTGTTAAACAGTAGCCAGTTCATTTTGCTTACGGTGTAATTAGATTATGCGTTCTCTTAGCTTCCCTCCTAATGCAAAATAAGAACCACGATCATTACCATGGGATACTCTGGCCAACAGCCTCTGGCATAATTCCTTCTCTGAATTCAGCTCCTAACACTCTTCTTCCCTTTCACATTGCTCATTCTGGTCCCATTTTTTTTCTAAGAAACAATGTGAATTTTTATATCAGCTTTGCCCTTGTTTTTTACACATATAATGTTCCCTCCCCAAACAGCTATCCAGTCATCTCCTTGAGCATCAGTCAATGGTCACTTCAGTGATATCTTACCCTTTTAGAGCCCCTAGAACTTCAGCTTCCTCACCTTTCTCTTGTTTCCTCCAAGTCACTAATTTCTTTCTATTGTGTCATATCATTTATGATTCTCACCACTGATCTCTGGTGCGTAGAATGATGGATTGCACATGATAAAATTTCCAGGAAAACAAGTGTTAACTAAATACAGACTTCATGAGAAAATTCTGGAAAAAGGTAGAATTAAGCTCCAGATAATAAAAAGGAATTTCAAAGCTATGGTGTATAAAACATTTTATACTGGAAACAATATTGCTTCTAATGTAAGTGAAGAAACCATATGAAATGGAAATAGAAATTTAAGACATGATCTATGTGTCATTCCATATCAATAAAGGAAATGGTAAACTGTTGAGGAACAAACTTTTAAAACTAAAGCAGGATCTTTACTTCTTTTTTTTTATTGATGCTTTGTGTATTTCATACATCATTTTCCAATTCAGTTTAGACATATATCCCCTTCCCTTCCCCCCACCCCACCCCTACCCATCCCAGATCATGCATTCTGCCGTAAGTTTTCTGCATCTTTCTCTGCTTTTTTGTTTTGTTTTGTTTTCATTTTTTTTAACAATAAGTGATAATTTGTGAGTACAAGCATGCTTCATGTAAAACCAATTTGCAAGCAGTTGTGCCCAAACCCACACAGCTCATGGGTCCCACCATCCAGCAGGGGGGGCTTGTATGTTCAATCAAGTTGATCAAATGAGTGTCCAGTCTATATTGTTGTAGTTTCACCATTAACCCCAATCGAAGCCCTTACATTCTACCACGCCCCCTCTTCCGCAGATTGTTCCCTAGGCTTAGAAAAGGGGCACAGGTGGATGAGAAGCAAAACACTCTACTTTCTCTGGAGCTGATGTCTTGGTCTCTAGTCAGTTCTGGCTGTTTTCTTTCATGGGCTGCCAGCTTGTCCAGGCATAACCTTTCGATCCTACTAATGAAGCACATGCAATTAGATATTTAGGTATTTAAACAGTATAATATATAGCCTTTCGATCCTACTAATGAAGCACACACAATTAGATATATAGGTATTTAAACAGTACTAATTGTTATGGTAGGTTACTTTGGTATAGACACAGATGTTTGGATGGTATGTTAATTCATGAATTACATTTTCTTCTGTTAAGTATGGCAGGGTCTTCGTGTGGTTTATAACATCTCCTAACCATTAGAGGATGTAAGCTTGTGGCATCAGCCGTGGGTTATTCCTCCAAGGAGAGAGCTAATAGCCAATTAGATTTGGGATATACAGACATATGGCTGCCACTGCTGCACAGTATTTCCAGGCAGATGAGGTGTAGCTGGTGCTGACGGAGGAGTCTTGCTTGACTCAAGGAGACCTATATTTGCTTTATTGGTTTAGTGGTCTTTGGTAACACTCTCTGGCATCCCAGAGACCATCTGTATACTTGCAAGTGCGGTCTCCATACATCTTTCCCATGTTTATATCAGGTCTTCAACAGCAGGGCCTTATCGCCTCTCTTCCTGCAGATATCCCAGTTTGGAGGCAAGGAGCCTTTACCATTTGTGGGGGCTTGGATCCCCTGGCCAACATCTCCTTGGTAGAATAATCCATTGTTGATGTCAGAGCTCCTGTATTAATATATTTTGTTTAAGTGCATAGCTTAAGGAGACTTTAGCATTATATTTGGTTCTGAATAGAGAATAATCCTTTTCACAGTTTCTATGTCCATTAGTCAATTAAAGAAGGCAGTTTTACTGATTTTACAAGAGAATACCTCTATAACAGCTGGCTCCAATCTACAGCTGGAGAACGACCTCATCATCATCTTATTTCTCCTTATTCTATGGGGGGGAGTTAAGAAAGTCTCTTGTATTAAAACCTTTGCGGCACCTAGAAGGTAAGCTTCGTTAGGAATCATTAAAAATAGTTGTTACTAGTAGGATCCACAGAGGGGCCTGATGTCTGCAGCAATCTGAGGCATTTCTTCCCTTCAATGCCCAGAGGAGTCAATCCTTCTGCTGGCACTTTCTGGTACATCCTACTCACTGCAAAGCTGCATTTTCTTTCTCAGCCATTAAGTTGGTGATACTCTGGCCTGTTGGAACATACAAATCCTTTCCCATAGTTAGTTTTAAGATTTGGGTTGCAAGGTTTTTTGACAAAAAGTTTTCATATCTATCTATATCCCCCTTTTTTATTTAAGGTTTTTATTTTTGACCCATGAGTCTCAAAAAAGCAGTTGTTTTATACATACCTATAGGGTGGAATCAAGGCACAGATTTCATCAAGTTCACCCATGCTGTTTTGGGTTACTGTATGTGATTAACTTGGGAAACAAAGTTTATTTTTGAGTTAAATCATCCTATAGGTGAAAGAGATTGCTACCAGGTGATACTATATGACAGCAAAATTATAGAGAACATTTGTTTATACCAATCCCAAAGTAATTGTTATACAGATTTTAGTTAAAGCTAATGTGGACAAGAGCAATTTATATCACCAATTAACTCAGATGCATTACCGTTTTTATCAGCCTTCAAACCAATGTTGTCCAATATGCACATATTTACTTTTACTAAGTCCTAAAACACCATGTATCCTGTAGACAGAGTCTGGGCAAAACTGGATACTTGTTGAACTCACGTCAATTAAACATGCACCAATCGAATATACACCCGTGTCCCTCTCCCACCCCTCCCACCCCTCCCGAGTCACCATTTCAGTCAGCCTTCTGATGCAATCTTTCTGTTGTTGTTCTTTTAATATGCATCCCTCTCCACAAGAAATATTTATAACTGGGTTATTGGTACTAGCATCCACATATGAGAGATACCATTTGTCGTTTGTTTTTCTGGGACTGTGTTACTTCACTTAACATGATGTCTTCTAGCTCCATCCATTTACCTGCAAAGTTCATGATGTTGTCTTTCTTTACTGCTGCATAGAATTCCATTGTATACATGTACCACATTTTCTCTATCCACTCGTCAGTTGAGGGGCATTTGGGTTGATTCCAGTTTTTTGCTATTGTGAACAGAGCGGCAATAAATATAGCTGTGCATGTATCTCTGCAGTAAGATGAGTCTTGTGGGTATATACCCAGGAGTGGTATGACTGGGTCAAATGGCAGGATCATTTTGAGTCTTCTAAGGGTTCTCCACACTGTTTTCCATAGTGGCTGCACAAGTTTACATTCCCACCAGCAATGGATGAGTGTTCCCCTTTCCCCACACCCTCTCCAGCACTTGGCATCATTTGTTTTCTTGATCCTAGCCAGTCTTACTGGAGTAAGGTGGTATCTTAAGGTGGTTTTAATTTGCATTTCCTTAATTATTAGTGATGTTGAACACTTCTTAAGGGGTTTCTCAGCCATCTCTAATTCCTCCTCTGTCTAAAATCAACACAAAAATCTGAAAGTTCTGATAGAAATTGAAGAATTTGAAAAATGTGTGTTCTGGTAGTAATTGAGAGAAGCATGGCTGACAGACCCATAAGCAAACAATAATAAGCATAATAACCACAAAAGAAAACCACAGTTGCAGTGGAACTTCCAGAAAGGGAACGAGAAGGCATTCAGAGGTCTCAAAATGAGACCAAGAAACTAACAAGTGCACAAAGGGGAGAAATTTTGAGTTGCTGGGGAGAAAAGATATACGGCTTATGAGATTTGATCCATTACTTTTTATCTTCATCTTTATTGAAGTATATTTGACAAGCAAGAAATTATGAATATTTCAGCTGTCTGGATGGATATAGGCATTATAAAATGATCACTGTAATCACACTAGTTAGCATCTCCACCACCTCACAGAGCAATGATTGGGGAGGAGGCAAGGACATAAACATAATTTCTTTGAACTAATTTCAAGTATATAACACAGTGTTCCCAAATATAGACTTCATGTTTTACATTAGATCCTACACCTGATGTCCAAGCCACATTTAAGTGCCAATATTCTGAGAAGAGTTATATTAAACAAAATTTATGCACAGATCTGTTATTGCATTGTAATAATAATACATTGAAATAACTAATATGAATCGAAAATGGATTTTTGTCTGAGCTGAAGAAAAATCCTTATCTTTGAGCCAATAAACTTCATTGATAAATTGATACAAACTGATTTTTTTTATGCACTTATCAAAAGACTTAAGTTGATTTATCATCAAGGATGGAGCCACTTAACAGAGCTATACACACTCTGGCTTCTGGCCTTCTTTGGAGAATCAAATTTAAAAACAACCCTTTGAGGGTAGTTAGGTCAGTGTTACTGCCAGTCACCTTGGCTACTGGAGAGGTGACCCCCCCAAATCAGCTAGTTTAATGCAGCACCTGGCTTCCCTATGCTTAAATAGAAGTAGACTTGGGCAAACTACCACACAAACTCCTTTGTAAAAGATGTATGTTTAGAAAGAGCCTAGCAGATAGATTTCAGAACTCTGTCTTTTATATAATCATTAGTTCAATAATTGCACATAAATGGCTGCCTATATCCCAGAGAGCTATTGGGAATATCAAAGTCAAATATTCATATATTCACTTTTTCTTTAGTGATTTCTGTGTACCTGATAAGACTGATGCCCAAAACACAGTGATAAACAACAGAAAGTTTAGAAAAGAACAGGAAGACCTACCCAGTGATAACTGGTTAGAGGTGATAAGGGTGCCACTTTACATAGTGTGAGTTTAGCTATGAAGAATCCAGTTGTGTATGAGGATTTTGCCTGCATGTGTGTAAGTGCACCCCTGTGTGCAATGGCCACAGAGGCCAGAAGAGGACATTGAATCCCCCAAGATGGGAGTTATGGACAGTTGTTAGCTGCCTTGTGGGTGCTGTGAACTGAAGCTGGGTCCTCCTTAAGAGCAACCAGTGCTCCTAATCTCTGAGCCATCTCTCTGTAGCCCAAGAAGAAGCTTTTTATTTTTTTGCATCCCAGTGCTGGGTTTTCTCTATCCTATGCACGTAATCTACCTTAGCCTTTAAGGTAAAACATTCTAAGTAAAAATAAATAAATAAATAAATAAATAAATAAATAAATAAATAAAACCACAAGTGCAGCACAAAGATGCCATAGGGAGAAACAAGCCATTACTGAGGCAGAAAATAAGTGACTCCCATTCCGATTTTGCATGCTGATAATTTTTCTGTAGGTTCTTATGAGCAAGGTCCCTGGAGCCTGTAGGAGTCTATTTCCATATGGTCATGCACCTCCTCCCTGGCTCTTACAATCTTTCCACCTCCTCTTCAACAATGGTCCCTGAGGCCTGGATGGGTGGAGTGTAAGGTAGGAGACCTGTCCAAAGACACACACTCTACGAACTTTTATTCTCTATGTTTTGGCCATTTGTATTCTTTTGTGTTCTTGTCCTCTGTTGCATGAGAAAGTTTCATTGATAAGAGTTAAGAGATGCATTAGTATTCTGTATTTGCCTCTTTACATTCCATGAGCCTTAGGTAGAAAGGTTCCATTGTAGATGTGTCATTAGAGTTGGGAAATTCACAGACTATTTCTGTGTGTGACTGTTGTAGTTTGTCTTCCATTGCTGTGACAAAACACTCTGACAGACACCAACTTGGGGAGGAAAGGGTTTATTCAGTTTACATCTCCTGGGTCACAGTTTATCACTTAGGGAGCCCAAGGCAGGAACTCAGGTCAGGAACTTGGAGGCAGGAGCTGAAGCACAAGCCATGGAGGAATGCTGTTTACTGGCTTGTTCTCCTGGCTTATGCCCAGCCTGCCTTCTTATACGGTACACAACCACCTGCCCAGGGTGGCACCACTCATTGTGGTCTGGGCCCTCCCACACTGCTCTACCATCAAGACAATACTCCACAGACATGGCCAGAGGCCAATCCAATAGAGCCAGTTCCCCAATTGAGACTCCCTCAACCCAGGTGTGTCAAGTTGACACTAAAGCTATCCAGCACAGTGACCAACTGTGGAACTCTGTAATCTCTATTTCAAAAGAAGCTTCTTTGATAAGTGGTGACTGTAAATATATGGATCCATACTGATAGAGTTTTAGCATCCCTTAAGAAAACTATCATATTATCAGGAAAAGGGATAGCTTGACTTCTTCTTTTCCAATTAGTATGCCCGCCTTTAATTTCCTTTTCTTACCTTATTGCCCTAGCAAGTGTTCCAAGCACTATATTGAAGTGGAGTGGTGACAGGGGGCAGCCTTGCCAAGTTCCTACCTTTAAGGGGAATGTTACTGTCTCTTCCCCATTTAGGATGATGTTGGCTGTGGGTTTCCTGTATATGGCTTTGATTATACTGAGGAATGATCCCTCCAAACCAGTTCCCTCTAGGACTTTAAGCATGAAGGGATTGTTCTGGTTTGTCTTCCATTGCTGTGACAAAACACTCTGACCATCACCAACTAGGGGAGGAGAGGGTTTATTCAGCTTACATCTCCTGGGTCACAGTTCATCACTTAAGGAGCCCAAGGCAGGAACTCAGGGCAGGAACCTGGAGGCAGTGCTGAAGCACAGGCCATGGAGGAATCCTTTTCACTGGCTTGCTCCCCTGGCTCATGTCCAGCCTGCCTTCTTATATGGTACACAACCACCTGCCCAGGGTGGCACCACTCATTGTGGGCTGGGCCCTCCCACACTGCTGGACAATCAGACAATACTCCACAGATGTGGCCACAAACCAATCCAATGGAGCCAATTCCCCAATTGAGGTTCCCTCAACCCAGGTGTGTCAAGTTGACACTAAAGCTATCCAGCACAATTGACCCCTTGTCAACTTGACACACAAAACACATCACTATTAAACCACCACCTTTCCAGTTCTTATCCCCAAAGTATGATGTTAACATTAATCACAACCTAAGACAGTACTACGTTAAAAGCCCCACAGTCCTTAAAATGTCCAAACACTTAAAAGTTCACAGTCTATTAAAAGACTCTTAACTGTGGGTTGCTGTAAAATCCAAAACAAGTACTGTCTTATTTCAAAGGGAAGAATCAGGCAATCTCAAACAAAACCTAAGTCCAGCAAAGTAGCTTGAGGCTGAAACACCTGGGACTTACACTTTCTGGCTCTCAAAGGGTTTTGGCACCGGTCCCCCTTTCTCTGACTTCTGCCATCCTCTGGCACACCCACCCAGCTCAATCTCACAGGGCCCAGGCCGACTCCATTCCACCCCTGCGCTCGGGTCAGCCTGTCCTCGGGGTCTCCCATGGTCCTGCATCTCCAAAAAGCTGGGGTCACCACGGAACTGAGGCAGCACCTTCCACCAATGGTCCCTTCTGACCTTCCTTGGTGGCAAAGCCTCAGCTCTTTTTTTTCTTTTCCTCCAATGACCCCTGCAATCCTGGGGTCTTCCACTGCAAACCGAGGGTGCAACTTCCACAATGGTCGTTCTGAACCCTCTCACAGTGCCAAGCCTCGGCTGCTCTCTGTGACCCCCTCAAATTGTTCAACACCAGAACCATATGAGGAGAACTCTTACATACACCAATCCTGCTTGCTGGCTTGAGAGGTATGAGCTTGGGCCAACTTCTGGATCACAGTTTTCTTGTGGCTGACCTGAAGAAGAAAGAAAATTCTTCCTAGAGAGTTTCCACCACAGTGATGCGGTTCTCTTGTTTACTTTCAGCTGATTTTTTCAGCCCCAGCTAACCAGCATAACATTGTCCCGTCCAAGCAAAGATTTCACTTCATTAACCGGGTTTCTGTGTCTTCTTTTTTACTTACATTCTGTTTCTTCAGCCCCCAGGCTGACCAGAACACCCAGATCACACATTTCGCCTGTGGATCCTGCTTGCCTTGAAACTGAGAAATAACGCACCAAGCCAGGCCTCTATCTACAACTCCGTCAGCAAAACTTTCTCCAAGTTTCTACGCAAATGGATTCTTTAGGCAATTCACTGGATTTTCTCCCAGCCAAAGTTCCAACACCTCCACAATTCCTTCCACAAAACACCAAGGTCAGGTCGTCACAGCATCAATACCCCCAACTTCTGCTGGTTCCAATTTTCGTTCTGTTTGTCTACCATTGCTGTGACAAAACACTTGACTGACACACCAAAACTTGGGAGGGGAAAAGGGTTTATTCAGGCTTCTCTCCTGGTCACAGTTCATCATTACGGGGGGAACCCAAGGCGGAACTCAGGGCAGGAACCTTGGAGGCAGATGCTGAAGTAGATACAGGCCATGGAAGGGAGGGACTGCTGTTCCCTCCGTGGCTGCTTCCCTGGCCATCATGCCCAGCCGCCTTCTTTACGGTAACACAAACACCTTGCCCAGGTTTGATGGCACCACATCATTTGTGGGCTGGGCCCTCCCACACCTGCCCAACAAGCAGAACAATACTCCCCAGGATGTGGGCCAAACAAGCCGAATCCAAATGGATGCCTATTCCCGATTGGAGGCTCCTCAATCCAGTGGTGTTCTACCTGTGTCAAAGTTGACACTAAAAGCTATCCAGCACAGGAAACGAAATGCTGGATTTTGTTCCCAACAGGCTCTTTTTCTGTTTGTCAGTTTGAGATGATCTGTTGTTTTTGTCTTTCAGTCCATTTATGTTTTATGATATTATTGATTTTTTCATATGTTGGAAACCTCCCTGCATCTCTTGTATGAACCAACTTTGGTTATGATGGATATCTTTTGCTGTTGGTCTGTATGGCGGTTTGCAATTATTTTGTTGAGAATTTTTGGATCTGTGTTCTTAATGAGAGGCTCTAACTATTCTTTTTTGGCTTGTTATCCTTGCCTGGTTTTGTTGTGTGGCTATTAGAGAATGTAGGCAAAGGAATTTTTGGATATTTCCCTCTGCTTGAATTCCTTCTGAACAATTTGAGTAAATCATGGTTGTAAGCTGTTTTGAACATGTTTTATAGTAATTCTGCCTTGAAAAGAAACCCATCTGAGGCCTGGGCTCTTTTTTCAGTTGGGGAGGTGTTCTTATTAATCTTCAATTCTTCATCTTATATTTTGGTTCGGGTTTTAAGCTGTCAATATCTCTCTCCATTAAACTTTTGTTGATCCCAGGATTTCGGTATTCATCCATTCTTCTAGGTATTACAAACTTTAGTAGAGTTATATTTGTGTTTTGAAGTATTCACATAGTATGATTGTCTGGATTCTTTTCATTGTCTGTTATGATATTTCCCCTTTCATCAACAAATTCTAGTGATTTGACACGTTGGCTTTTCTTTTCTTTTTGTTATAATTGGGGCTAGCGGTGTCTGGCTTATCTTGTTTATTCTCTCAGAAGGAACAAAACTTTTGGATTTCATTTTAAAATTTTTGGTTTGTCAGTTTTTCTTTGTTTCGATTTCATGATTTTCTGCTCTTAATTTTGTTATTTTCTTCCTGTCTTGTTTGTGTTAGGGCTTCATTTGTTGTTGGTCTCTCAAGTGTTTTTTTTTAGGCAAATCCTTATTGTTCTTCTTACCTTTTTGTGCTTTTCTGTTTTTTTTTTTTTGATTGTTTAGTTTTTTTACTTGCCTATAAACGTTCCCTCATTAGGGGACTGCTTTAAAGTTCTCCTATATTTTGTGTTTTGTTTTTTTTTTGTTTCTTTTTTCTTATTGAATGCTTTATTTTCTTTCTTTATCTTCCTTGACCCATTCTATTCAGCGGCATTGTGTTGGTTCTTCCATGTGTTTTTGATGATAGTTAGGGCTTATTACCTGGTGTTGATATTTGAGCTTTATTACCCTATGGTCTGATAGAATGGATGTAAATTTTATTTCAATGTTTTTGTATTTGGGCGTTTTTTCTGTGGTCCCAGTATGTGGTCTATTTGTGAGAATGTCGTGGGTTGCTGAGTAGAAAGTGTATTCTCTTGTTTTTGGGTGGAATCTTCTGTAGAGTCTGTGAGGTCCATTTTGTGTATCCTATCATTCAGTTCAAATGGTCTCCCTATTTTATTCCTTGTCTGGTCGATCTGTCCAAAGGACTATTGGGTATTGAAGTCTCCTACTATGAGTATGCTGGGGGTGTAATCTTATGCCTGGACGGTCCTGGAGAATTTCTATTGTCCTTTATAAAGTGTGGGTGTCATAATGGAGTTTGGTGTGGCATATATATCTTGATTGTCGAAATTTTCTATGTGTCAGTTGTTCTGAGAGATATAACGTGTGGTAATGGCCCTCTTGTTCTTTTGATTTCTTTACTTTGAAGTCTACTTTTGTCTGATGTATTAAAATAGCAACACCTGCGTTCTTTTTTTCAGATCCATTTGTTTGGAATATTTGTTCCATCCCTTAACCTTAGTTGTTGCCGTATTCCTTGGAGAACAAGACAGTCTTGCAGGACCGCATATAACTGAGTTTGTTTCCTAATCCCAATCTCCCAGTCTATGTCTTTTAATTGTGGAGTCTAGTCCATTAATATTTAAGGTTCTAATTGAAAAATGTGTTGCTTACTTTACCTTATTATCCATTTTGAATTTTTACTCTCAGTTTCTACTCCTGCAGTCATGTTTTTATTAATTTCTCTTTCTAAGATGCTTGGAGATAGTTGCTCCTCTCTTCTGTCCTTTGAAGCTTCAAGTATTTTCTGACGTGTTGTCTCTGGGGGACATGTATCATCATTTTTGTTTATGTCATTTCTCTCTCCTTTGACTATAATAGACACTTTTTGCTGGGTATATTAACCTGGTTGGCATCTATAGTCCTTTAACACTGGGAATGCTTTGCTCCACGTTCTTCTGCTTTCATAGTTTGCACTCTGAGAAGTCAGTTGACTTCTGATAGGTTATCCCTTGTTTGTAATTGTTTTTCTCTTGTGGGCTTTCAGAATTTTGTCTTTTTTGAACATCTAGTGTTTTAATTATTGCTATGGTTGTGGTGAATGTTTCTTGTTCTTGTCTTGTCTGTTTAGAGTTCTGTGTGCTTCTTTATTATTTGTATGGGTGTTTTCGTTTTTTAGTTTGGGGACCTTTTCATCTATTATTCTGTTGAAAGATCTGATCAATACCATTCTCTTGGAATCTGCTTCATCTATTCCTATGATGCAGGCTGTTTTTGTTTTTTTTTTTTTTTTTTTTTTTTTTTTTTTTTTTTTTTTTTGTTTTTTTGTGTATTGTTTTGATCTTTTCATAGGTTCCCATATTTCCTGGTTGTCCCACTTTTGAGTATTTTTAATTTCATAATCTTTTTCTGAGGTTTTTAGTTGTTTGTGTCATCTCCCAGGGCTGATATTCTTTGTTTGCTTCCTCCATTCTATTTTTGAGGCTTTTTTCATTCCTTTTCTCTGATTGGATGAGTGTTCTATTTCCCTTTTTCCTTTCTCTTCTGATTTCTTAGTATTTCCACTTCCTTTGAAGGACCTTCTCAATTTCTTCCTGTAGCTCCTTGCTTTGCTGGTTTGGTTCCATTTTCAGTGTTTCCACTTCCTCTAGGTTTCCTGAGTTTTTCATTCTGTCTCCTTAGTTCTCTGACTTGTTCTTTATTTTTATTTTTGAATACGTCTGCCAATTGTCCTCTGTGTCCTGGGCCCTCCCCAGGGGGCTCCCACTGTAGGACTCTCCCACAGGGTTTGTAGAGCTTGGTGTGGAATTAACCTGCACCTTTCCCTTGTTGTCCTTCTTCGTGTCCCTGGGGCATGTGGGTTTCCCTTTATTCCTGTATTCCAATGTGAATCACAAATTTGGCCTTTTCTTTTCTTTTTCTTTTTTCTTTTTCTCTTTTTTTTTTTTTTTTTTTTTGTCTTTTCGAGACAGGGTCTCCCTGTAGCCCCAGCTGTCCTGGAACTCACTCTGTAGACCCAGGCTGGCTTGAACTCAACAAAGATCCACCTGCTCTGCCTCCCAAGTGCTAGGGCTAAAAGTGTGTGCCACCATGCCTTGCCCAGATTTTTTTTCCCACAAATGCCTTTTCACTGTGTTGAAGACTTGCTTTGCTTGCCTCCTTCAGATGCCTTTTTTTTTTCCTCCTTATTTGTGGAGTTTTGACTTGTCAAGGTTTCAGGCTTTCAATTTTGTTTGTATATTGGAAGTCTAACTCACTTTTCCCTTTCTGTTCTGAAGGTTCTCCAAAAAATCCACTTGGACACTCCCTCAGCAATTCCATTTGGGGTGGTATTCCTGGTTAGCCTTTGCCCTGGTACTCTGTGCTTCAGGTGGTCCTGGGAAGTCCCTGATCTAAGCTCTGTGCACTCAAGTCTCACAGTGGCAACAGACCTACCTTTAATACCAGCTAGCAGGGCAACTCCTCCACCCTGTCAGCTACACAAAACCAAGGAAACAGTTATCCAACAACCCAAAGATAGATCTATCCAACAATCCGCCTGGCCAAAGCGCCCAGCTGCTAACTGTGCTTAAGGTGGTCCTGGGAATTCTCTGATCCAAGCTCTGTTTACTCAAGTCTCACAGTGGCAGTATGCACACCTTTAATACCAGCTAGCAGGAAAATTCCACCCTGACAGCTACACAAGACAATGATTTAACTATCCAACAATTTAACTATCCAAACCAAGGAAACAATTATCCAACAACCCAGAGATAGATCTAGCCAACAATCTATCTGGCTAAAATGCCCAGCTCCTACCTGTGCTTCAGATGGTCCTGGGAAGTCCCTGATCTAAGCTTTGTGCACTAGATCCATACTTTTCATATAGTAAGAAATTACGATCTGAAATCTCCCAAGACCAGCTGAAGCTCAGGAAGGTAGGTAGGAGCTGGGTGCTTTGGCAAGGCTGATTGTTGTTTGACTTAATCTAGTTAATCCACTTGTCTTTGGCTTAATCGGTTTTTGTTGCTGTGGGGGTGGATTTATGCTCCCAGCTGGTATAAAAGGTAGGGCTGTGTGAGTCTTGAGATCTGAGATCTCCCAAGAGCAGCTGAAGCACAGGAAGGTAGGCAGGAGCTGGGTGCTTCAGCAAGGCTGATTGTTGTTTGACTTGATCTAGTTAATAGAGTTATCTTTGGCTTAATTGGCTTTTGTGGCTGTGGGGGTGGAGTTATTCTCCCAGATAGTATAAAAGGTAGGGTTGTGTGAGTCTTGAGATCTGAGATCTCCCAAGACCAGCTGAAGTGCAGGTACCACAGGATAAAGAGCACACCTCCCCCCGCCACACACACACACACCAACTGGGATTACGAAGGAATCTGAAGGAGGCAAGCAAAGCAAGCCTTCAACCCAGTGAAGAGGCATTTGGGACTCACATTGGAATGCAGGCAAGGAGAAGCCCATATGCCAGGAACACGAAGAAGAGACAACACGGGAAATGGGCAGGATAATCCCGCACCAAGCTTTACCAACCCTACGGAAGATTCCTACAGTGGGATCACCCTGGGGATGGCCCAGGACACAGATATCAGAAACACAATTGTGAACATACTTAAAGAGCTACAAGATTATAAAGAGAATATCAAAGAATTAAAAAAAGAGAATAAAGAACTCAAGAAGGACCTAGAGAGAGAGAATGACAAACTCCAGAAGGAAGTAGAAACACTGAAAAGATCCCATGCTGAAAAAGATAAGGAAACCAACCAGCGAAGCAAAGAGCTACAGGAAGAGATTGAGAAGCTCCAAAAGGAAGTAGAAATACTAAAGAAATCAGAAGAGGAAATGAAAAAGGAAATCAAACACTCATCCAATCAAGAGGAAAGGAATGGAAAAAGCCTCAGAAGCAGAACGAAGAATATCAGACTTGGATGATAACAGAGAACAACTACAAACCTCAAGGAAAGATTATACAATTTCAATACAAAATGTGGAACAACAGAAACTGTGGGTACCACTATGAAAAATCGAAACCAACCTCTATATAGGATATAAGTAGAAGAGAAGATCCAAGAGAGGTAAATTGATCAGGATCATTCCACAGATAATAGATGAACCGTCCCCAACTAACAAAAGGACAAACCAATACAAAATCAAGAAGCGCCGAGAACTCGGCAACAGACATAACCAAAAGAAACTTTCCACCACGCTCATAGTTTAAAATGCTGACACCAAAAAAAACCCAAACAAGCAACATCCTTAAAGACCACCATAGAACCAACAGTGACCTATCGGGGAAACCTATTAGAATTACAGTTGATTTCTCTGTGCAAACTATGAAGCAAGAAGAATGTGGACAAAGCATTCCCAGTGTTAAAGGACAACAGATGCCAACCCAGGTTACTATACCCCAGCAAAAATGTCAATTAAGTGGAAGGAGAGAGAAAACCTTCCATGCATAAACAGGTTAAAGAATACATGTCTGGAAAACCAACCCTTCCAAGAATACTTGAGAGCAATTCCAAGGACAGAAGAAAAGACAACCATCCCAGGCACCTAGAAAGAGAATCAATAAAAGCATAACTGCGAAGTAGTAACCTAAACCCAAACCACAATGGATAATAAGGCAAAAGGACACAACACAAAACTATCAGTAATAACCTTAAATATAAATTTTTTAAAAAAAAAAAAAAAAAGACATAGACGGGGAGATTCGATTAGGGAACAGAACCCATAGATATGCTGTCTACAAAGAAACACGTCTTACCTCAAGGACAGGCACCACCATTAAAGTGAAAGGATGAAAAATATTCCAAGCAAATGGGACCAAAGAGAAAGCAGGTGTCACTATCTTAATATCAATGAAATAGGCTTCAATGTAAAATGCATCAGAAGAGACAAAGAAGGCATTACTTTTTAGCAAGGAAACAAGTCACCAGAGACTTTCACAGTAGAATATATATGCAACAAAAACTCTGGATGCACCAAACTTTATAAAGAAAGTCAATTCTTCAGGACCACAGTCACACACTAACCCCAGTAGAATCATAGTAGGAAACTTCAGTACCCCACTGAGTCCTTTGGACAGGTCAAAGACAAAGAAAAAACAGAGAGACATCGGAACTGAATAATACAATACAATACAATACACCTAATGTACCTAACAGATATCTACCAATTATTCCACCCTAATCCCAGATAATACACTTTCTACTCAGCACACCACTGAACATTCTCCAAATCGACCACATACTGAGAAACATAAGAAACCTCCACGCGCCACAAATAACAGAAAGAGTGAATAAGTTAATGCATTGCTATCCAGACCACATGCAAATAGCTCAAAACCTCAACACAGGATAAGGCTCTAACTGCCTACGAAAAACAGAGAGACTAAACACCCCACTCTTGAATATGAATGGGTCAAGGAGGAGATAAAGAAGAAATAAAGCATTCCTGGAACTTAATGACAATGAAAATACAACAAAAACATCTATGATAACCTAAAAGCGTTTCTAACTAAGAGGGAAGTTTATAGCCATGGGTGCCTACATTAGAAAAACAGAAAGAGCAAATGTGAACAATCTAACACTACAACTAATAAAAGGCACGTGAGAGGCAACACAGATGAACCCTAAATGCAAAGACAGGAGAATAACAAAATAAAGCAAAATCATGAATAGAAACAAAGAAAACAATACAAAACATCAATGATTCCAAAAGTTGTTTCTTTGAGAGAATAACAAGATAGACATACCTCTAACCCAATTAACTAAAAGAAAAGGAACAACACTCAAATTTAATACCTCAGGATGAAAAGGGAAATATTCCAACAGACAAGGAAAAGATCCGAAAAACCGATAACCATACGGGAATGCTTCAAACCTATACTCTACAAGTTTGAAGCCTGAAAGAAATGCATGAATATCTGAAATCCTGGGCATCACCAAGCTTAACCAAGAACAGATCGACAACTTAAAACCACCCATAATACCATGAAGAAAACTGAAGATGTAATAAGAACCTCCCAACTAACAAAAAAGCCCAGGCTCAGTGGTTTCATGGCAGATTCTATAAAATATTTCAAAGAGACCTACAACCATTACTACTGAAATTTTTTAGAAGGATAAAAACAGAGGAAATTTCCCAAATTCCTTCTATGAATCCAGCAAAGAATCACCCCTATTACCATACCAAAACCAGGCAAAGATAGAGCTAAAAGGGAAAATTATAGACCCATCTCCTAATGAATACAGATGCCAAAATTCTAAACAGGATGTTGGCAAATCGCATACAGACCCACATCCAGAAGATCATCCATCATGACCAAGTTGGATTCATACCAGAGATGCAGGGATGGTTCAACATATGAAAATCCATAAACATATCAAACACATAAATGAAATGAAAGACAAAAACCACACCATCATCTCAATTCATGCTGCAAAGCCTTTGACAAAATCCAGCATCCCTTCATGGTTAAATCCTAGAGGGAATTGGATTGGATGGATCATTCCTCAATGTAATTAAAGCCATATACAGGAAACCCACAGCCATTATCATCCTAAATGGGGAAATGACAGAACCATTCCCTTTAAAGGTAGTTACTCAGAAAGGCTGCCCCCTGTCACCACTCCTCTTCAATATAGTGCTTGAAACACTTGCTAGAGCAATAAGGCAAGAAAGGGAAATTAAAGGAGTACTAATTGGAAAAGAGGAAGTCAAGCTATCCCCATTTGCTGATGATACAATTGTTTACTTAAGGGATGCTAAAAACTCCACCAGAAAACTCCTAGAAATGATTAACAACTTCAGCAAATTGGCAGGATGCAAAATTAACCTAAAATAAATCAATGGCCTTTCTTTATACCAACAACAAGCAACTGGAGAAAGAATTCAAGGAGACATTCTCACTCACAATAGCCTCAAAAACAATACAATACCTAGGAACAAACCTAACCAAAGACACCAAAGATCTCTACAACAAAAATTTTAAACCCTTAAAGAAAGAAATTGAAGAAGACATCAGAAGATGGAAAAACTTCCCACGCACATGGATTGGGAAAATTAAGATTGTAAAAATGTCCATTCTACCGAAACTCTTGTATAGATTTAATACAATCCCAATCAAAATCCCCAAGTTTCTTCACAGGCTTGGAAACAAAAGTTCTTAAATTCATTTGGAAATCAAAAGACCCTGAATAGCCAAAACAACCCTTACTGAAAAGAGCTACATAGGAGGGGAAATCTCTGTACTGGACTTCAAACTATACTACAGGGCTATAGTCATAAAAACAGCTTGGTACTGGGACAAAAACAGACCTGCTGACCAATGGAACAAAACTGAAGATCTAAACCTGAGCACATACAATTTTAGCCATCTCATATTTGACAAGGGGGCCAAGAAGACACAATGGAGAAAAGACAGCATCTTCAGCAATTGGTGTTGGAAAAACTGGATCACCACTTGTAGAAGAATGAAATTAAACCCCTACCTCTTGCCCTGTACAAAAGTCACCTCCAGATGGATCAAACACCTCAACATGAAACCCCAAACTCTGAAGGTGATAGAAGAAAAAGTTGGCAGCAGACTACAAGACATAGGTGTACGAAAAGACTTCCTAAATCAGACAGCAACTGGTCAAGGATTCAGGTCGACTATTGACAAATGGTACCTCATTAAATTCAAAAGCTTCTGTACATCAAAAGAAACAATCAAGGAAGTGAAGGAAATCCCACAAAGTGGGAGGAAACCTTCATCACAGAAACATCTGACAAAGCATTGATTTCCAGAATATATAATCTACTCAAAAAACAAAGAAGAAAACTAATGACCCACTCAAGAGATGGAGCACGGAGCTGAACACAGACTTCACAAGTGAGGAATTAGAGATGGCTGAGAAACACCTTAAGAAGTGTTCAACATCACTAATCATTAAGGAAATGCAAATCAAAACCACTTTAAGATATCATCTTACTCAAATAAGCCTGTCTAGGATCAAGAAAACAAATGATACCAAGTGCTGGAGAGGTTGTGGGGAAAGGGGAACACTCATCCACTGCTGGTAGGAATGTAAACTCATACAGCCACTATGGAAAGCAGTGTGGAGAACCCTTTGAAGACTTGAAATGAACTTGCCACCTGACGCAGCCATACCACTCCTAGGCATGTACCCCCAAGACTCACCCCGCCACCGAGATACATGCATGGCCATGTTTATTTCAGCTCTTTTCACAATAGCAAGGAGCTAGAACCAACCCAAATGCCCCTCAACCGATGAGTGGATAGTGAAAATGTGGTACATCTACACAATGGAGTTCTATGCAGCAGTAAAGAAAGATGACATCATGAGCTTTGCAGGAAAACGGCTGGAGCTAGAGGACATCATGCTGAGTGAAGTAACACAGTCCCAGAAAAACAAAGGACGAATGGTATCCCTCATCTGTGATGCTAGTGCCAATTACCTAGTTGTAAGTATTTCCTGTGCATGGCCCCCTGAGCTTTTGTCCAAAGCAGTTGGGAGTGATGCATATTGGAAACAGCAACAACAACCACAACAACAGAAAGGACTGCATCAAAAAACTGACTGAAACAGTGAACTTCTGCTCAAAACAGTCAACTTCCACAGGGAGAATATTGACAAGGACTGAGAGATGAAAAGTATGTTTGGCAGAATGCATGAGCTCTGGTGGGGTGGTGGAATAGGGTGGGGAACATGGGTTCATATTTGATAATAAATAAATAAATAAATAAATAAATAAATAAATAAATAAAAATTTGAAAGAAAGAAAAAAGAAATTATATTTGCCTAGGGATGTGACACCCTTGGGGGTTTCTCTAGCCCTGCACAAAAGTCAATTCCATATGGATCAAAGACCTCAACGTGAAACGCAAAACTCTGGAGGTGATAGAAGAAAAACTTGGCAGCAGACTACAAGACATAGGTGTAGGAAAAGGCTTCCTAAACCAGACAGCAGCTGCACAAGAAATAAGATCAACAATTGACAAATGGGACCTCATTAAACACAAAAGCTTCTGTCCATGAATGACAGGTAGGGGTTTAATTTCATTCTTCTATGGGTGGTAATCCAGTTTTGCCAACACCACTTACTGAAGATGCTGTCTTTCCTCCATTGTGTCTTCTTGGCCCCCTTGTCAAATAGGAGGTGGCTGAAATTGTATGTGCTCAGATTCGGATCTTCGGTTTTATTCCATTGGTCAAATGGTCTGTTTTTGTGCCAGTACCAAGTTGTTTTTATGACTATAGCCCTGTAGTATAGTTTGATGTCTGGTATAGAGATCCCCCCTGTATCACTCTTTTTGATCAGGGTTGCTTTGGCTATTTGAGGTCTTTTGTTTTTCCAAATGAAATTGAGGATTTTTTTCCTAACCTGTGAAGAAGCTCTTGGGGATTTTGATTGGGATTGCATTAAATCTGTACATGAGTTTGGGTAGAATGGACATTTTTACTATATTTATTTTCCCAATCCATGAGCATGGGAGGTTTGTCCATCTTCTGATGTCTTCCTCAATTTCCTTTTTCAGGGGTTTAAAATTTTTGTTGTAGAGATCCTTGGTGTCTTTGGTTAGGTTTGTTCCTAGGTATTTTATTGTTTTTGAGGCTATTGTGAGTGGGAAGGTCTCCTTGTAGTCCTTCTTCAATTGCTTGTTGTTGGTGTAAAGAAAGGCTACTGATTTTTCTAGGTTTATTTTGTATCCTGCCACTTTACCAAAGCTCTTAATCGTTTCTAGGAGTTTTCTGGTGGAGTTCTTAGCATCCCTTAGGTAGACAATCATATCATCAGCAAAAAGGGATAGCTTGACTTCCTCTTTTCCAATTAGAACTCCTTTAATTTCCTTTTCTTGCCTTATTGCCCTAGCTAGGGTTTCTAGCACTATATTGAAGAGGAGTGGTGACAGGGGGCAGCCTTGCCGAGTTCCTACCTTTAAGGGGAATGCTTCTGTCATTTCCCCATTTAGGATGATATTGGCTGTGGGTTTTCTGTATATGGCTTTGATTACATTGAGGAATGATCCCTCCAGACCAATTCCCTCCAGGACTTTAAACATGAAAGGGTGCTGGATTTTGTCAAAGGCTTTCTCCGCATCTATTGAGATGATGGCGTGGTTTTTGTCCTTCAGTCCATTGATATGTTTGATGATGTTTATTGATTTTCGTATGTTGAACCATCCCTGCATGTCTGGTATGAATCCAACTTGGTCATGGTGGATGATTTTCTTGATGTGAGTCTGTATGCGATTTGCCAGAATCCTGTTTAGAATTTTGGCATCTGTGTTCATTAGGGAGATGGGTCTATAGTTCTCCTTTTTGGTTGTATCTTTCCCTGGTTTTGGTAGTAGCGTAATGCTGGCTTCATAGAAGGAATCTGGGAGAAGTCCCTCCATTTGTATCCTTCTAAACAATTTAAGTAGTAATGGTTGTAAGTCTTTTCGAAATATTTTATAGAATTCTGCCGTGAATCCATCCGGGCCTGGGCATTTTTTGGTTGGGAGGCTACTTATTACATCTTCGATTTCTTCCTGTACTATTGGTCTGTTTAGGCTGTCGATCTCTTCTTGGTTGAGCTTTGGTGATTCCCAGGATTTCAGATATTCATCCATTTCTTCTAGGTTTTCAAACTTAGTAGAGTGTAGGTTTTTGAAGTATTCCCGTATGATTGTCTCGATCTTTTCATTGTCTGTTGTGATAGTTCCCCTTTCATCACAGATTCTATTGATTTGGAGTTGTTCCTTCTTTCTTTTGGTTAACTGGGCTAGAGGTCTATCTGTCTTGTTTATTCTCTCAAAAAACCAACTTTTGGATTCATTGATTTTTTGTATGGTTTTCTTTGTTTCTATTTCATTGATCTCTGCTCTGATTTTTGTTATTTCTTCTTGTCTGCTGCATTTAGGGTTCATTTGTTGTTGTCTCTCAAGTATGTTTAGCTGCAGTGTTATATCGTTCACTTGTGCTCTTTCTGTTTTTTTAATGTAGGCACTTAGAGTTATAAACTTCCCTCTTAGGACTGCTTTTAAAGTGTCCCATAGGTTTTGCTGTGCTGTATTATCATTGTGATTCGGTTCCAGGAACGTTTTTATTTCTTTCTTTATTCCTTACCTGACCCATTCATTATTCAGGAGAGTGTTGTTTAGTCTCCATGTGTTCTTGTAGGTTGTATGGTTTATCCTGGTGTTGATATTGAGTTTTATTGCACTGTGGTCTGATAGAATGCATGAGATTATTTCAATCTTTTTTATTTGTTGAGTTTTTTTTCTGTGTCCCAGTATATGAGGTGCTGAGTAGAAAGTGTATTCTCTGTTGTTTGGGTGAAATATTTGATAGATATCTGTGAGGTCCATTTGGAGTATTGTATCATTTAGTTCAGATGTCTCTCTGTTTATCCTTTGTCCTGTTGATCTGTCTAAAGGACTTATTGGGGTATCTAAGTCCCCCACTATTAGTGTTCTGGGGTTAATCTGTGCCTTGAGACCCTGAAGAATTGTCTTTATAATGTTTGTTGCACCAGCATTTGGTGTGTATATATTCATGATTGTGAGATCTTCATCCTCAATTGTTTTTTTAATAAAGATGTAATGGCCCTCTTTGTCTCTTTTGATTTCTTTTGCTTTGAAGTGTATTTTGTCTGATATTAGAATAACAGCACCTGCTTTCTTTTTGGTACCATTTGCTTGGAATATTTTCTTCCATCCCTTTACCTTAAGTTGGTGCCTATCCTGGAAATTGAGATGCGTTTCCTTTTTTAATTTTATTTATTTTTGTATGTATATGAGTGTACTGTCTGCATGTAGGTATGTGCACCCGTGTTGTGCAGTGCCATGGAGGTCAGAAGAGGGTCTCAGATTCCCCTGGAACTGGAGTTCTCCTGGAATTGGAGTTACAGATGGTGGATGCTGGGGATCGAACCCGGGTCCTCTGCAAGAGCAGTTGGTGCTCTTAACTGCTAGGCTATCTCTCCAGCCCCGAGATAGGTTTCTTGTAGACAGCATATAGATGGATTTTGTTTCCTAATCCATTCTCCCAGTCTGTGCGTTTTGATTGGGGGAGTTTAGCCCATTAATATTTAAGGTTATAATTTAAAGATAGATGTTGCTTCCTTTCACCTTATTATCCATTTGGACTTTTAACCTCTGATTCTACCCCTATGGTTATATTTTTATTAGTTTCTTTTCCTAGGTGTTTGAGGATTTTTGCTCCTCTCTTCTGCCCTTTCAATTGCTTCACTTCTTTTATGAAGATTTGGTTTTCCAGACGTGTATTCTATCATCTTGTTTATGTCATGGAAGATTTTTCTCTCTCCTTCAACTGTAATCGACATTTTTGCTGGGTAAAGTATTCTGGGTTGGCATCCGTAGTCCTTCAACACTGGGAATGCTTTGCTCCATGTTTTTCTTGCTTTCATGGTTTGCGCTGAGAATTCATTTGTAATTCTGATTGGTTTCCCTTTGTATGTGACTTGTTTTTCTTTTGTGGCCTTCAGAATTTTGTCTTTGTTTTGGGCACCTAGCATTTTAACTATGATATGGCATGGGGAGTTTCTTTTCTGATCTTGTCTATTTGGAGTCCTATGTCTATTTGGAGTCGTACGTGCTTCTTGTATTTGTATGGGTTTGTCTATTTTTAGTTTGGGGAAATTTTCATCTATTATTCTGTTGAAGATCTGATCAATACTATTCTCTTGAGATTCTTCTCCTTCCTCTATTCCTATGATGTGGAAGTTTGATCTTTTCATAGTGTGTCATATTTCCTGGTTCTCCTTCCTCTATTCCTATGATGTGGAAGTTTGATCTTTTCATAGTGTGTCATATTTCCTGGTTGTTCCACTTTTGTGTATTTTTAAATTTTTCATATTCTTTATTTGAGCTTTTTAGTTGCTCTGTGTTATCTTCCAGATCTGATATTCTTTGTTCTGCTTCTTCCATTCTATTTCTGAGGCTTTTTCCTTTCCTTTCTTCTTGATTTGATGAGTGTTCTATTTCCTTTTTCATTTCATCCTGTGTTTTCTTTAGTATTTCCATTTTCTTTTTGAGCTTCTCAATCTCTTCTTGGTACTCCTTACTTCATTGGTTGGCTTCTTTTTTCAGTGTTTCTACTTCCTTTTGGAGTTTGTTTTTTTCTCCCTCTAGTTCTTTCTGGAGTTTGTTGATCTCTTCCTTTAGTTCTTTCCGAAGTTTGTCATTGTATCCCTCTAGGTCCTTTTTGAGTTTTTCATTCTCTCTCTTTAGTTATCTGAATTCTTCTTTATTTTCTTTCATTTCTCTGCATAGGTCTGCAATTATTCCTCTAAGATCTGTTCCTTGGGTCACCTCCAGGGGGATCCCATTGTAGCTATCTCCTACAGGCTTGGTAGAGCCTGGTGCGGGATTATCCTGCACCTTTCCCATGTTGTCCCTTCTTTGTGTCCCTGGCATGTGGGTTTCCCTTTTGTGATTCAAATCACAAATGTCTTTTCACTATGTTAGCGGCTGGTTTAGCTTGCCTCCTTCCAGTGCTTTTTTTTTTTTTTTCCTTTCCTCCTCCTCATTTATGGAGTATTGACTTGTCTAGGTTTCAGGCTTTCAATTTTGTTTATATATTGGATATTGGAAGTCTAAGTCACTCTTCCCTTCCTGTTTGAAGGTTCTCCAAAAAAGTCCACTTGGATACTCTCTCATCAATTCCAGTTGGGGGGTGGGATATGCCTGACTTAGCTCATGCCTGGGTGCCTGTCTGGAGTGACTTCCAGGCTCCTGTGCTTCAGGAGCCCGCTTGCACCAAGACACAAAGGCACCGAACCAGACCCACCTGGCACCGGCTGCAAAGGCGAAGGGCGGCTCCACCCAGACAGCCACCTCCTACAAGGGTTTAGAGTTGAGAACCTTTTCCAGCAACCCAGGAGTCAATCTACACTAAAATCTACCTGTCTGGAGCGACTTCTGTGCTCCTGTGCTTCAGGAGCCCACCCGCACAAAGACACAAAGGCCAATATTCATCCATTTCTTTAAGGTTTTCAAATTTAATAGAGCATAGGCTATTAAAGAATTCCTTATAATGTTCTGGGTCTTTCTGATGTATGTTTTGATATTTTGCCTTTCATCTCTGATTGTTTGGGGGGTTACTCTTTCTTTGGGGTAACTGTGCTGAGGACGTATCTATCTTGTTTATCTATGAGTAAAATTTCCGACTAATAAAGTCACAATGGTCAACAGAATTAAGACCATTCAAAGCTCTAGAGAACATAGAAAAGACTTGGGGGGGGATTCAAATGATTATGAGCACATATAAAACAACCCATTACTTTAGTTATTCAAATCCCACCTCACTCTGATAAGACAGGCTAGGTAGGATCAAGAAGACCAAAGACACCAAATGCTGGAGAGGTTGTGGGGAAAGGGGAGCACTCATCCACTGCTGATGGCAATGTAAACTTGTACAACCACTGTGGAAAGCAGTGTGCAGAATGCTAAAAGACTCAAAATGAGCCTACCACTTGACCCAGCCATACCACTCCTAGGTATATACCCACAAGAGTCATCCTACTGCAAAGATACATCCACAGCTATGTTTATTGCAGCTCTTTTCACAATAGTGAAGAGTTGGAACCAACCCTAATGCCCCTCAGCAGACAACTGGATAACAAAAATGTGGTACATCTACAGAATGGAGTTCTATGTAGTGGTAAAGAAAGATAACATCATGACCTTTGCAGGTAAATGGATGGAACTCAAAGCCATTATGCGAAATGAAGTAACACAGTCCCCCCAAAACAAACAGGGAATAGTTTCCCACATTTGTGGATGCTAGTACCAAATCCCCCAATTGAAAGGCAAGCTGAGCAGTGTTATTGTTATATTTCTTTCTATCTGAATACAACTGTGATGTTATAATGTGAATCTTTTAATGAACCCTAGAATTAGCTTACCACTTACTTTCAGACATGGTAATTAATGTATATGGGTGGAAGATATATATACATATTTTAGAGTAATATAAAATTAAAAGTGAACTCCTAGACATATATTGGAATTAACATACAGTTAATTCCTGGAGGACATAATTCTGGTACATATATGACGTGTACATGGGTATACTTTGGAGGGGTACAGTTGGGAGGGAACCACAGCAGCATGAGGACTGGGTCAAGGAATGGACTGCTGTGGTTGAATTCTGCCTAGGACAATAAACCTTTGCAGAGAAAAACTTTGGAGAGACTGAAAGATGCAGGACATGTATGGCAGAGTGCATGGGTGGAAAGAAGGGAAAGGGGAATATGTCTAAATTGAACTGAAAAATGATGTCTGAAACACAGAAAGCATCAATAAAAGTGTCATAAAAAAGCCATTAAATTAATTAGCACATTTTAGTTTCTTAATAAATTTCTAATACTACTACTAAAATAGTAATATTCATATATTTTCTATCAATTTAGGAAATAATTCTTGGGATGGGATTTTTCATACTATTACAAATATTTTTCCCAACTGCTTCATTCTCCTCTCCAAAGCAAAATCTCAGAAAATTGCCCATAATGCACATTGGGTCAACACTAGTTTATCATGCTACATTAGGTGCCAGTGATTAAACTGACACCATCTGGATAAAAACTGTTGACTTTGCCTGATGTCAAAAGAGCAAAGACAGCAGATGCCTTATTCAGTGTGATGGAAACGTCAAAGGCTCTAGTCACAAAAACATGCTGAGGTTGGAAAAGCATCATCTTGATAAGCACACATAATTTAGGAACATGGAAAGGACCAGGAGGCCTCAAGGAAAACAGAAATGGAGGAAAACACACTTTGAAGCCTAAGGCACACCTCGTCCCCATGTGGTAGAAGTGGAAAATCTACCCCTTTCCTCTGCTTAGAGCACAGACAACCCCCAAGTGGGATACCTGGGGAATGGGCTAATTTTATATTACTCTAAACATTCATCTTGTTACCTAGAATGTGAGGCATCAGGGCTATCACCAGGTTGTGAGATGTATGACACAGACAGATAATGGAATCATATATACATACACAAATTGAACCTTTGGTTGCAGTGGCACGGGAGGGTAATGTGATTTGGTCCTGTCATTAAACTACTAAATACAATTTTCAAATTATAATATTTATAAAATTACTCTATAAAGACCAGATGAATTGTTGGATATCATATATACACAGATATATCATATATACATACTGATATGTATTCATATGTTGTTCATGTATGGACCCATGTGTGTTGCACATATGTGAATAGATATATGTGTGCATGTATATGATCTCCATATATTATATTTGTGTACATATCCATCTACTGGTAAATTTCATTGCTGAAAAGTACTAAAGACAATGGCAGATACTGTGAAATGAAAGGGTCAGCCAAAAATTCTGCTGAGGTAAAGTTATTTGTAAGACCGAGTAAACATCATCACAGTAGTGAGTCCCAACTGCAAAGAATGGAAGCTTCTTAGATTGATAAGAGACATGTGACCATGCCATGAGTCTCCCATCTGAAACTCGAGACCTGGGACACCACCTTGTCATCATGCTCATGCCCAATTAACAGAGTTAAAACTTGGAAAGAGCCACCCCAAATGAAAAGCATGCATTCGACATCTGCCCCTGAAATTCTGTGAAGACATCCTCTTTGTCAGCTCACCTGCCACCGAGGCTCTTCTTGTTTCTCCTCTTTGTCATGGAGAAGATCCTCCATCAGATGGTGCAGCAGAGGACCAAGGGTAACCACCTCCTGCAGAGACAGCCACCATAGCTCTGCCCTTGTTCTCCACCTTCCCAAGCAGCCTGGGGCGGGAGAGGTCTAGTGCTACAGTAATTTTGAAAACCAACCCCAAGGGAGCCTAGATGCTTTTCCACAAGGTAAATTTCATGTGCTTGTGCACAGTATGAAATCACTGTTAGGAATATTCATCATTCATAAGAAACTCACTAACCTCTTACATCCTACTGGTTTGCTAGTTAGCAAAGCTGAGCTTTGTGGAAATTTGAAAGCAAACTAATTTGTGAAATAGTTAGCAAGGGCTTCTGTGAGATTCTCAAGTGAAACTTTTCAATTTACAAGTCTTTTATCTGTCTTTGCTTTACATCTGCCCTTCCTCCCATCATATTATCTGAGCCTCAGCAGTTGCATCAGCATGAAGACTCTGAATTGCTTAAAGACTTTCCAACTTAGGGCAATTTATTTGTACATTTTCAAGAATCATAGATTCAAGATAATGGTTTCTGGATACCAACCATAGACCCAATGGATTGGTAACATTCAATCACCCTGTCTGGTTACCTTGACCTTAAATTAACAACAGTAATTTATACTAATAATAGCAGTAACATAGCATTTATTAACAGTAATAGTCACCATGTTTATCATAGTGCATGCTTTGCCTCAATAAATTTTGGGGGAGCTTATAAGCTACTCTTTTAACTCTTAACCTTGAAACTGATTCAGAGTTATCAATACCACATAGTTAATGTTTTGCAGAGGCAGAATTGAACACAGATCTCTCCTACTCCAATGTCCATGCCTTTACCTCCCTCTCTATGTTGTTTCCAGAGAAACTAAATTCATGCTAACTTGGATATTGTCTAAGAGATTTAGCCACTGGACCAGGACTATAGGTGGCATTACCTGCAGCTCCTTAAGCCATGGCTTAAATGAAACCAGTGAGCAACAGACTCTATATACTAGAACACTGACGAGCAACAGACTCTATACATTAGAACACTGATGGAGGAGAGGTATACATCCAACCTGAAGCAGTATGAGGGATCTGAGACTGCATCATGACAGAAGGACACACTAGCATATGTTGTAAATAGAGATAGACTGATTCTGTGCAGAAACCACTTTGACAGTAGTGGGGTGAAGGAGCAAACCTAAGTGACAGATGACATCCGGAAGCAGACAGAACTGCTTATCTGTAACGTAGAAGAGACAGCTCAGCTGTTGCATTCCTAACCATAGGCATTATCAGCACTCAGACAACTAACAAAGTAACAGTGCCCTAAGTGTCAATTTGTAAGTGGGTTCACTTGTACTACATATGCACAAGTCAATATTTGTAGTTCACTAGGTCAGGTAGCTGTGTGGAACACAGAATAAGCACATTTTGTTATCTTTTACTAATTTATATAGACATTCTGTTATAATCAACTCCTAAGCATTGGCTTCTGTCTTTGAGGGCTATGAGATCTAGTGGAAAGATAGGCTTGTGAACCAGATAGTGGAGACCTTAACAGAAAACATGCCAGGTCAAACAGAAAGTATCTTCTGATCGTCTCCAAAGGCTTCTAATATTAATAATTGAGGAAGAAGGGTTATGTCTGTGTTCCTTAAGTTTCCTGTAACAACTAAGTATGCTGTATTCATCTGATTATTTAGCCAGTATTTCTGAAGCTTAAGTGTCATCTTATGATGACACTTAATTAAGTCATCTTAAGTCATCCAGGGATGCCTGGACATACATTGTGATCAATATAGGTGAGACATTTTTTTTAATAATCAGAAACATACATTTAATTATAAATGTGATTAGAGATACAAAGCAATTCAGGATGCCATAGAGATGTAATACAAGAGACTGGAGTCAGGTCTGAGTGGATGTCATTTAAAAATTTGAATTGGAACTAAGCATTTGTTCTGTAAACAAGAAGGCAAAATACTTACAGGCCAAAGAATAGTATATGCAAAGTTCCTGTGGGAAACGTCAAGAAATCAAATGAATGGAGATGTCGCTAGTGAAGAACAGAAGGAAGAGAGAGAGCATGGAGATGAGCTGGGCAGGTGGATCATAACGACGACAGCATTGCCAACCCTGTTCCTTTTCTTGGATTGTATTAGGGTACTGAGAAATCAAGAATTTTAAGCTGGGGTGTGACATACTAATAAAGCATTCTGCATGTGTTAACTGTACAATCCTAACAGCAGGAACATCTGATCATCTCTGTTGTACAAATGTAATCATTCAGCTTTAGAAAATCTCAGTAATAGATATCAGGCAACCAGCAAAATGCCGAGCTGAGATTGGTGCCCAGGTCATCTGGTCTCTGAACCCAGCTGAACTGTTACTCAGCCTGGCTTCTAATGAACACCTCTATGTTTTGGAGGAGGGTGGGTTGGTAGGTCTGCTCCATTCATATTTCTTCAGCTTACTGTCAGCAAGTGAGCATGGACTAAGAGTTCAAGAGGAAATCACTGGGCATCTATCTGCCTTGGGTCTGTGGAGCTGGCAGAGGCCTTTTGACAAATGTGAGCATCTCTACCAGGAGCACTTTCAGCTCCTCTAGTCATCTTGCACTTAGGAGGCACTGAAAAAATAGGAGGCGGCCCATATTTCAGCTCTTCCATTAAGCTGTCACATACCTTCTTCACATTTCCTCCCATATGGCAAGCCTAGGATTAATAAAACCTTTTTAGTGAAAGTTTTCTCCTCTTACCTACCTAGACATCCTGTAATCTGCTACAGATATCACAGTCTAATAATTTTAATGGGAGATTTAAGGTCAAACCAAGATCTCAGCCCCTTGGGTGCTTCTGAATCATTTAGAAACGGCAGCCAATCTTTAATGAAGGCTGGAAATATCTGAGTTTTTGCTTCGCTTGGACCATCTGCAATTCCCTTGCTCTAGAGTGATGATCACCATCCTCATGCAAAGGTGCCTTTTCTAAAATTCTGCATAAAACACAGCAGCACTAACAAAGAAAAAAAACACAGCTGCCCCAAATTTCAAAGTATAAGAGAAAAGTCTCATTGCTTAGGCATTTTTATGCATTCTTGAACATGGGAAGGACTCCGTAGCTCCACAGTAGCGTATTTTAATTTTTAATTTCTTTTTATTTATACGGAAACTGCACACATGTATGTAAATGCATGCAATCCATGCAATGCCCATAGAGGCCAGAAGAGATCCACTGGAACTGGAGATACCAACAGTTGTTAGCAACCATGTAAGTGCTGGGAACCAAACCTAGGTCCTCTGCAAGAGCAACCAGTGCTCCACTCCCCACAGGAGGATACTTTAAACATTTTAAACTCTTAAAAGTGGTTGTTTTTAAAAGCTTACTTTAAAGATACTATATAATACCCTTCCCACTAAAAATCAGACACACACATGGTATATATATATATATATATATATATATATATATAT
>VZQC01014320.1:0-127179 GCA_009823505.1 Rhizomys pruinosus | reverse complement strand
ATAATTATTGATTTTTTTTTTTTTTTTTTTGTCAACTTCACACAAACTAGTGTCACCTGGGAAGACGGAACTTCAGTTGAGGAATTTTCTACATGGGATCGGCCTGTAACCTTGTCTGTAGTATATTTTCTTGATTTATCATTGTTGGAGGGTGCAGGCCACTAGTGGGGGTGGCATCCCCGAGCAGCTGGGCCTGAGCTGTATAAGAAAAGTGGCTGTGTTCCTCAACAGCCTCTGCTCCAGTTCCTGCGTCTAAGTTCCTGTTGAGTTCCCTCCATGACGTAAGCTGTAAGCTAAAATAAGCCCTTTCTTCCCCAAGTTGGTTTTGGTCAGTTTTATCACAGCCACAGAAAAACAAACTTGAACAACCAGGCAGAACTTCATTAGGAACCAACAATGACTCCATAAGTCAAGTTGCAGAATATGCCATCTTAGCTTCCCACATATGTGATTGCTCTTTCCATTTGTTTAGAACATTCATTAACATTACCACTGTTTTGTAGTCTTCAACATATTAATCTTAACCTTGTATATTTCTAATGATTTTGCTATTTGTGACAGTATTACAAAAGGTATACTAGTTCTAATTTTGAATTGCTTCTTTCTACTATAAGAATTATGTTATTGATATTGATAATATATACTATAAAACTAATGAATGCATTTATTAGTTGCAATAGTTTTTCAGTTGATTTCTTAGGATTTAAGTGTGAGATCAGACTATTAAAAAGGCATTATTTGAATTCTCCCTTTTCATCCTAAGTATCTTTAAATTCTTTTCTTGACTAATTTGACAATGCACAGTCAAATGTTTAATAAGTCGTGAAGTCGGTATTCTTGCATTATTCCTGATGTGAAGAAGAAAGAAGTCAGTCTTTCACCCATTAACTATGATGGTAACTTGGGGCTTTACATTGATGACTTTTATTAAGTAGATGAATCTACCTAATATTTCTAATTTGTTGAAAATCCTTCTTCATGAGAACATGTCTGATTCTGTCAAGTCTTTTATCTGTGCTATGCTATGATCACCCCTTTGGATGAAAGTGAAAGCCTTGAATCTGTTTTTTGTGGTCTGTGTTTCAGTTCTACTTGGTCTCTGTGTGACGTTCAGTTCTTCTCATTTCTTGCTAATATTGAAAGCCTTGTGTATACATTAGAATTAATGGACTATATCTAGCCCCTAATGTGACTGAAAACGGGTATTAAAGGTTTAACTTCTACACTCTACTTGTTTTGCTACATATTATAAAAGAGAATGTATAAAATGCTACCTATTTGATCAAATACAGGCATTTTAGTTTCCGTTTCAATAATGAGCTATACAAAACTCTAATTTCTTATTTTTTAAGGAGAATAGTTCAGACATATTCAAAACCAGAAAGTTTTGGGGGGACATTTGTGTTTTAGGATATTGCTTCCAGAATTTAGCATGTTAGGGTTGCATTTACATTTCTATAGCTAATGAACCTTGATAATATTGTATTATTCAACAGCTGGGAAAGATTTCTCTGAAGCTATGTGGCCATCTTCATTACCACCCTAATGGTGTATGAATGATATAATTGAGTTTCTCAAATGAGGCAAAATTCATTGTTCCTTGGGGGCAGTTAGGGTAGCAGACAATTTGAAAAAAAAAATACCAATATAATGTTACCTTTCTTCTTTTCAATGTTTTCACCCTAGCTTCCAAGTCGTCTCCTCACTTTTTAATACTGTTGAGTAATTTTGTGCCCACAGTTCCAAATGAGAGAGTTGAAAGCTCTCTCCAAATAACCTTCCATGTTTTTCATGTAGCCATATGAGAGATGGACTAAAAGAAGATTATAAAATGGAGTTTTAGAGCCTATGTTGCAGAATGGCGCATACCTCAGTTTGAATCTGAGTTTCATTATCTGTTAGCTTTGCGCAAGTCACTTAATCATTGTTTCCCATCTTGCATGTGGACATTATCATGTATACATCATGTTTCACTGTGAGTTCAATAAGAAGGTGTATTTAGCTTCTCAACCCAGTACCCGACACCTTGCCAGTCAGTATTATCATTTTCATTGACACCATGTCACTAACATTTTGCTGTTAGGCTTGTGACTTATGCTGAAGAAATGTTGGAACCCTATTCTTTTCCTCCAGCATCTCAGTGACTTCTGCCTCTTGTCTGAGACTTTTGAAGGGATATGGCAACCTCAAGCTGCCACTGCCATTTAGATTCAGTATTTGCTGAGCACTCAGATGGCACAATACAGGAGAAGATGCGGTAATGTCTCCAACTGTGAGTGGATCAGAGGCCTAGAGCCTCGATGTGATGGAAAACATTAAAAAGACCGTGAATACCAGTGGAAGTAGGGCTCCCTGGGAGCTTGTGGCTAGACCAAGTTATTTGGCATTAATCAACTCAACATTAAAATTTCCCAAGTCCTCCTGTAAGATGCTCATTTTTTCTTAAAGAGGCATGTAATGTATAGAAGCCCACATCAAACACACTGTTGTTTTCTTTACATCATCTTGTGTATGTCAGGTGGATTGACATACTATCAAATAAGACACATTTATTTCTAAATAAACCAAAATGCATATTCGAATAAACAACCCTGCCAAGCTTTTACCTTTCTAGGCCTGAACACACTCACGGGTTTACAGCTTTGCTACCTCACTAACACTACTCCTGGAATGGATGTCACTTTCCTTCTTTTGCTAGAAGAATAGGCAGGATTTTCAAACAAAGTGTACCTTCTAGAATCACCTAGTCCTTGATCTCTGCCTTTTGAAAATTGCCCAAAGGTTCTTTAATCAAAGCACCTCAGGAGACAGAGGTAGACAGATCTCTGTGAGTTCAAGGCCAGCCAGGACTAAATAGTGAGACTCTGTCTAAAAAAGTATAAAGATTTGCTCAAAGGCCAGTCCTGAATTAAGGACATAACATTACTGAGGAAGGTATTTTCCCCATGGGTATATTACTGATAGAATTCCACTCTACATCACAAAATGCATCCTGTAATTCCTTTTTGTAAATTTGATCCAGCAAAGTAAATGGCATTTGGAGAAAGTTTTACTTTGTTCATGCTCACTCTTGTTCTAGTTTCCTTTCAATTGTGGTGACAAAACACTCTGACAGAAACCAACTTGGGGAGTAAAGGGTGTATTCAGCTTATATTTTCCAGGTCATGATTCATCACTAAGGGCAGGAACCTAGAGGCAGGAGCTGAAGCACAGGCCATGGAGGAATGTTTCTTATTGGTTTGCCCCCCTGGTCCATGCTCAGCCTGTAACCTGCCTAGTGGTGGCACCACCCAGAGTGGGCTGGGCCCTCCCATATCACTCAACAATCAAGAAAATACTCTACAGACATGACCACAGGCCAGTCCAAGGGATGCAGTTCTCCATCTGAAGCTCTCTCAACCTAGGTGTGTCAAGTTGACACTAAAGCTATCCAGCACAGCTAAGGAAGATCTTCCTGTTGAAACTCTGTGTTACCAAGCTGGATAAAACTTCAAAGCAGATCCCGTGCTTCACTGTGGAATATCTGGGCTTTGCAGATAGAGTGCTAGTTACAACTATCAAAATCACTGCTGAATTGTCTGGGCTTTGCAGATAGTGCTAGTTACAACTACCAAAATCACTGCCTAGTTTTCATGTATCTGTATCTTCCTCTTTACCTCCATTGAAATGTTTCCAAATCATCTGATCAAATAGTATCACAGAATTCTCAATGAGCAATGTCTACACAGATAAAGAGCTAATTGTCTGAATAGGCTGATTACACAGTCAAGCAAATAGTCAAATGTGTAAATGATTGTGTGTGTTTTAAATATGTTGGAGGTGGCAAGGGGAGAGGGACTTCTATGCTCCCAGAGAAAGAGGTGCATTGATTGTATAGTTTTTACTATATATAACCATATACCATCATCATGACTAAAATAAGGACAGTAACTCATGGAATATTGATTTCGAATTCAGAGAAGACTCTCCTGTGGTATTCCATTGGTATCTGAAGCAGTTGAAGAAAATAATCACATTCTTATTTCCAATTTTGTTTTGCAATTTTAGAGCTCCTAGGGTCAAGCAGGAAAACTTTGCACTGACAGAACTGGCAATATTGATAACTATCCTATAATACTTCCTAGTACTTCTTCTCTACTGCTCTGGCTCCACCAATTCCTTAAACAGTCAGTCAATCAAAGACTACAAAATCCACTCCTGTATCTCAAAAGTTGGAATGCTAAAGAATTTTCCATTGAGAAAACTATCCAGTAACAACTTAGATGCGAGGAGCCACAATGGGTTCTGTGGGAAGAGAAAATGGTAAAGAAGAAAAGTCACTGCCTTTTTTTTTTTCCCACTGAGTATTTTTAATGGCTCTAAAACAACCCTTGAAGGCACCCTGAAATTTTTCTTTTTTTTTTTTTTTCAAAGCCAATTTCGAAAAGTCACTGCTTTTTAAGAATTCAACATCTAGTTGGAAGAATCAAAATTGTAAATTTGATAAAATACCTTCAAAGTTGGGCTGGAGAGATGGCTCAGTGGTTAAGAGCACTGAACTGCTTTTCCAGAGGACCCGGGTTGGATTCCCAGCACCCATATGGCGGCTAAGAACTGTCTTTAGGCCAGGCGTGGTGGCGCATGCCTTTAATCCTAGCATTCAGGAGGCAAGAGGCGGATGGATCTCTGTGAGTTCAAGGCCAGCCTGGTCTACAGAGTGAGTTCCAGGCCAGCTGGAGCTATAGGGAGACCCTGTCTCAAAAAGACAAAAAAAAAAAAAAAAAAAAAAAAAAAAAAAAATACCTTCAAAGTGTTAAATAAGAAAAGAAGAAGGGGGACTGGAGACATGGCTCAGCAGTTAAAAGCACTGACTGCTCTTGCAGAGGACCCAGGTTCGATTCCCAGCACCCGCATGGTGGCTAAGAACTGTCTTTAACTCCAGTTCCAGGGGAATCTGACACCCTCTTCTGACCTCCGTGGCATTGCATGTTACGGGTGCATCAACCTACATGCAGACAGTACACTGATATATAAAAAAATAATAAATAAATTTTTTTTTAAGAAAAGAAAAGAAAAGAAAAGAAAAGAAGAAGGAAGAATGAACTCTCAGGCCAGGAGCTTGAGAGGCTACAAAAAGAGCTGGCCTTTCAGTAGGGCCTTAAAGACGAATAGCAAGTTTAAGAAGAGAGAGAAAAGAAGAGAAGAGAAAAAGAGGAAATGATTAAAGGACCAAATCCAGGAGCAGGCATGGCCAGCCTGATAGGCAGCTCCGTGAGTTACAAATTCAGGTTATTTGGAAAAAAATGATGAGATGAGATTAGAGAATAAAGTGACAACCAGATACCACTGTAATAACAAATCCAGTTGTAATCCAATCTATCTATACTTTCAGAATTTAAATGTTCAAAAGACAATAAGATTCATAAATAAGTGTCACATCTAATACTTAGTTCTAAGTTCTTCTTCTGGAAGGAGGCTGCACGTGCTCCAGGGGACGGTGTGGACAGAATAGGCCACCACTGGGTCAGAGGTCAGGGAAAGATTGCAAAATACAATACCTGGAAATTGGATGACTGGAATTTACTGAACACGTACTGTATGGATGTATTCTGCTTAGCACAGGTGCATCTTCTCATTTAACAATCACGACTCCATGGAAAGTGACTGTTATTATGTTTTTTTAACAAGAATAAAGTCCAGAGTAAGATATGTTGCTGGTATTCAGACAGCCTGCTATTATGTTCCAAGGAGACTACATTAATTACTTTATATTTTCATATGAAGTCTTTTCTATATCCAAAAGAACTGAATGGCAAAGAAACAAAGAAACATCACTGAAACATCAAAGGCAGGACTGAAAAAGGGAGTTAATGTTGCTAGAGTTTAAGGCATAGGACTCAAGGATTAAACCCCGGGGGACAAAGTTCTGCCCTTAGGGGAGCAGTGATGGTTGATGCAGCGTCTCAACCTGAAGACAACCACAGTGGGGCCTCAGTGCAGACCCCACAAGAAAGAGAACAGCAAGATCGTACTTACTCTTCTCCAGGGAGCTGTGATTGAGACTGCTTCAGTGAATGTTGGGGAAGTTCAGAGTAGAAATACTGTAGAATTACTGTAGAAAGAACTCTGTGACCAGGGTAAAAATGTTTTTTGGGGGCTGACCCAGATTGACAGAGGCCGAAACAGAAACCCAAACCTGAAGAAATTATTCTTTTCCTCAGTCCAAGCTTGTTTTTTGACAGCAGAGCCTGCCACCGAGCCAAAAGAGTAGAAATGTCATTCAGACAGCCCTGCCCACCATCGCACAGCCAAGAACAGAACAGAAAAAGATCAGGGTGTTGAGAGACAAGGGCACAGGCACGCAGCCCTGCTGCCCCTCCTCGCTGGCCCCTGTCCTAGAGGACTGTTGCACCCTTGCTCCTCTAGTTTCAGACTCTCGGTACCTTCTCTTCAGTGACACCCTCAGTTGACAACCTTACTTCCTACTTCATAGAAAAATGAAGCAATAAGGAGAGAGTGCTGCACTGCTCCACAAAATCCACTGTCGGGCTGGAGAGATGGCCTAGTGGTTAAGAGCGCCGACCGCTCTTACAGAAGACCTGGGTTCGATCCCCAGCACCCACATGGCGGCGAGAACCGTCTGAAACTCCAATTCCAGGAGAACTCCAGTTCCAGGGGAATCCGAGGCCCTCTTCTGACCTCCGCGGCATTGCACGACACGGGTGCACAAACTTGCATGAAGACAGTACATTCATACACATACAGAAATTTAAAAAAAAAGAAAATTAGTAAAAATCCACTGTCTACCAGCAGAATTCTGATGGCGGAGACTGTACATAGAGCTCATTTAGAACCCAGCTCTTTGTAGCGCATTTAGATCCCAGCTCTTTGTAGCGCACAAGAACCAGAACTTTTTCATTCACTGGTGCACACCATTCCAGCAATCATTCACTGGTGCACACCATTCCAGCAATCATTTGCTGGTGCACACCATTCCAGCAATCAGTCGCTGGTGCACACCATTCCAGCAATCATTCGCTGGTGCACACCATTCCAGCAATCATTCGCTGGTGCACACCATTCCAGCAATCATTCGCTGGTGCACACCATTCCAGCAATTATTCGCTGGTGCACGCCATTCCAGCAATTATTTACTGGTGCACACCATTCCAGTAATCATTCATTCTCTCCCCCAAGTTACTGCCTGGAAGTACATTGCCAATAAACAATTAGCTTCCCATCATTTCCCAGCTCCCCTTCGTTAGACTGGGACTATGTGATGAGTTTGCCTAAGGACTCAGCAGAACTTAGAAGTGTCAGTTTAAAAATAATTTAATTTATAAGTAGAATATGCAGCCAATGTTTGTCTCGTTGTCTGTATTCTCCTGTTACCTATTGGTGAAGTTTAAAACATGGCAGATCCTCTTCCCTATAGTTACTGTTATTTATTTAACTGCAGCCCAGACCTCCAAGTCATAAACCCATAGAAGCAACTGTTTAACCTCTTAATTGTTGGTTTAATAACCCACTTGTCTCACACTCAACTCCTAATCCTAATCTCCCTACACAGAGCCCCCTGTTGCCTTTCCAAGCTCTATTTCTAAGCTATCCCAGCACTTACATTCTAGATGAACACTCATATAATTGCCCAGATTTGCTGCTGTATAATGCAGACACTGACTTCTCAGTAATTGGAAGAGAAAAATGAATTGAAATACTTTCAAGTTTTGGAATAAACAGGAAAAATACATCAGGAAATGTGGCTAATTCCATGATTTGATTGCACCTGAGTAATACCTTAAGGAAATATATTTTTCAGGGAAGAAACAATGCAGGTGTGTTTATTTTCAGAGTTGATGCCTAGCACATAAATATGAGGGTCTTTCTGGGACCTCTAGAGTGTAGCGGTTCAGTAGTTTCTAATCCTGGATATGAATACAAATTTTCCGACAAATATCCACCTTTCTAAAATATCACTATGCTCCCTGACACGGTACTTAACTTACAGTTGCTCTGTATTAAGAAAATGTTTTAAAATAAATGAATTGAATGAATGAAAACTCTCAGGGTACAGGACTGGAACGTTCTTCAAAATCCATATTACTAATGTGTCTCTGTTGTACAAATGTTTGTTCTTAGGTAAATGACCACTATAGTTCAAGGAAAAGTAGCAAATTCTAGAGAACTTGAAAAGTTACTAAGTAATAACAATAAGAAAAAAAGAAGGAAAGCAGTTGCATGTGTTCATCACCTGTGTTGGACTACAGTGTCTCCCTTTGAAATTTATCTTTCATCACTAGGAACGATTCTCTAACTTTAAGATGTTGAAAAAATCCTCTTTGTTGCCCCCTGTGTAGCTAGGATTGGGGATCAGATGGAAAGGGAATCTGATTCTTGTTTATGAATTACTAAAGAAGAGAAATATAAATTATCCTTTTCCCATTCAAACTGATTCAAGGTGCTGCACTCTACAACACCCAAAAGGTACAGGACTCATCTTTCACGACCATTAATTATTTATAGAAAATACTACTCTTAAAAAAACTCAGTATTCAAGGCTGGAGAGATGGCCTAACGGTTAAGAGTGCCGACTGCTCTTACAGAGGACCAGGGTTCGATTCCCAGCACCCACATGGAGGCTGAGAACGGTCCGTAACTCCGATTCCAGAACTCCAGTTTCAGGTGAATTTGATGCCCTCTTCTGACCTCTGAGGCATTGCACAGCATGGGTGCACAGACCTGCATGCAGACAGTACATTCATACATATTAAAAAAAAAAGTATTCGGGCTGGAGAAATGGCTCAGTAGTTAAGAGAACTGGCTGTTCTTACAGAGGACAAGGGTTCAATTCCCAGCACCCACATGGTGGCAGACTTCATGGCAGTCCATGACTTCAATTCCAGGGGATCCAAAGCCCTATTCTGTCCTCAATGGACATTGCATGACACAGTTGCACTTACACACTGCAGGCATAACACTCATACACATAAAAACTTAAACAAAAATTAAAACCAACATGGAGTATTCACAGATTTTTCCATTGTGGATTTTTTTTTCCTGTCAGGAGGAAACTTTAAGTGGAGAATAGAGCCATAAGAGATTTCTGTTTCTTAAGTCCCATGTGTATTTCCAATGAAATATCCTCTACATGTATTAAAATATGGCAGAGTGGATGAAAAACATAGAGTATTTGAAGATGAAGATGAACTTCAAACACGGACCAAATACACATTGGATCCTCAGTCCACTGTACAGCTTAACTTGCCTGGCTTACAATACCTTCAGTAGAGCTGATGCATTTTTGTACTAAACCATATCTCTAAACATTGTTAAACTACACATCTAGGAGCACAATGTTTGCTGGTACCTCTGGACTGCATACAGAAGTCAAATCGTTTTGATGTAAATAGAGCAATTATATTTTAGCAATTGCCTACCCCTTTGAAGAAAGAAAATACAGGGTAATTCTATTGAAACATTATCACCAGGACTTGACTGACACCACAAAAGACTTTGGCTTGGCTTCCCTAATCATTTTCTGGGTTTTACAATTGAAGTTGTTTTTAACAACTGTCAAGGGTTACCACACTCCCTCTGGGCCCCATCTTTCTCTCTTACTGGATTTTGATCCCCATGGCTAAGATGATTTCAAAAGTGACCCCAATTCATAGATCATTTTCCATTTCCCCTAAGCCAGTCTTCTCCTCAAATAGTGTCTTTCCTCCAACAAAAGTCTGAGAAGTAAAGAGAATTTTTTGACAGTAGTCTTCCTTGGTATCATGGAAAAAAATTTCCACCATGATTTTTATGACTGAAATAAAATGAGACAAATTAACCTGAACTCTTTTTTTCCTGACTTTATTCTAAACAACATATATTAACATCTTAAAATAGAATTTAAACAGGTGCCCAGTAACAGAATGACAAGTGTTAAGTAGTTAAGTGTGAAATCTGAAAGCTAGGAAACTGAACCACATATGGTCACCATATATATATATGCCTGCACTGGCCTACTAAGTGTCTCATCACTGTCAACTCAAGCAAGACTTGTCAAACTTGGAAGGTGAGTATTCAAAGACATTTGTTTGGCACCGTTAATGATTTTTGTAATTAGTTATTTAAACAGACTGCCCTGTGTCCAAAACAGAGAATGCAGAGAGTTGAACACAGAAAACAATCTCCTGAAGGCATTTTAGAACCAAGTGTGAGAAAAGAGCCTCAGCTCTGAGCAAGGGTCTCTGGAACATATTTCAGTAGAAGGGATGAAGCTGGAGAGCTTACATTTACCAGGACTCTATAAAACATACATGCCTGAGAATAAGTCCTTTTCTTTTTCACACTAGAGTGCTATGAAGGTCTTTGTTGGATTGATGATATTTAAGTAATCCAGTTTTTCCACTGGTTATTTAGAAACTGAAGGAAGTGGACTTGGCTAGGATGATCTGAGGCAGAGGCTAGGGAGATGGCTCAGCAGTAAGAGCACTTGCTTCGCAAATGTGAGAACCTGAGTTCAGACCCCCAGGATCTGAGTCAAAAGGGAGCTGTGGCTGCTTGGGCTTATCCAGCAATATAATAGCAGAGACAGCAGGATGATTAGGACTCGATGCCTGTAAGTCTACTCCAGGTTCAGTGACACACTGGCTGTCTCAAATGAATAAGGCAGAGGGCAATATAACAAGACACCCGAACCTTAACCCTAACCTGAACCCTAACAACCTTAATCCTAACCTAGTGTCTTCCTTTAGCCTCCAAAGATATGCAAGGGTATGTCCACTGACACACACACACACACACACACACACACACACACATCAAAAAGATGAACATTTGCAGAAAAATGTTTTAAGAAAGAATAAGTTGGGGCAAAGAAACAGAAAACCAGAGGAGATAATATGTAGTATTTCATAAGACTCAAGATCTGGGAAAGCTATGGCTTCCCTCTTGAGACTGGTCAGTCACACGTTATTTAAATACATTATTAACAAATGTACTTTGAGTGACTACCTCACCTTCTATTTCAAAGATGAGAGTGGAAATTATCAGGGACTATCAGGAAGGGACTAGACTGATTTAATTAGTCTGTGACTCCTTCAGCAGGTAACTGGCTCTCAGTAAATACCTCTATCTCAGCAAGTCTCAATTGCTCCTGCTTAGAGAAAATGCTGCCTGATTTTCACTAATCATTTTGCCTTTCTGTGGCGGGATTTGTGGCAATGACATAAGAGTGTCTAAAATTTGGATGATCTAAAGCTAAAGTTGGGTGTGTGCATGTGTGTGTGTGTGTGTGTTCTCAGTTTCATATGTTTGGAGTGGTGGACACATCCTCTGCCCAGCTCCTACTCCTCTAATTGTCCCAATTTATTAGATCAGACACCTGAATAGGAAGGCTTTACCCCTCATAAAAATGGGGAATCAGAGTATTTAAGTGACCAGCTCAAGAGGTTACAGGGTAAGAAGGAACAGGCAGGATGCAAACTCAGATAATCTAACTTCAGAACTATGCCCACCGCAGAAGCATTCTCTCAGTCATGTCCTTCAGAATTCCCATTTTCCATCTGCACCCAAACATATGGAACACATAAATTTCTTTTATTGGGCCTAACATTAGCATAGAGCCCTTGATGAATCTTAACTGGGTACTGGATGATAGAAAAGCATATTAAGGATGAAGGTGTAAGTGAAGTTGACCTGATTTGGATACTCAGAAGAATGGGGCATGCTGCTTTGACAGACATGAAAGGTCCTTAATATTTTGAAAGCTGGGGGACTACAATGTTTCAAAGCCAAGAAATATACACTATTGAACTCACTTCAGTGGCTCAGAGTTCTGACCATGCCAAAGAAGGGGCGAAGGGAACATCAGTACCTTAGAAATGACTGATGACATATAAAGCTCCCTTGGCTGCCTCTGCCTTTTCATCAGAAGATCCTTAAAAATCACCATTGTAAGTTTTCTTACAATTCACTATCCAGGTCTTTAAACCCAGCTAATTTAAGAAGTGGAACCTCCAAGAAATAGAAATTTCAGAGGATTAACTAAAAACCATGAGATAATGCTTTTAGTTGACATTATTCTCTCTGTCATAATTGCCTGACATTGAGTGCATTCTTACATAAAATAAAATCTTACAATGATTTTTAGTTGTACTAGAACCTGTGAGTTTGCAAGGTCATCTAGTCATTAGCACTCCAACTTGCACAGAATATGGAAATGCAGAATTATTCAGCAGACAGGAGAAACAACCTGCATGATCTGACCCATTCAGGAAGTCAGATATAGCTGGAGACATAAGGAACCTGCACAGTCCCAGTCCTGGTTGCCTGAACATGCTTGTTGAGGTGAGGGACAAGTTGATTTGTCTCCAGTGAACAGGGACAGCATCAGCAGAATGCTAAGCAACATATCAGCGGTGCCGACTGATCTGCAGAGACACCACAGATGTGACCTCTTCTGTCTAAGTCAATGTTTCCTCAGCTCTCAGAATTATGGAAAAATACAAATGTAAATGGAGAAGTTATGGCAAGACTCACGTCTTGTGCCAGAGTCATTGCCTCAATAATTATTAATGCCTACTAAGTTTCTAGCACTCTGTTAGATGCTGGTATGATGTAAAAAACCATCTAAGATACTACTACTGTTTTCTACAATTTTAATAATCAAAGTTTCAAAATTATATGACTTTGAAAATCACAGAGTTGAAACACTTCCCATGGGTCTTTTTCTAGTTCAGTTGAAAACTAACAGATAAACACCAATGTGCCTTGCTCGCTGTCTTCCCTTTGTCTACAATGGCCTGTTCTTGTCTGGCTGGACACTCCATATAGCATTCAGAGTTCAGTATGGCTGTCACCTTGATGACACAAAGCCCCGATGCTCATTCATCAACTCTCACCACGTCCCATCCTACCTCACCTCATCCCTGTAATTATGCTGTCTTTATCCCAGTATGTCTCTCACTTTCCTCTTCAGTGGCTTCCTGTGACTGTCTTATTCTGGTTCTTCTTTACAGTCATCTCTGGGCAGTTTAAACAGATTCAGAAGTCCATATTGTAAACCATGGCTACTGACTTGAGATTTCCCAGACATTGACCTGTACGTATTAATTTTAGTTGACTCTCCAGAGGATATGTGAGTTGTCCACTGTGGTTTAGCTCTATTCACTGCATCTAATTCTTTATGACCTTATTGCCCACTATGGTGCTGGTTAAGCAGGTGCTCAGATCACACTTGTTGAAACAGTGAGTTAATTGTGACTCCTTCCTTCCTCCTTTTAGATTAATTACAGTGTCTCCAACTCAGAAGGTTTTGTACCCTCTTCTTGAAGATCTCTAGGTTCCTGCAAACACATTCTTTGATGGCTCCCAAGATACAAACCCTCTACTTTCTTTCTAATAGTGTCTTTATAAGATTTTAGTAATAATTTAATGATTTATTAATAATCAGATTATTATATAAAACAAGAGTTAATTGTCAAGACATGATGAAGGAATAAAGATTCATTTGAGAGGAGTATACAAGGGGAGTGATAGGAGAGATAAGTAATGCTTAAATGGTATGAAAAAAACAAAGAGAAATATATTAGTTCAAAATCCTACTGAAAACACACACACAATAAATATAAAAGTGCATGTGTATAGCTGAAGTCTATATAACAAAAACTACAACAAGTAGGAGAAACCTCGCTTTGTGTGGTTGGGTAAGGCAGACCAAGACATTCTCAAAATAACACAGACTATTGCCACAGCCTTGAACTGACTCCCAGAACTTGAAGGTAAGACCCTATCACTGAAGACAGGCCACACTTTAGACTGTAAACATAGCTAAATACGCATGACTGGAGAGGTCATAGATCCAAGAGAGACACCTACTTTTGCCATATCCATAGACAAATGTAATTTCTTACTTTCTTCTAAATATGCATCCTCATATTTACAGACAAGTACACCTTTTATCCTATCAAAGAAGTTTACAGACAAGTATACCTTTCATCCTATCAAAGAAGTTTCTTCTTGCAACATATGGAGACTATTACAGAATTCCAGAACTGATAAGACAAACAAAATAGTCATCTGTGAGATACTTAACCATAAGTGACACATCCTCAGTGAAAGCTCTACACATAGTATAGATACATCTCTCAACTCTCACCAGAGAAATTTCCTTATATATGGTTCCAGCTCTTTGCTATTGTGAAGAGAGCTGCAATAAACATGAATGTGCATGTATCTTTGTGGTAGGATGAGTCTTTGGGGTATACACCCAGAAGTGGTATGACTGGGTCATGTGGTAGGCTCCTTCAATTTCCTTCTCTTGTCTTATTGCCTTAGCAAGCATTTCAAGCACTATGTTGAAGAAGAGTAGCAGTAAGGGGCAGCCTTGCTGGGTTCCTCACCTTTAGGGGAAATGGTTCCAATTTTCCTCCATTTAGGATGATGTTGGCAGTGGGTTTCCTGTATATGGCTTTTATCATGTTGAGGAATGTTACCTTCAGTCCAGTTCCCTCTAGAACTTTAAACATGAAGGGATGCTGGATATTGTCAAAGGCTTATTTCTGCATCAATTGAGATGATCGTGTGGTTTTTGTCTTTCAGTCCATTTATGTGTTTTATGATGGAACAGATCTTTTTTCTTGACTACATTAAAATATATATCAACTTGCTATGTAATTTAGGGATGTAAAGTTTGATTTCAGACTTTGTAAATTTGCTATATGTAAGGAGTGTAAAAAAAAAAAAAAAAGCTGATGGGCATGGTGGCGCATGCCTTTAATCCTAGCACTTGGGAGGCAGAGGCAGATGGATCTTTGTGAGTTCAAGGCTAGCCTGGTCTACAGAGTGAGTTCCAGGACAGCTGGAGCTACAGGGAGACCCCATCTCAGAAAATAAAAAGCTAAGAGTAGAATCATAAACATCAAATGCTGGGATAAATGCTCCCAAAGCACAGAGTTGAAGTGTTGCTTGAAGTTCTTGAGTGCAAGAAGGACGCTATGATATGTTTCAAGCAGAAAACACATTGTTTTTTAAGCTTCGTTCAAAGCATAAAGCACAAACTCTTAGCTGTGAACTTGATGCTAATGAAATAGCAATGTACTGAATAAGGATATGGTGATTTTATAACAAAGCATACATAAAGCAAAGCTATATGGGGATGGCTTTATACAGTAGAAGCAGGAAATGAGAAATTATTTATAAAAGCTATAAAATTTTACCTACTCAAAATGAGCAAACCAGGAGAACTTAATGCACAACATGGTAGCCATAATTATTAATTTTGTAGGGTATGCTTGATTCATTCTAAGAGGGTTGATTTTAAATGCTTTCACCAAAAAAGAAAGAGAATGGTACAAGTTACATAATCATTGATTGATTGATTGATTGATTAATATTTTGTGACCATAGACCTCAGAACTTATAGTGTCATATTTGATAATGTAATGTTTAAGGAAACTTTAGAAACCTTAAATTACAACTGTGTGTATATAGTTTTAATGTTGTTGTTTGATTTAGAATCATGTTCAATAAAATGTGTTAAGTTAAAAAAATAAAAATAATTTTCAATATTTATACAGGTACAAATTCAGACTAGAAATATTCCAACAAATAATTTATTTTAAGGTCTATGACCAATTTTCTAGTGACCTTCTGGGCATTTACACCTTCAAAATGGGTATCTTCAAACTATCCAAATGGAATTTATTTCCTCTCCTAAACAGTTTTCTCCTTCCTAGAGGTAAGAGCTTATGTTTAGAGAGTGAAGATATGGTATTAGAGAGTCAATAACTTGTAATGATATAATCCTGTTCTGCAAATTGTCCTTTTTCCCCATGGAGGTCCTAGGAGACCTACAAATAACAAAATACAAATCAAAATTCCACAATGAAATGCTTCACAATTTGAACACATTTTGGGGGCTGGAAGACAAAGTGAGCCATCCATTTCTCTGTAATTTGAATGTAATTTAAACCTAATTCTTGAGGCCAGCTTATTCAATTCTCTCTGTGTAAAGAGGGTAGGAGAGAGAAATGGCTGGTTAGATCAGCAGAGGACTTGGTCTTCCTCACTCACCCCTGAGCCCCACACAGTCATGGAAACATGCTCTCTGACTGCAATACACTTCAACTTAAGGTAGTATCTAAAGTTTTCCCAGTGAATGTCATAGTCTCAGATGAATCATGTTAAATGCCCCTGCCTCCTTAATGGAGAATCTGGAAAGTAGACAGAAGCACCCCAGAATGGAAGGTGCAGCTTCAAATTCCCCCTCCTGATGTTCTTCCAAAGGCAGCCATTCAAGCTCCAAATCCCTACAACCCAAAACTAATCTCCATTTTCCCTTAATTGCCTACTAAGTCTCTCTCTCTCTCTCTCTCTCTCTCTCTCTCTCTCTCTCTGTATGTGTGTGTGTGTGTGCCTGTGCTTGTGTGTTTCTGTGTATCTATCTCTTCATGTATATGAGGTCCTGCAACTAACCAGAAGCTGTAGGGAAGGGCTACTCAATATTACCATGCACAGATCAGCACCACCTATGACAAAGCACAAAGAATTAGCTAGACTCCCCACATGCAAATAGTGCAGAGGTTCAGAGACCATGGGTTGGGCCTTTTACCACAGAAGGAAACTTGTTATATATCTCTATTATTCTATGAAGCTGATATAAACTTCTTTGTAATGATAATGTCTAGATCTCACAGAAATAGAACCAGTTCAAGGTTAGAGGTCTGGGAAGAAGCAGAACATGACACAAGCAGTGATTTCTAATTATCTCCTGCTCTTCCCTTCGCCACAGTCTCATTCCACTCACGCTAGTGCATCTCCTCTCTTTCATAGCTCTGTTTATAATGGAATAGCCCAGGTACGCCGTTTAGTGGATCACTACCTTTTCAATTACTTTAAGTTTCCTCTTCCCTTAGCCAGACTCACAGAGACAGTGTCAAGTTCATGGCTGCCTGTGAATAGTGCCGGTGCATGCATGTTCAGTCATGGGCAGGATACATCAAGGAAACACTGTCAGCCCTTTGCTTTTAAATTTAACATTTTATTCACTCTTATTTTGAAAAATGCAGACTCCAGACTCATAATTTTCACACAGTTCTGAAATAATGACTAGTTGTTGGAACAAATTACTTGGGGGGGGGGGTTGAAGAGAGAGAACAGAGGAAAACATGTGTTAAAAGAGGCTCAAGTAAACCAGGATAAAATACATCTCGTGGTGCTGGAGAGACAGCTAAACAGATAAGAGCATAGGCTGTTTTTGCAGATGGCCCAGGTTCTATTCCCAGCTCCCACATAGCTGCTAACAACTGTCCGTAACTCCAGTTTCAGGGGATCTGACGCCCACTTCTGGTCTTTGTAGGTTTTGCATGACACAGGTACACTAATATACATGCAGGCAATAAATACTCTCATACACATAACATAATAAAAATAAGTCAAATTTTTTGACTTGGCTTGCTCCTCTCTCTCCTGCTTCGTGCCTTTCATGCTCTTCCACTACCCTTGTTAATGTTCCTTTGACAACCAGGATCTTCCTCAAGTCCCCAAATAAACGGAGCTCTTCTGTCTGTTCCCTCATTTCTGCTTCTTATAGAACATGTCTCCTCCTATGTTTCACTTGCCTGGCACATTTCATTTGTTCCCAACTCAATTTAGATTCTGTTTTCTCAGAGAAACTATTCACTGACTGCCCCAATCCAGCAGCCCCTCCTCCTTCAAATCACTGGCTATTTCTTGTGGTCTTGCTCAGCCATGCTCGATCATCTGTGTGGTGTGTGTCCTCCACACAAAGGAAAAGAGCTTCATAAGGGAGAAAGTTACATCAGCTTCATTCACACATGTAGGGATTTTTGGGGGGGGAGGGGCAGTAAATTGTAATTTTTTATTGGAAAACAAATATACAACTTGGAATGGATTTGAGGCAAATTGTGTCATAAGCAGATTTTCTTTAAGTGGCTGAACAAAGTTTAAAAAGCAAGTAACAATAAAAGAAAATGTTTCTGGTAAAATAGCATCAGTACAAAAAAATAGCGTATGAGTACCTGGATAAAACACCCATTCTGCAATAATGCAACTTTTAAGTATATATTGTCACTGTCCGCAGTCCACGCAGTGTTACAACTCCACACCAGATGTGGTTTTAATTCCCCCACCAAAACTTACATTGATATTTAAACCCCCCGGTGAAGTCCTAAGACAGTGGAGGCCTGCAGCTAGAGAGGTTGCTTAGTGGTTAGAGCACTAGCTACTCTTGTGTAGGACCCGGGTTCAAGTCCCAGCACCCACAGGGTAGCTAACAACCATCTGTAACTCCAGTTCCAGTGGAATCTGATGTCCTCTTCTGGCTTCCATGGATGTTGCATGATACAGGTGCACCCACCTACATGAAAGCAATACGCCCAGACACATAAAATAAAAATAATAAATAAAATATTTAAAAGGAAGATAGAGAACTAATCTGATTATGAAAATGGGGTGTTGGGGAGTAATTAAGTTTCAATGAGGAGATGAAGACAGGTCCCTAATCTAAGTGGACTGTGGCTTTGTATGGAAGGCAGGAAAGAATCAAGCTGAGATTCTGATTCCCTCTCACCATTTGGTGACCTGCCCTGCCTGAAGGGCATCTAGTACCATCCCCAGATACAACAACTAATTACAGACTCCCCAGCCTTCATTCCACAGTCCTCATCCCATGCCTGGCACCAGCCTGGGCTGAGGAACTAATGGCAGCTGATCACTGCAGGGTGGGGGAAGTTGAACTTCTTTAGGGGGTAACACCAGACTGGCTGTACAGGCTCCAGTGGATGAACTTACATGGAAGGACATCTTGATAGACCTTAACATGTATGACAGAATGCACAAAATCCTGTGTCTGGGCTATGGGGGGGGGTGTATTGGAGAGAGCTCTAAATATGATTTTCATGTATGCAATGCACAAAAATTCAATTAAAATATAGATTGAAAAAAGTTTTGAATGAATGAATAACAGTGGTTTAGTTACTTCTTTGAGCTTTATGTTCTGTTTGATTAATAGTATTAATTTCAACTTTCCTAAGTTTTTACAATGAAATGAAGTAAAAGAAAGTGTTGTAATTGAACAGTAGTTAGTGCTCCATAAATATCTAAAACCTGGGTGCTATTACAGTTCTGCAATTGAATTCTTGTCTGTGTGACCTGGGATAAGAATTATCCCTCTCTGTGCCTCCTTGCTTTATTGCATTATTAAGAGACATTTTATGGAAAGCCTAAAGAGCGATTTTGGAATTTTCTTTTCCCCTGGGCTGTATTATTTATTTTTCTATTGCTGTGATAAAACACCATGACTGAGAATCAAGATGGCAGCTCCCAGGGTAGCGGGTGCATTCTGAGCAGCTAAGGCAAAGTTGGGGGAGGGGGACTTGGCCCCCAAGAGCATTGGTCAGAGGGCACTTGGATCTTTTGTGGGTGTAGTTTGGTGCTACAGACGGCCGAGGGCATCAGAGACAACAGGGATAACCCCAGTGTCAGCTGAGCCTCCCTCCCACTGGACCCGGGTACAGAGCTTGAGGACTGGCCCTGGGGGACCGGTGGGCAGACCATGGTTAGTGTGCGGTGGTTCTGTAAGAATATCTCACCAGGTAAGTGACTGGGGCTCACCCCACTTTGGCGTGGGGGACCCTGACTGCATAGCAGTGGAGGCGTTGTGACCTTATAGCCCAAAGGACTCTGAGCACCTGGGGCCCTCAGGGTGCGGGTTCCACAGGCCTGGGGGTTTCTGGCTGGCTTGGGTGTTGCATGGCTCTGGCCATTGGGCAAGCTCTTTACTGGTTGGGTGAGGGGTGCTGGACTGTCCAGTGTTAGGATAGAGGTGAGACTTTGGAGCCTAAACTATCCACACCTGTACACCAGTTAAGAAGTCAACAAAAACACCTGAAAAATATAACCAAAATCTTGTCTTGAGCTCAACAAAGAAACACACAATCTTCACATTAGCACCACAATCAACAAAAACAGTCAAAATGCCTAAAAGCTCAATGAAAAAGAACAATAGCACAAAAAACTCGAATGGACCTCCACCAAATACTAATAGCCCTACTCAAGAACCCAATAGTGAAGACTCCTTAGATATAACTCAGGATGCAGATATTAAAAGAACAGTTATAAGCATGACTAGAGAAATTAAAGAGTTGAAGGAATTTAAAGACATATAAACAAAGAAGTCAGGGATGTAAAAGAAGACAGGGAGAAATGATAGAAGAAGAATTAAAGTACAAAAGATATAGAAACACTGAAGAAAATTCAAGTGAAAATGAAAAAAGAAATTCAACAATCCACAAACCCCTTAGGAAGGATGGGAGAAAGTCTCAATAACAGAATGGATGAAGTAGAAAATAGAATATCAAGGCTAGAAGTCAATATGAAAGAAATGGATCAATCAAGTAAAGATTATAAAAATTTTTTAAAATACAAGAGTGGAATAACCAGGGACTGTGGGACACTATGAAAAGACCAAACTTATGAATCATAGGGATAGAAGAGGAAGAAGATTCACAGGATATTGGTATTGCTCTGATTTTCAATGGAATTGTAGAAGAGTATTTTCCTGAATTAAAGAAAGAGATATCTATACAAATACAAGATGCATATAGAACACCAAGTAGGCAGAACCAAAAAAGAAATTACCCATGTCATATCATAGTAAAAACATTAGATGTTCAAAGCAAAGACAAGATACTGAAGGCAACAAAAGAAAAACAACAAGTCACTTATAAGGGAAAACCAATCAGAATTACAGCTGATTTTTCTTTGCAAACAATGAAAGTCAAAAGATCTTGGTCTAAAATAGTCCTATATTTCTATAGATGTCAACCCAGAATACATTTATTAAGAAAAAGTGTCTATTATAATTGAAGAAGAAAGGAAAATTTTCCATGACATAAATAAGTTGAAAGAATTCTTGTCCAGAAAGCCATCATTTCAGAGAATATTTGAAGTAATACAAAGAGCGGAGGGGAGGGGAGAGATGACTATAACAAACCGGCACTAGAAAATAAATGATACTCCTACTATGGAAATAAAAACCTAGGGCAAGAATGCGCCAGAAATCAAAATGATTGGAAGAGATAAAATTCTCTCAGTAATAACTCTAAGTGTCAATGGACTAAAGTCTCCAATTAAGAGACATAGACTGGTAGAATGGATTAAGAAACAAAACCTATATTTTTGTTGTCTGCAAAAAACCCATCTCACCATTAAAGTAAGGCATTATCTCAAGGCTAAAGGATGGAAAAAAATAATACAAACTAATGGCCCTAAGAAACAAGCAGGAGTCGCTATTCTAATATCAGATAAAATAGACTTCATGCATGGGGTAATCTCTTGAAATGTCCTGCAAATGTGAGTCACCAGTCTTCCAATGCAGGGAGGTCTTGAAGATCCACTAATGGGACTTCAGCCAGTGTCCAGTCTATAAAGAGGAAAGTCTGCTCACACTTCAAAAATAGAAGCCTGGTTTAGCAAGACCTAACTTTGTCCTCGAGTGGATGGAACTGGTGATTGAAAAGCCAAAAGGGGGCTGGAGAGACGGCCTAGCGGTTAAGAGCGCCCACCACTCTTGCAGAGGGCCCAGGTTCGATCCCCAGAACCCACATGGCGGCTAAGAACCATCTGAAACTCCAATTCCAGGAGAACTCCAGGGAATCCAGGGGAATCCGACAACCTCTTCTGACCTCTGCATCATTGCACGACACGGGTGCACAAACCTATATGCAGACAGAACATTCATAAACATACAGAAATAAAGAAAAAAAGAAAACCCAAAAGGAGCCAGGCCCCTCCCCCCCAAAAAAACGAGTGACCCCTGAGGACCAGATCCTCAACTGACCTTGAGAAAACAAAAACTTTGGTTAATCTGGGCTAACTGTGTGGCCTTAAGCATCCAAAAGGAAAGTATAACCAGAAATAAATAATTAGTAAGGTCTGAGAAATTGTACTTCAGATATAAAAATTGAGAATCCTCCAAACCTTTAATGCCAGATGGGAACTACTGAGATATCCAGCTTGTGGACTGAGAGGCTACTGGGATTTCAGCCTCTTCAGAGTGTAGTCCAGTGTTGTTGGACTACCCAGGTTGTGCCATGGAGGCCAGTGCAGGACGATCAAGACAGAAAGCATGCTTTCTGGACCTCATTTGGGTGACCATGGAGTTGGGGGGAGGGACCCCAGTGTGGAGCACAAGGGAAGGATTGATGGCCAAGGAGGAACCTTCAAGCACTTCTTTGAGGAAAACATGACATCTTTTAGCAAGCAAGCAAGCAAGCAAGCAAGCGAGAAAGAAAGAAAGAAAGAAAGAAAGAAAGAAAGAAAGAAAGAAAGAAAAAGAAAGAAAGAAAGAAAGAAAGAAAGAAAGAAAGAAAGAAAGAAAGGGAAAGTCCTCCAACTCAGGTGATATGTGTGTGTATGTATGTATATATTTACATATGTATATATTTATATACGTATATATACATATATATGCAATACAAGTTGGAGGAAAAAACGGAATTTCCATGTTAAAGTATCACTGTATTTTGATGCTTTTTTGGTATCAGAAGTTTCATGTATGTTATTTTATGCTATGTGTATTATAAAGTTCAACAAAAAGAAGACAGAAAAAGATGCAAGACATGTATGGCAGAATGCATGAACTGGGGTGGGTTTCGGGGGCATGGAAAAGGGAGTGTATCTAAATTGGACTGAGAAATGATGTATGAAACACACAAAACACCAATGAAAATATTTTATTTAAAAAATAGACTTCATACTTACCTGGCAGGGGAGATACCATGACCACGAAGGTGGTTTTCCCAGGATGAGCCTCATCCATTGCACTCTGGATGTGCTGACCCCTGCGATTTCCTCAAATGCAGGAAACTCGACTGCATAATTTGTGGTACTGGGGGACTATGTTCTCGATTTCCCCTTTAAAAAAAAAGAAAAGAAAAAAATAGACTTCAAACTAAAACTAATCAGAATAGATGAAGAGGGTCATTTCATTTCTTATCGAAGGAACAATTAACCAAGAACACAATTTTACAGGATTTTAAGGCACAGATTGACTCTAGCACACTAGTAGTAGGGGATTTTAATACCCCTACTCTGTCTATTAGACAGGTCAATTGGGCAAAGAATGGAAAGAGAGACATATGAACTAAACAAGATGATACACCAAATAATGGAATCACAAAGATATAATATCATTTTGGTGCTCTACTAACCACATATGGCCTCTTCCTATTTACAGGTTACACTTCTCTGAAACTTGAGGCAAGGTTTCTGGTAACCTGCTAGCTGATAAATAAATGGCCATGTCTGCTGAGATTGATAAATCACAGTAGGGGTCTTGATTCTCAAGGATAATAGTTAATTCAAATGAATGATTACTTCTGCCCCAAGGAGCTATTCATTTCAGCATGTAGTTCTGTTTTATATGTAAGACATTAGACCACTAAGCAAAACATCTTTGGAGTGAATAAAAAGGCATTTTGCCAAACCCATGAAAAACATCTCTGAACATCTGGAGATATTTGGTCATCTAGAACCTACCCCAAGACTTGCAAGGACATGCCAAAAATTTTATTTTACAGTGTCATATTCAAAATAACTGTACCATCTACATAAATAGGTATAAATATTGAATATACCATAAATTATAATAACTAGGGGCAAATCTCTCAGGACATATTATTTAGTTTTACCATTAAGATTAAAATGGATGGCTATCTATAGAATAGAAAATAGTAATATGGTTAAGCTAACCAGTGATACAGAATTGTGGTTAATTTTCAACTGACCCCTGATTTGTACTGGAGTCCCAGCTACAGATATTAGATTAAATGGACACAAAAGTTCTCCATGTTTCCCCATATTATACAAGTGATAATTCTGACATTTCTTTTCCATATAACAAGATAATTTGGTTCAGGAAAAGCTGGGTTCTACCTCCTTAAACCAGCAGTATGCAGTCCAGAGGGAGACAGTCAGAAGGAGCATGGCAAACCCATCAGCCTGGTTCCTGTTTATAGGCATGTGATACAATTCCTGCCGTCTGGAAAACTATAAATCAGGACTTAGGGGTCTGGGAAATAAGAGAGACTACTCAGAATGTAGTGACAATTACAAAAGCAGAGGGGGAAGGAATATGCTTCCTCCCCTGAGAATGCAAATTTGCCGTATAGTTAAATTAAAAAAAAAAAAAAAGGGAAATAAAGGTTTCAGAGCCAGTTCTAGGCTGCCCTATCAGGAGCTGTAGGCTATGGAGATTTTAAAAGACCCCCCCAAAGGCCATTAGTCTATAACTTTGGATGCACATAAGAAATTGACAGTAAGATCTTATTGCTGAAGATACAGTGTGATAAGAGCATGAAAAAAATTATGCTGAGACCCAGCACTGCAAATCAACAGCTGCTCTTCATGGTGTCAGAGAGCACTACACAAACTGCTGAAAAGAAATGGTCTCTGAAGCTTTACTACAGACTTCTTGTGCTACACTTTTACATGCCAAAGATAATGTAGTGCAATAGTGGCAACCTGATAAATATACGCAAAGAAAAAAAGTCCAAATTTGACTTATGGCCCCCTCCTCAGCAGGGTATGACACACAGCTAACATGGTAGCCTTGGTGGCTCCTAATGTCAGGAGGATTTCTTGACATTAGAAAGCTATAGGCAACCCTTTGTCAAAGAGTTATAATGCCTCCTCCAAACATATGTGTCTGTGCCCATAGAGTAACTTGTTATAAACGTTAATGTTTGTTATTATTTGTATTTTATTACTAGAATTGAAAGGACCCACCAGTCCCTTGCCAACAGAACTTGGATAGTCCTAAGAGTTTGACATGTCACCTCAGGAAAAAAAAAAAAAAAACTTCTATTTCTCACTTTCACCTTCCCTTCCAATGCACAGGGACTCTGGTGGAAGAGATTGTAAGGGCCAAGGTGGGGGTGGAGGGGGAGATGAATTGTGCGATCACAGCAAAAATGGACTAGATTTTCTTTTTTTCTTTTTATTTTTTATTTGATCAACATGTTTGTGTAAGCAAACCTCTTAAACTGGACTTGGGAACTCTGGGTTGTACAAAAACTGAACCCAGACATTAACTAATTGGGTTTATATGGACATTTCTTTTTTTTTAAACTTTTTTTTTTAATTTCTGTATGTGTATGAATGTACCGTCTGCATGCAACTTTGTGCACCCATGTCGTGCAATGCCGTGGAGGTCAGAAAAGGGTGTCGGATTCCCCTGGAACTGGAGTTCTCCCAGAATTGGAGTTTCAGACGGTTCTCGGCCACCCTGTGGGTGCTGGGGATCGAACCCGGGTCCTCTGTAAGAGCGGTCGGCACTCTTAACCACAGGCCATCTCTCCAGCCCCTGGACATTTCTTATGTTTATTGCCTATGTATCCTTACTGGTCAAATAAATTTAAAAAATTCGAATGAGCACACCAAGGTATGTGGAGGTTTGATGACTGTTTGTCAGGGGCTAGGTAATATCATTTACCAAAGAGGAGAATTTTATACAATTTTATGAATTATATAAAATTCATTATTCCTAGTAATTTATAATCAATAGAAAGCATGTAAAAATGCTATATATTATTATCAATATATCTATATATATATATATAAAAACATTTTACTTCTCTTCACCAAAGGCCGCTGTTATTATTTGAATGAGGAAGGAATGTCTTCAAGGCTCATGGTTCCTTGTAGGTGTATGATATTGTGTATGTATGTTATGAAATTTTGGATCTGGAGTCTCTCTGGAGGAAGTACATCATTGGTGTCTTGCTGTAAGACTTTATAACCTCCCCCACTTCTGGTTCTCTCTCTGCTTCTTGCGTGTACGTGACATGTGAGCATTCTGCTTCCTGCTCCTGCTGCCCTGCTGCCCTGCTGTTATGGACACCTAGTCCTCTGGAACTGTAAGCCAAAATAAACTCTTCCTAAATTGCTTTTAGTCATGGTATTTTTTTTAATTTATATTTTTTGACCAGTAAGTACATGTATGCAATAAACATAGGAGTGTTCATATAAACCGAATTAGTTAATATCTGAGTTCAGTTCTTGTACAACCCAGGGTACTCCGAGAGCTTACACAAACATGTTGATCACAAAAAAGGGAAAAATCAGTCTTTTTTGCGGGATCTCATAATGCATCCCCCCCTCGGCCCATATCACGAGAGCACCAACCTCTCCTCCAGAGTCCCTGGGGGTGAAGGGGAGGTGAGAGAGAGAGTGAGAGAAGGAGATCCAGTTTTTTTTTTTTTTTTTCCTGAAGTTGACTGTCAAACTCTTAGGACTATCCAAGTTCTGTTGGCAAGGGACTGGTGGGTCCTTTCAATTCTAGTAATAAAATACAAATAATAACAAACATAACGTTTATAACAATTACTCTATGGGCACAGACACATATGTTTGGAGGAGGCATATAACTCTTTGACAAAGGGTTGCCTATAGCTTTCTAATGTCAAGAAATCCTCCTGACATTAGGAGCCACCAAGGCTACCATGTTAGCTGTGTGTCATACCCTGCTGAGGAGGGGGCCATAAGTCAAAATGGACTTTTATTCTTTGCGTATATTATCAGGTTGCCACTATTGCACTACATTATCTTTGGCATGTAAAAGTGTAGGACAAGAAGAATCTGTAGTAAAGCTTCAGAGACCATTTCTTTTCAGCAGTTTGTGTAGTGCTCTCTGACACATGAAAGAGCAGTGTTGATTTGCAAGTGCTTGGTCTCAGCATAATTTTTTATGCTCTTATCACACTGTATCTTTAGGAATAGAGTCTTACTGTCAATTTCTTATGGCACCAAAGTTAATGACTCAATGGCTTTGGGGGGTCTTTTAAAATATCCATAGCATACAGCTCCTGATAGGGCAGCCGTAGAAATGGCTCCTGAAACCTTTATTTCCCTTTTTTTTTTTTTTAATTTAACTATCGGCAAATTTGCATTCTCAGGGGAGGAAGCATATTCCTTCCCCTCTGTTTTTTGTAATTGTCACTACAATCTGAGTAGTCTTTTATTTCCCAGACCCCTAAGTCCTGATTTATAGTTTTCCAGACGGCAGGAATTGTATCACATGCCTATAAACAGGAACCAGAGCTGATGGGTTTGCCATGCCCTTTCTGACTGTCTCCCTCTGGACTGCATACTGCTGGTTTAAGGAGGTAGAACCCAGCTTTCCTGAACCAAATATTATTGTTTTATGGAAAAGAAATGTCAGATTATCACTTGTATATATAGGGAGGAAACATGGAGAACTTTTGTGTCCATTTACTTAATATCTGTAGCTGAGGACCTCCAGTACAAATCAGGGGTCAGTTGAAAATTAACCACAATTCTGTATCACATGTTAGCTTAACCATATTACTATTTTCTATTCTATAGATAGCCATCCATTTTAATCTTAATGAAAACTAAATAAATGTCCTGAGAGATTTGCCCTAGTTATTATAATTTATGGTAATTCAATATTTATACCTATTTAGTATGATGGTACAGTTATTTTGAATATGACACTGTAAAATAAAATTTTTGGCATGTCCTTGCAAGTCTTGGGGTAGGTTCTAGATGACCAAATATCTCCAGATGTTCAGAGATGTTTTTTCATGGGTTTGGCAAAATGCCTGTTTTATTCACTCCAAAGATGTTTTGCTAGTGGTCTAATGTCTTACATATAAAACAGAACTACATGCTGAAATGAATAGCTCCTTGGGGCAGAAATAATCATTCATTTGAATTAACTATTATCCTTGAGAATCAAGACCCCTACTGTGATTTATCAATCTCAGCAGACATGGCCATTTATTTATCAGCTAGCAGGTTACCAGAAACCTTGCCTCAATTTCAGAGAAGTGTAACCTGTAATAGGAAGGGCCATATGTGGTTAGTAGTAGAGCACTGAAATGATATTATATCTTTGTGATTCCATTAGTTGGTATCATCTTGTTTAGTTCATATGCTCTCTTTCCATTCTTTGCCCAATTGACTGTCTAACTAGAAGAGTAGGGGTATTTAAAATCCTTACTAACTAGTAGTGCTACGAGCTCAGATTGTGTCCTTAAAATCCTGTAAAATTGTGTTCTTGGTTAATTGTTCCTTCGATAAGAAATGAAATGACCCTCTTCAATCTATTCGATTAGTTTTAGTTTGGAAGTCTATTTTTTTCTTTTCTTTTTTTTTAAAGGAAGGAAAATCGAGAACATAGTCCCCAACGTACCACAAATTATGCAGTGAGTTTCCCTATTTGGGAGAAATCCAGGGGTCAGCACATCCAGAGTGCAATGGATGCAGCTTGCCTGGGAAAACCACCTTCGTGTCATGGTATCTCCCCTGCCAGGTAAGTATGAAGTCTATTTTTTAAATAAATATTTTCATTGGTGTTTTTGTGCTGTTTCATACATCATTTTCAGTCAATTTTAGATAACTAACTTTTCAATGCCCCTGAACCAACCCAGTTCATGCTTCTGCCATACATGTCTTGCATTTTTCTGTCTTCTTTTTTGAACTTATAATACACATAGCATCAAAAAAAACATTCATGAATAACTTTTGATACCAAAAAAGCATCAAATACAGTGATACTTTAACATGAAAATTCCATTTTATTCTCCAATTGTATGCATTATTATTATACGTATAAATATATTACATATGTAAATATTATAAACTACACTACCAACCCACAGATATGAACCTGGTTGGAGGATTTCCTTCTTTTCTTTATTCTTTCTTCTCTTTCTTTCTTTCTTTTTTTCTTTCTTTTTCTTTCTTTCTGATTGTTTTCTTTCTTTCTTCTTTCTTTCTTTCTCGCTTGCTTGCTTGCTGCTTGCTTGCTAAAAGATTGTCCTGTTTTCCTCAAAGAAGTGCTTGAAGGTTCCTCTGGCAAGCCACCACCAATTCTTCCTTGTGCTCCACAACTGGGGTCCCTCCCCCCAACTCCATGGTCACCCAAATGAGGTCCAGAAAGCATGCTTTCCTGTCTGATCTGCCTGCACTGGCCTCCATGACAAACCTGGGTAGTCCAACACATGGGAGCTGTAACATTCTGAAGGCTGAAATCCAGCGTTTAGTCCACACGCTGGGTATCTCAGTAGTTCCCCACTGGCATTAAAGGTTTGGAGGATTCTCAATTTTTATATCTGCAGTACAATTTCTCAGACCTTACTAATTATTTATTTCTGGTTATACCTTCCTTTTGGATGCTTAAGCCACACCAGTTAGCCCAGATTAACCAAAGCGTTTTTGTTTTCTCAAGGTAAGTGAGGATCTGGTCCTCAGGGGTCACTCGTGTTTTTTGGCGGGGGGGGGCCCTGGCTCCTTTTGGGTTTTCTTTTTTTCTTGATTTCTGTCTTTGTTCTGCCTGTCTGTCTGCCTATATGTTTGTGCACCCTAATATTATTTAATCTATTTCTATAATATTATATATATTATATATAAAACATTTTACTTCTCTTCACCAAAAGGCCGCTGTTATTATTTGAATGAGGAAGGAATGTCTCTCAAAGGCTCATGGTTCCTTGTAGGTGATGATATTTGTGTAATGTTATGAAACTTTTAGGATCTGGAGTCTCTCTGGAGGAAGTACATCATTGGTGTCTTGCTGTAAGACTTTATAACCTCCCCCACTTCTGGTTCTCTCTCTGCTTCTTGCGTGTACGTGACATGTGAGCATTCTGCTTCCTGCTCTGCTGCGCCTGCTGCCCTGCTGTTATGGACACCTAGTCCTCTGGAACTGTAAGCAAAATAAACTTTCTTCCTAAAGTTGCTTTTAGTCATGGTATTTTTTTAATTTATATTTTTTTGACATCAGTAAGTACATGTATGCAATAAACATAGGAGTGTTCATATAAACCGAATTAGTTAACATCTGAGTTCAGTCTTGTACAACCCAGGGTACTCCGAGAATGCTTACACAAACATGTTGATCACAAAAAAAGGGAAAAATCAGCATCTTGTTTTGGTGTGATCTCATGAATGCATCCCCCCCTCGGCCCAATCACTGAAGCACCAACCTCTTCACTCCAGAGTCCCTGGGTGAAGGGGAGGGAGAGAGAGAGTGAGAGAAGGAGATCCAGTTTTTTTTTGTTTTTTTTTTCCTGAATGTTGACATGTCAAACTCTTAGGACTATCCAAGTTCTGTTGGCAAGGGACTGGTGGGTCCTTTCAATTCTAGTAATAAAATACAAATAATAACAAACATGAACGTTTATAACAATTACTCTATGGGCACAGGACACATATGTTTGGAGGAGGCATATAACTCTTTGACAAAGGGTTGCCTATAGCTTTCTAATGTCAAGAAATCCTCCTGACATTAGGAGCCACCAAGGCTACCATGTTAGCTGTGTGTCATACCCTGCTGAGGAGGGGGCCATAAGTCAAATGGACTTTTTTTCTTTGCGTATATTATCAGGTTGCCACTATTGCACTACATTATCTTTGGCATGTAAAAGTGTAGGCAAAAAGTCTGTAGTAAAGCTTCAGAGACCATTTCTTTTCCAGCAGTTTGTGTAGTGCTCTCTGACACCATGAAAGAGCAGTGTTGATTTTGAGGTGGTTTGGTCTCAGCATAATTTTTTTATGCTCTATCACACTGTATCTTCAGGCAATAAGTCTTACTGTCAATTTCTTATGGCATCCAAAGTTAATAGGGACTCAAGGTCTTTGGGGGGTCTTTTTAAAATATACCATAGCATACAGCTCCTGATAGGCGCAGCCGAGAATGGCTCCTGAAACCTTTATTTCCCTTTTTTTTTTTTTGTAATTTAACTATACGGCAAATTTGCATTCTCAGGGGAGGAAGCATATTCCTTCCCACTCTGTTTTGTAATTGTCACTACAATCTGGTATCTGTTTATTTCCCAGACCCTAAGTCCCTGATTTATAGTTTTCCAGACGGCAGGAATTGTATCACATGCCTATAAACAGGAACCAAGCTGATGGGTTTGCCATGCCCTTTCTGACTGTCTCCCTCTGGACTGCATACTGCTGGTTTAAGGAGTGTAGAACCCAGCTTTCCTGAAGCCAAACTATTATTGTTTTATGGAAAAGAAATGTCAGATTATCACTTGTTATCATAGGGGGAAACATGGAGAACTTTTGTGTCCATTTACTTAATATCTGTAGCTGGGACTCCAGTACAAATCAGGGCGTCAGTTGAAAATTAACCACAATTCTGTATCACATGTTAGCTTAACCATATTACTATATTTCTATTCTATAGATAGCCATCCATTTTATTATCTTTTAATGCATAAACTAAATAATATGTCCTGAGAGATTTGCCCTAGTTATTATAATTTAGGTAATTCAATATTTATACCTATTTAGTATGATGGTACAGTTATTTTTTGAATATGACACTGTAAAATAAAATTTTTGGCATGTCCTTGCAAGTCTTGGGGTAGGTTCTAGATGACCAAATATCTCCAGATGTTCAGAGATTGTTTTTCATGGGTTTGGCAAAATGCCTTTTTATTCACTCCAAAGATGTTTTGCTTAGTGGTCTAATGTCTTACATATAAAACAGAACTACATGCTGAAATGAATAGCTCCTTGGGGCAGAAATAATCATTCATTTGAATTAACTATTATCCTTGAGAATCAAGACCCCTACTGTGATTTATCAATCTCAGCAGACATGGCCATTTATTTATCAGCTAGCAGGTTACCAGAAACCTTGCCTCAATTTCAGAGAAGTGTAACCGTAATAGGAAGGGCCATATGTGGTGTAGTAGAGCACGAAATGATATTATATCTTTGTGATTCCATTAGTGGTATCATCTTGTTTTTAGTTCATTATGCTCTCTTTCCATTCTTTGCCCAATTGACTGTCTAACTAGAAGAGTAGGGGTATTTAAATCCTACTACGACTAGTGTGCTCGAGTCAATCTGTGCCTTAAATCCTGTAAAATTGGTTCTTGGTTAATTGTTCCTTCGATAAGAAATGAAATGACCCTCTTCATCTATTCGAATTAGTTTTAGTTTGGAAGTCTATTTTTTTCTTTTCTTTTTTTTAAAGGAAGGAAAATCGAGAAACATAGTCCCCAACGTACCACAAATTATGCAGTCGAGTTTCCCTATTTGGGGAAATCCACAGGGGTCAGCACATCCAGAGTGCAATGGATAGCTTGCCTGGGAAACCACCTTCGTGTCATGGTATCTCCCCTGCAGGTAAGTATGAAGTCTATTTTTTAAATAAATATTTTCATTGGTTGTTTTTGTGCTGTTTCATACATCTTTATCAGTCAATTTGTAGATAACTAACTTTTCAATGCCCACCTGAACCACACCCCAGTTCATGCTTCTGCCCATACATGTTTGCATCTTTTCTGTCTTCATTTTTTGAACTTTAATACACATAGCATCAAAAAAAACATTCATGAAGAAATTTCTGATACCAAAAAAGCATCAAAATACAGTGATACTTTAACATGGAAAATCCATTTTATTCCTCCAATTGTATTGCATTATGTATTATAACGCTATATAAATATTACATACATGTTAAATGAATATAATGACCACTACACTTCCGCGAACCTTCCACATATGCAAAACCTGCAGTTGGAGGATCCTTTCATTTTCTTTATTCTTTTTTCTTTCTTTCTTTCTTCTTTTCTTTCTTTTCCTTTTTTCTTTCTTTCTTTCTCCCTTTATTAGGCTATTTCTTTCTTCTTCAGACTTTCTTTCTTTCTCGCTTGCTTGCTTGCTCTTGCTTGGCTTTAAAAAGGTGTCCATGTTTTTCCTCAAAGAAGTGCTTGAAGGTTCTCTCGACAACGCCATCCACTGCATATCTCTGTCCCTTGTGCCTCCAAGCACGTGGGCCGCTCCCTCCCCCCAACTCCATGGTCACTCCGAAAATGAGGTCTCCAGAAACGCATTGTCTTCCTGTCTATGATCTGCCATGCACTGGCCTCCATGACAAAACCTGGGGTAGTCCAACAAGGACGAGCTGGATAAATTCTGATAGGGCTGAATATCCCAGTTAGTCCCTCAGCTCACGGGTATCTGCAGTAGTCCAATCTGCATTAAAGGTTTGGAAGGATTCTCAATTTTTAATCATGCGAAGTCATAAGCACAATTCTTCTCAGACCTTGACTAATTATTTTATTTCTGGTTATACCTTTTCCTTTTTGGATGCTTAAGGCCCACCTTAGACAGTTAGCCCAGATTAACCAAAACAGTTTTTGTTTTTCTCAAGGTAAGTGGAGGACATCTGTCCTCGGGGTCATCCGTCGTTTTTTTTTTGGCGGGGGGGGGCCCTTGGCTCCTTTTGGGTTTTCTTTTTTTCTTATTTCTGTCTTTGTTCTGCCTGTCTGTCTGCCTATATGTTTGTGCACCNTATATTATATATATATATATATATAACACACATAACACATATATGTGTGTGTGTCCCGCGCACGTGCATAATTTGCATTAAGATTAAGAGGGGGAGGTTCTAGCCTATTTTGTGAATGGTGGATGTCTTATTGAAGATGGTTGAAAAGCAAAGTTCTAATGACTCCAGATTCTCCTTTGTCCCTAGTGTAGCTTTTATAATATTTTTTCTCATGCTTGGGGTAAACTTTGTGACTCTGACCCTGCCAGGGATTCCTGAGAAGGCATTCCTGAATTCTGTACCCATTCATTCTCAGGAAGCATTATTGCAGGGAAGTGAACCTTTAAATGCCTGCGGTTAAAAACATCTGTTATTTCAGCTCTGGTTATGAATAATCTATACACATGTTTCTGTAATTTAACATAGCTACTGATGAGTCTATAATTAAAGAGACTGATGAATCTAAACGCATCCTCATTCATGGTGGATGGAGTTAAAGAAAGAAGAAAATGCACGCTGCATTGTATCATGATGTTGTCAAACTTCTTCCATTGGTTGCTTATTTCTGTGTACCAAAAACTTTACAGCAGAATGTATGGTCTATGAAACACAGGATGCTGGTGGTGTGACTGAACTAGTCCCGTGGGTCTTCACAGAAAAGGCAGTTGGGGTTCTGTTCTGTTGGAGATTCTATCTGAATGGTGACAAAGTGTATGCCAAAGTTACTGCTAAGTGCTCGGCAAATCTCCGTCCGCACAGCCTGGCTGTCCTGGCTGGACACTGTTGATACAAAAACAGGAAGATTAGCACTGATGGACATGCACATGTACACACACACACACACACACACACAGACACACACACATGCGCGTGCGCACACACACACACACACACCTACACCTGCATGCACATGTACACACACACACACACACACACACACACACACACCCCTACACCTGCATGCACATGTACATAGTGGCAGGATCTGATTTCATCTTCAAGTATCTGGACCCTGGAGGGTAGGGAGAGGGCAGAGAGCTCAAAAGTACCAGTTGGCTCTGTTCATGCAGACAAGGTCAGGGCATTCTATTGCAGCAAAGTACTCTGCACTTATGGGGACTCTACCTGGCCACAGTTAACCTCCGGAGTCTGGCACTCCTAAGAGCTTCCTACAGAGGAAGACAAAAGGCTTAGAAGGAGCCAGGGCAGAGCTATTTTGTCTTATACAGCCCTTCACCCCACCCTCCAGGGAACTCTGAGTTGCAGCCCTTGGATTTAATTAGAATTTATGTCAAGGAAAGTGAGGGGAACCAGGAAGCGTTTAGAGCTCCCCACAGACCTTCCGTGGAGCAGCAACCCTCACTGCCATCATTTTTCCTGTTCCAAATACTATCAGGAGGCTCTGAAGTTCCCTCCATAGGAACCTGCTTATTTACTAGTCTTCCACTGTGGTGCAGAGGATGCTATAAATTCTCTGAAGTTGGATCTGAGCCCCTTGGAGAAGATGAAGACTCCTGAGTATAGCTTTCAAGTGACTGCCACTGATGTTCCTATCCCCTGCCTCTAAGGAACTTCTTGAGTCATTTTTCAGCAGCCTAACTACATGTTTGGCTTACACTATCTCTTAAGGAAAGGAAAGATCTCCTATGTCTTCTAGCACAAGGATACGTCAGGGACATAATCCCCTTCTATTTGAAAAAGTTGGTTTTAGAATAAGTCCAGTTTTTTATGAATTGTCATGCATGGCCACAGGATGTCTAACCAATGGATTTCAATACATCTTATAACACACTTCTTAGGTCATAGAACTTTAAGGGTGAGGCCTGTGTCTACTTCCTCCTTTTATCTTCAGTATTAGGCAAGGAAATTAGCATAGGAGTTAGGCAATTGTTTTTGTTGTTAAATTCATTCCTATTACCCAGACTGAGAAGGCATCAAGGCGAACAGATGAAGTCCCCTTTTCTGAGACCACAGACCTGAGGGTAGGAGGCATATTTTTTTTTGCAGGCAGGAGGCATTTTAGCCCTTTGTACTGTCTCTATCCTGTGCAGTCGGCCCTGAGGATGTCACTGGGATCACTGTTGCTATGACAACCTTGATAAGAGGGTTGCTTTTCAAAAGTGATGGGTATACAGCACACTTTACAATTGTTTTGACAGACAGTAGACACTAATGGCAACTCTACAGAGAGAAGAGAAATCACTGACTTTTCAGGGTATGGAGTGAATCTCACCTAGGGTGTTTACAAAACTCACTGACCTGTAGTAACATGAGCAGAGAGAATGGCTTGGTTCATTGTTAAAGACCAGATGTGCAGACTGTGCACTGACACCACACCATCAACTGCAAGGATGAGCTCTTTCACGCTATTGTAACTCAGGCCTTTTGGTACACCTGACAAAGGAAAGAAGGTGACCCTGTTGTTACTTATCTGAAATGCTGTCCACAGTCCCACTGGATGCCTAAGCAAACTGCAAAGCCCTCACCAGAATATGGACTTAGACCTACCCCTTTCTTTGGCTTGTGCTTCAAATGTTTAAAATTCTGACTTGTCAAAGGATTTACCATCAATCTAAAGACCGCAAACAGAATGCCTGTAGAATTTACTAAGTAATAGCTAACAATAGTAATCATCTGTACTATATGATTAAATTAATCATGTCTTTCCTAATTCTCTTTGCAAATACTCTTCAAAGCAAAATAAAACAGCATGTGCTTTTGTGAATAAATCCTATAGTAGCATTCTGACTACAATTACTACAAATGATGTTCTCATCCTCAGTGATAAAATATAGTGATAAGAGCAATGTATGAGGAGCTCTTGGAAAATGTCTGCTCTTTGGAAATTACACTATCCAAATGTGGGTTATCCAACCAGTCACTAAAAGCACTGTGTTAATAGGGGATGCTAACATTGTAATGTCATGTTATTTGGTTTGTAAATTTTCCATTATTTTGGCTACACAAGTGAGCACACCTGGGTAACAGACTATAATAATTTGTTTCTTGTTTCTAAAGGCATTGTGTTTAAAACACAGGAAGATGAGATGCCTGCCAGCCATTCAGCTGGCTTTAATTTTTTTATTTAATGGTACAACTACACAATGGAGTACTATTCAGCGGTAAAGAAAGATGGCATTATGAACTTTGCAGGTAAATGGATGGAGCTCGAAGTCATTATGCTGAATGAAGTAACACAGTCCCAGAAAGAGAATGGTTTCCTTAATTTGTGGTTGCTAACATCAAATCTCCCAGATGAAAGGCAAGCTGAATAACATTATTGTTATATTTTTGTTTATCCGAAAGCAACTATGTTGTCATAATGTGAATCTCCCAATGGGCTCTAGAATCCACCCACTAATTATCTTCAGACTCTGTAATTACTGTATATGGGTAGAGAGTATGTATCCATATTTTAGAGTAATATAAAACTAATGGAGGAAAATGTGAATTCCTAAGCATAAATTAAAAAGACTGAGAGAAGCTGGGTGTGGTGGCACATGCCTTTAATCCTAGCACTCGGGAGGCAGAGGCAGGTGGATCTTTGTGAGTTCAAGGCTAGCCTGGTCTACAGAGTGAGTTCCAGGACAGCTGGGGCTACGGGGAGACCCTATCTCAAAAAAATCAACAACAAAAAAAAAGACTGAGAGAAAGATGCTGGACAGTTATGGCAGAATGCAGGATCTGGAGTGGGGTGGGGTAGGGGGAAGGGAAAGGAGAATATGCCTGAACTGAATTGAAAAATGGTGTCTGAAATACACAAAACATCAATAAAAATTTATTTAATATTTTGAAATTTTATTTATTTCTATTTTATGAGTATGAATGTTTTGCCTATGTGTATGTTAGTGTACCACATGTATGCAATGCCCAAGGAAGCCAGAAGAGGTCATCGGGTTCCCTGAAACTAGAGTTATCAGAGTTAGCCACCATGTGGGTGCTAGGAACTGAACCTGGGTTCAGTAATCTTAACTGCTGAGCCATCTCTCCAGTCCTTAAGAACTACTTTCTTGACAATAAGAATTGCATTTGTCATCCACTCCTGATTGGCTGGAAGACCAAGGAGTCAGGCAAGTTGGAAGAGTAGTCAGGGCTATATTCTACCTATAGGTACTGATGTTTAATAAGCAAAAGATTCTCTTCAGGGCTAAGAGGGAGCCAGACACATCATTTCCTCCACTGCCCTTTGGCCACTGTTGCCCAGCCGTGTTAAAGTCATACATGTCTTCTTTGTAGCACTTGCAGTTTCATTTAACTCTCATTGTTTAGATAATCTCTTTCTCCTCTCACTAAAGTACAACTCCATGATGATAGATTTAGTCTCCAATTTGCTCACTTTTAAGCCTCGTTTTAACCACAAATCTAGCAGAGTACAGCAAGCACTTGCTAGATAAATACACAGGTGTCCCCATAGAGTCCTTGTACTTTGTGACAAATGAGACTCAAATGTTTAGGTATAATCCTGCCTGAGAAGTAGATTCTTCTTGTCTTTCGTGGACCTTCTCCAGGTGTACTTGGGAATAAGGGATACATTTATATTTTTGTAATATTCCCTCTAACATTATATTTGCTGCTTGTACTTAATATTTTTCTATTGTGAGATGTCTAGAAATATGTGTAGAAGCCAGTTCTTCTTGTTTGTTTCATATAAGTAAAAAATCATATAACAAAAATTCTTACACTTTAATGTTTCCCTATAGTACAGACTAACAAAGGACATGCCTTGTGCTCAAAGGAAGAGAAAGCCTCAGTCCTAGATGATAAAGGAATCACTCTTACCTTCCATGAGTAAGATGGCGAAGTCTTTTAAGATCATAATGGTGCTAGCCAAAACCAGGATGGAAAAAATAAACGTGCAAATTGGGTCAGCAATTTTGTAGTCTGGCTGGAAAATACAGAAGCTTCTATTAACTATCAAGAAAGTCTAGTTAATGAGATAATTAAACATCCCTATTTCATTCCTTCTTCAACACCCAATTTACCCTCCTGACACTCAGCATTCTACTCAAAGGCAGAAGATTCCTCCTGTACACTCAGTCCTTTTAAGTGTTAAATTTTCAGTGACCAAAAATGTGGGCTGCTAGATATGCTCTCTCCTTAACTTAAAAATTAAAGTAAAATGTATTAAGTACTATCTCATAAAGGCTGATTTAACATTTCTCAAATTAATATCAGCACAGTCAAGTCATAGAAATGGTCACAAAGATGTTCACACTATCCAATGCTTTTCAACTTTAATTATGGGGAGGTAAAAGGTCATCATTTATTTCAGAGGCTGTGAGTATATAACCCTTCCCCATGTGGTACTTGAGGCTGACATTTTTTACAGTCTTTAAAGTATAAGCCAAGGTAGTATTTTTGACCTCTCTTGCAACTGAGACCCTTTGCACCAGGGTGAAATACCTGCTATGTGCCCTTTATGAAGTTTAATACACAGAAATATCCATACCCCACTTCCCTTAGGAAATGTCATATCAACCTTTGTGAAGGAACACTCAAAATATTAATCCTTATGATGCCTTTTATTTTAAGCATTCAAAGAACATTTTTGCACCTGAGTTCAGATATATTTTACTTTTAATTATAATTTACTTACATTTCTAAGTTTTTAAATTTTTTTTTAAATATTTTAGTTTGTTTTTTTTTTTTTTTTTTTTTTTTTTTTTTTTTTGTCTGTTTTGAACAGGGTTTCCCTGTAGTCCCAGCTGTCCTGGAACTCACTCTGTAGACCAGGCTGGCCTTGAACTCACAAAGATCTGCCTGCCTCTGCCTCCCAAGTGCTAGGATTAAAGGCGTGTGCCACCACACCCGGCTATTTTAGATATTTTTATTTTGTGAATGAGTGTATTGCATGTGTATGACCCATGTCATGCAATGCCCATGTAGTCAGAAGAAGGTGCCAGATTCCCCTGGAACTAGAGTTGCGGAATGTTGTTAGACACCATGTGTGTGCTGGGATTCAAACAAGAGTCTCCTACAAAAGCAGTCTGTGCAGTAAACTGCTGAGCCAGCTCTTCAGCCCTGTATTTCTTTTCTTAAACGAAGCAGTGATCTTCTGTTGCTTATGACCAAAGGAACCTAAGGTGTTCATGATTTCATTGCTTTCGATCTTAATACCACAAAGGATCTACTTTCTCGAAAGACCTGAAGACCAGGAAACAAAGACACGACTCAGGAATTTGGGGAAGACCGAGGCCTTAGGATTTGTTAGTTTTAATTTCCCAAAGTAGTTTGTACAGGTAAATATAGGCTGTAAATATTGGTAATATTTGGGCCTTAACTTCTATACCACCTCATCCGTATAATTACCACAGTAAGTAAACTTAATACACTCACCTTAAAGTAGATAATGAGGGCACTAATTAGCACACTGATGCTCTGAAATACATCGCCAAGGGCGTGCACAAAAGCTGCTCTGACACTGGCATTAGCTTGAGCTTCCTTGTGATTGTGGCCAAGGTGCCGTTGGTGCAAAACCACCATTAGTCTGAAAGAGAGAATAATGTTCTTGACACATAGGCCTTTAAAAAAACCTATGTGGCTTAGTGACGGAGTCAGCAGCATCATGCATTATCCAACCTGTCGGGTAGTTAAAACATCAGCGCTTTAAAGTGCTCCATTTAGGGCTGATATTTGAAGACAAGTATATCATAAAACTTTCAAAAACTCAAACAAGGACAAACTTCAAAAAGTCACTTCAGTTTCTCAATGACTCAGCTGTGTAATGCTGCTCTGTTCTGTTCCACACTCAAACTCAAAGCATCATTGGTTTGATGAAAATCAAACATTTGACAGTAAAGAGGAGAAGCCTCATTCTTCTAAATGTCAGGCAATGATCTAGATATACAATTCAGCTTTGGCACAGCTTAACTAAAAGCATCAGTGTTAAATGAAGAGAAAAATAGAAAACCCAATAAAAGTAGTGAATTCATAAAAATTGTGCTGTATGTTTGTTTATTCATTTATGGTGCTTGGTATGTTCATGTGCTTAATGTGTGTTCAGGTACTTATGTGTGTGCATGTATGTATGAATGTGGAGGCCAAGGGTATCATTCCTCAAGAGCTATCCATATACCTTGTTTTTGAGATAAGGTCTCTTACTGGGCTGAGACTCACTGATTGAGCTAAGCATGCTGACTGTATGTCTGCACTGCCCCAGCACTGGGATTATGAGCATATACCATCATGCCTTGCATTTTTCTGTAGGTTCTAGGGGTCAAATTCAGGTCTTCATCCTATGATACAAGTTCTTTACTAACTGAGACATCTCTACTGCCTTCCCCAATTGGATTTTTTATTTTTAATTTTCAATTTGTTCTATAATGCAGTTTTCAGATCATCCATGTTTAGGTAGGAATTCACTGTCATCTCTGTTACCATTTCAGGTTCTCCAAACAGCCTGGCACAGGCTGGAGGACTTCTTCCAGATCTTCCATATGTTTAAAATAAAACATTGTAGTTTCATTTGTTTAAAGTAGGAGAACTTACTTAGGAACTCTTATTTAGGCACTGTTAAACATATGCACAGTAAACTGGGCATGATTCTTCCTTAATATACTTTTGTGATGGAGACAATAGGGATCACACACACACACACACACACACACACACACACACCACATATATATATATAAAAAAGCAGCACTGTAGGTGGTACCAATAGAGTCTAGTATAGAGAGATACAACAACTGAGCTGAATTCAGAGATCATGCAGAAAAATCTTCACTTCAATACCCTTAAGGCTCTTACAACCTTCTTTGCAGAATCTCTTCACAGTCTCTATTGGAACTTTCTGTCCTGATTTGGGGATTCCAAGGAAGAGGTTTACTTCTAAATTGTAGTTGTTATAGCTATATACATTCAGACAACACAGTATCTAGCAGCATTTGAAACCTGTAATCTCAATTCTTAGAGGAAACATTGTAGTCACTCAGTAGCTTTGTCCATAAATAACTACCTCCTTCCTTGCTGGGGGAAGGCAGAACTTTGCAATTCTGTTGTCTTTCTAAGTATGAAAAGTACTTGCAATGTTAAGGTCAATGTTCAAAAGCAGCTGCAGCAAAAAGAAAATCTGATTGGTATCTATTGTGAATGTCAAGCTTTGTCATTAAGGTCCCAGATTAATGTGGTAGTTGGCTATGCACACCCTTCATCTTCGTGTAGCATTGACACAACTTATGTGATATATGACTCTCTGGAAATTATTGATATTTTCATTCTTCCTGCTGCCTCGGGATGTACTGTTCTCCTTATGCAAAGATGGTTTAATTGACTCCCAGTCAGCAGAACACATACAATAGATCCACATCAGTCTGCCCACAATCTCTCTTCTAATTCCAGTATGAAGCATAGGTTCAGGTTAAGTCCTAGGCGATCAGATCTTATCAGTGACAGCAAATCATCAAATATCATTCTTTCAACTATTTAGTTCAGACATATTGGGCAGAAACTCAGAGGTGACAAACTGAGGTTTCTGGGGATAAGTCATTTGAAATGACCTGAGGGGACATTTTCAAACTGTACATGCTAACACATCCTCTAAGTAAAAAGGTTCTCTTTTAATGTTTCTCTAAAAACCCTGTTTAAGGCACTATTCCTTTCCCTCTGTCAGGTCTTTCATGTTCAAACCCACTTTATAATATGCATCAATTTCAGTTGCAAGACAAGCCTATGAAAAGTAGAGGTATAGGCTGAGGATCACTCATCTGAAAAAATTGATAGTAGATGTATTTTAAAATGTATTTTGTTTCTGGGATTTGGGGGCCTTTTATATTTGTAAATATTTGCACAAAATTTACCAGTTAATATCCCCGGTCTGACAATTGACATTGCTCCAAGATCCAAAATTTTGAGCCTGAAAGACCGATGATCCAAATTTTCAGATATCAGAGTATTTTAAATTTTGGATTAAGGATGCTCAGCCTGTATAGGAATATCATCTTACTTCAGTAATGAATTACCATGAAGCCATTGGAACTCAAAACAACATGACTCCATGTCCAAAACAGTTTTTAAGGACTACATTCTATCTGGAGGCTCTGGTGGGAGGGATTATTTTTTTACCTTTTCCTCCTTTAGAAGGCCATTTAGCCCATGCCTCTAGCCCCCTCTTATACCTTTAATGCCAACAGTAAAGCAAGATCTCCATTTTCTGCTCTTCTGACTTAATATTTTCAGAAGCTTTGTGACTACAGAATCTGCCTTAAAAAAAAGCATGACCTCTTGCTCTTAAAAAGAAGTCCAAAAAATTCCATCTAGAATTTTACTGTGTATGTTCAGAAGGTCTAGGTTTGGGGATGTAGAAATCTGTGGCAGGTCATAATTCTGTCTACCACGGATGATAGATAGGTACATGGGTGACTAGCTCATAGGTATTGACAAAGAGGTTTTTTTATGTGTATAAGTATACTGTCTTCATGTAGGTTGGTACACCGGTGCTGTGCAATGCTGCAGAAGTCAGAAGAAGGTGTCGGATTCCCCTGGAACTGGAGTTAAAGATGGTTCTTAGCCACGATGTGGGTGCTGGGAATCGAACCTGGGTCCTCTTCAAGAGCAGTCAGCACTCTTAACTGCTGAGCCATCTCTTCAGCCCCAGACAAAGAGTGTTAAGTAAGACTCTAGCATTGGATAACCAAATAGAAGGATAAAGTAGAATTAAAAGTATTAAACTACTTCCTCAAAACTCCATTGTCATGAGCAATCAAATACTTCATTTAGAGAAGAGTAAATCTATGTGACAAGACTTTCATTCATCATTTCCTACAATATTGATTAAAGACTGCATGAATAAGAGAATGAACCAAGAAGTATAAATTTAAGGGAGGGCTTCACTAAACAGATTTTCATACAGTCACATGATGCAAAGATAAGATAGACTGTGAGAGAAAAAAATTCCAATTTTGGCTTATCTAAAGTATACCAAACTGATGAGCATATTATTGAGATAGTGCAAAAGAGAATTTAAATGCAGAAGGACAACTACAGTAATTCTGAGGTCTCTCTTAAGTCAGCTCTCTGAGAATTTAAAATCTACTTACCTAACAAAAATTAAATCATTTGGAGGCTACATCCCTTATGGAATCATCCACACATGAGGGAAGAGAGTATTTGGGAGCTAGGCCTGGGTCTATGGATCCAGCTGTGGATCCTGATTCTCCAACACCTATTTAATGTAGCTAAGCTTCAGTTTCTTACTCTGTAGGGTTGGAGTGTTGTGAACATTCTGTTGGAGGCTTTCAAAAGTAGTAGTTAGTAGAAACCAATAATTAAAAACTCTTTAATCTATGCTGGAGAGACAGCTCAGTGGTTAAGAACACTGGCTGCTCTTGCAGTGGACCCAGGTTTGATTTCCAGCATGCACATGGTGGCCAACAACCATCTATAACTCCATTTCCAATGGAATCTAATGTCTTCTTCTCACCTTCAGTGGCATTGAATAACATGGGTGTATTCACATACATGCAGGCAGTACACTCGTACACATAAAATAAAAATAATAGATAAAATATATTTAAAACTCATTAATCTAGAGTGAGCAGTCTTCTCAGTCTTATAGACACTGAAACACTGTGGTTGATCTCTAATGTCTTCACAAATATGAGAGTTTTTTAATTGTGCAGATAGGATTAAGCCTAGGGACACTTAGAATGAGATGACTTACACAACATTGGCTGCCACTGCACAGCCAGAAACGATGATCATGACAGTAGCTTGGATCTGGTAATCAGGATACAACAGACGCTCACAGGCCAGGTACACCAGCACGCCAGTCACCACCCAGATGCAAAGGACAGAGAGCAGCGCACCCAGTATCTCTAGGATTAAATATACAAAAAGCACATGAAAGACACTTGTGTAGCCCTTGCTCAAACTACACAAGTCATGGAGTCACACGCTCCTCACGCCCCCTGAAAAATGGCTTCATACTGGTTCTTTCATTAATACAGGAAGCGAAAGTGTGAATGGATTTGAGAAGCAAGATGAGGCACTGAAGTGTTGCGCTCATAAACAGCAGCCTCAGAATGCATTATGTTCCGTATTACTGAGTAACTTCCAGAAATTTTTGCAACATATTAATTGCTGCATGCTCTCACTGTTCTCCTTGGGAATTTTAATTTATGCAGGTGCTAAAATGATTGAAACTTATTAGGGGGATGAAATAATGAGACACAACGTGTAAAATGTGTTTAGAAACTCTTAATTTCATCATAAAACATTTATGACTTGTCAGCACTAGCACCTTCAGTGGAATAAAATAGTAAAAAAGGGAAAGCTTCAGAGGGTACTTGATGAAAATGAGCTTCATTTGCCAACCCGACATATTGTAAACACAGAGGCCAGCACAGAGGTTTTTCAGCACTCTAACTGCTTTTTAAAGAGCAACAGCAAGGAAAAGGAACCTCAGAATGTAGACATTTGCATGAATGTTTGAAGATGAAATAAAGCTCAGTTGCTCTTTAAACAAAGTGCCTGTGGTCACTAGTTTCTCACATTGATCCCTCACTCAGCCTTGCTGGTGGATTCAAAACACCTACGGGGGCCTAGAAACTAGAGTCACTGGACAGACACATTCTGCAATACTGTTTCTACCCTCTTCCTACTTTTCTTCTTGTTCTTGTGACAAACACCATAACCAAAAGCCAGAGGAGGAACAGGCTCATTTGGGTTATACTTCCACGTCACAGTCTATTGTTGAGGGAAGGCAGAGCAGGAACTCTATCAGGAACCTGAAGGAGAAACTATATAGTCCAGGACAACCTACCATAATCAGGCTTCAAGAAAATCCTCCACAGACATGCTTACAGATCAACCTGATCTGGGAAATCCCTCAGGTAAGACTTCTTTCTTCGGGTGGGTCTAGGCTGTGGTAAATTGACAGATAAAGCTAGCTGGGATACTCCTTTTCCATTATTCTTACATATTGTTGCCTGTTAAAGCAGGATGTTGTCCCAGTACCCATTTTATGGCTATTGCTTCCCAGACTTCAGGCATTTATAGACAATCTTCATGGGTTTTGCCATATTCATGTGGTGCTTGTCTTAGTTGTTTCATATTTTCTTCACATAAACACTGTATTAGTCACTTTTCTGTTGCTGTGATAAATCCACCATGACCAAGGGAACTTATCAAAGGAAGAGTTTATTTGAGCTTACGATTGAAGTTTCCAGGGAATCAGAGTCCATTGTGGCGGTAAGCATGGTGACCGGGGCTGGAGCAGGAAGCTGAGGGTCACATCTCGCAATGAGCACAGGAAGCAGAGCGAGAGTGACTGGAGACAGCAAGGCTTGTTAAACTCGCTAAGCCTGCCCCCAATATCTTACTTCCTCTAGCACAGCCACACCTTCTAAGACCTCCAAGAACAGTGCCACCAACTGGAGATAAAATGTCTGAATACTTAAAGCCTATGGGGGCACCATCATTCAAACCACCACAAACACTCTTTCTTACAAGTAGCTTTTTCTTTACAGGCAAATGGATGGAGCTAGAAGACATCATGTTAAGTGAAGTAACACAGTCCCAGAAAAACAAACGACAAATGGTATCTCTCATATTAAATATTTATAACCCAGTTATAAATATTTCTTGTGGAGAGGGATGCATATTAAAAGAACAACAGAAAGATTTCATCAGAAAACTGACTGAAATGGTGACTTTGGAAGGGTGGGAGGGGTGGGAGAGTGACATTGGTGTATATTTTATTGGTGCATATTTAATTGATGTGAGTTCAACAAGTATCCAGTTTTGCCCAGACTCTGTCTATAGGATACATGGTATTTTAGGACTTAGTAAAAGTAAACATGTGTATATTAATCAACATTGGTTTAAAGGCTGATAAAAATGGTAATGCATCTGAGTTAATTGGTGATATAAATTGCTGTTGTCCACATTAGCTTTAATTAAAAACTGTATAACAATTACTTTGGGTTGGTATAAACAAATGTTCTCTATAATTTTGCTGTCATATAGTATGACCTGGTAACACTCTCTTTCACCTATAAGATGATTTAATCTAAAAATAAAGTTTGTTTCCCAAGTTAATCACATACAGTAACTAGAATAGTTCTAGTTATTAGTACTAGTTATCTAGTAATAGTAATTCTAGTAATAGTAATAATAATAAATTATTTAATAATAGTAAATCTAGTAATAGTACTAGTTATCTAGTAATAGTAATTCTAGAATAGCAGAGCTTGTAGATTTCCATGGGCAAGGTGCTATAGTCTAAACAATGATGTAAAATTTTGAGTCTACCTTGTTGTTAAAAAAAAAGAACACCCTAGCTCTACAAAACAGCTCTGGCTACTGGTATCAGAAGGGCTCATGTGTGTGTAAAAATTTATGTAGACAAATGATGAGTGCTCCACATAAGGCACCCAGCTTCCATGTGCAGTTCTGTTCCCAGACAGGTAAGAGCATCTTTGATCTCATTGTCACAAACTCTATGTTACCATTTATTGCCTCGTTTCTCTCTGAATGTTCAAGGGAAGCCAATATGAAACACTTGCACTGATAAATTGTTTAGCATGAAGATAAAATTGCCTACTAGGCTAACTTTAAAAACCTATTGTTCACATTGTCAAGTAGAAGCTGTGGTCTGTGTCTATCAAGCCACACCTTTCACTGAAGGCTGGATATGAGTCTTCAAGTCCTTGATATTGATCATATCTTACACTCCCTTAGCTGAACCCCCTTTCTAACTTTCCCACAGGATTTCTGTACTTTAATATACAAATGCCTATATAGTCAGGTTTGTGTCCCCAAATGCCCCTTTGGGAATCTGGTCAACCCACTAAGAGTCTTACCCTTAACTGAGACTGAGTCTCCTTCCCAGCAATTATCAGTTGCCATGAGTTCTTCAGGTGGGGTTGGGGTTTCTTACCCACTTCTCCAAATCCAGGTTCAATTTTATCTGTCTTAAGCTTCGTTGGGACTTGCCCATGTTGTCACCATTGCTATGAGTCCCTATGACTCTGGAAAACTCTGTCTCCTTATGGTCACTACCTCCCCTGGCTCTCACAATCTTTCAAGCCCCTCTTCTACAATGAGCCCCGAGCCTTGCCCAGCAGAAGTTAAATGCAGGTGTCCTATGCAGCGATAAGCAGTCTACATCATCTTATTCTCTGCTCATTGATAAGTTGTGGTTCTCTGTGTTAATCATCACCTGCTGTGTAAGAGTGAAAGCTGTATTAATCCATGAGTATCTCTTTTACATTAAATTCTCAGCCTCTGTGAAAACATGGAACTTTAACTATGGGTTCCTAAGAATGGCATAAAACATTCCAAGAAAAGTTCCTCTGGCTGACACAGGAATAACAGAGAGAGGAAGTGGACTTTCAATGTGTGGTAAGTTAGGGAATGTGGTAAAAATGAGCCACAGAGAGCACTTCCCAGAGACAACCCTTCTCACAGCTTGGGCCACTTTCTAGACTGAGGAAGCAGTTATTTTGTGAATAAAAAAACAGCTCCAAGAAAAGGAAAAAAATTAAAGTTTCATTTCATTCTCTTCTGTCTTGTTGTCTTTGACGTCTTCTAGTTTATTGCCGGTGATGATTAATTGACAAGTATTCAGCCAAACCATCCATTCATTAAATGACTGTCTTAGGGCATTTTCTGTTGCTATACTAAAACACTATAGTCAAGGCAATGTATAACCAAAGGAAATTGATTTTTCATAGTTCTGGAGGCTGAGGATTCCAGCATCAAGGTGCCAGCAAATGGGAGACCCCCATGCCACATTGTAGCAGCATGAAAAAGCAAGGGAGCATGTATAAGAGAAGAGGGGAACTGGGCTGCACTCTGTACCCACTATTTCTAGCAGGACTCCCTGCCCACAGTAACAGCATTAATCCACTGATGACACAGCTTTTATGTCATATTCACCTCTTAAAAGTCCCACTTCGTAATACCATCCTAACAGCAATTAAATTACAACAAGATTCCAAAGCAACAGTAAAACCATAAACATGACTAAGTGCTATATATGACCAAGAAAGGAGACACTCCCCAGTGAGAAGCCTGTCAACACCCTCCTGGATTCTGTAGGCTCTAGTTTGTAACATAGCAGAAGATTTGTCTTCATCTTCTCTTCCAAAGAAGCAGGGTAACTTAATGAATCATTTCTCTTTTTTTGCCTTTAAATTTTTTTTATAATTTGATAGAGCTTTATATCTGTGTCTCTAACACCCTTTTCCCACTTCACATCTTCTTTGTTCTTTTGACAACCCACTCATTCCAATTAGTGCTGTGCACATATGTGTGGGTTGAGGCCATGCACTGGATCATGGGCAACTGACCAATGATCACACCCTCAAAGAAGAATGACTCTCCTGTCCTCAACAGCTGTCAACCACCAATAGTGGCTCATTAGAGGAGGGGCCTGGAGACTACGTCCCTTATCTATGCCACAATTTTTGTTGACTTGATCTCGTGCAGGTCTTGTGGAGCTAGCCACAGCTGCTGTGAATTTATGAAGATGGCATTTCACATCTCTCCAGCTCTTATGTTCTTTCTGCTTCCTCTTCCATGACACTCCCTGGGCCTTTGTGGTGGCAGGGAAAGGGTGGTAGTGTCGGAGACGTGTCCTTTAGGTCTAAGCATTCAGTTTCCTATTCTTGATAAATTATGCACCTTTGCATTAACTGCTGCCCATTGCAAAAAGAAGCTTCTCTGACTAAAGTTGAGAGCGGTCCAGGTCTATGTGTCTCGACACATAGATACTTAGAAGGCAAATTTCTAAAATGAAATTATGAAATTTGGAGGAAAATGGATGGAACTTGAAGACATACAGCAAAGTGACACAGGCTCAGAAGGCACATACAAATCTCTCATATACAAATCATAAGAAACCAGAAAGGGGCCCATGAGACTAGGAAAAAAAGAGGCTTTAAGAGAGAGAGGTGGGGAAGAGAACAGAACAAAATGGAAGGGGTAAAGCTGGGGTGAAAGGGTGCATTGAGGGAAACAAGGGCAGGGAGATGTGAGGGCAGATGTGTGAGAGGGAGTTGAGGGCAGGTGTGTGAGAGGGAGGTGAGGGCAGGTGTGTGAGAGGGAGGTGAGGGCAGGTGTGTGAGAGGGAGGTGAGGGCAGGCATGTGAGAGGGAGGTGAGGGCAGGTGTGTGAGAGGGAGGTGAGGGCAGGTGTGTGAGAGGGAGGTGAGGGCAGTTGTGTGAAGAATGGAAGAGGGACTGGAGGAGTTTACACTGAGAGACAAGTAACAGGCAGATAGGAAATAGATTGAGTGCTTCTACTTATTTTTCTAGATGTTAGTGAACTCTTTTACTAGTAAGGAGATCATACTGATGTATTTAATATGTAAGGGTTATTTTCCAGTATATCCAGTAGGAATCTTCTTAGTTATTTTTTTTCAAGTTTCATGCAATATATTTTGATCATATTTAGATACTATCCCTAGATCAATCCTTATTAACTACCGCCCAATTAAAAATGTATTATAAGCATATATATATATATATATATATATATATGCCTATAGAGCCAAGTTAGTGTCCCTAAATGCTCTTCGATGTTAGTCCTGGAGCCAGGACAACAGGCTAAAAGTCTTATCCTTAAAGGAGACTGGCTTTCCCCATCCCAGCAGCCATGAATTGCTAGTACTTCCTTAGGTAGGCTTGGGGTTTCTTACCCACTTTCCCATATCTCTGCTGGGATTTTGTCTGGATTGAGCTTAGTTAGGACTTGATGCTGCCACTGTTGCTGTGAGTTCATGACCAGCCATCTGGAAAACTCTGTTTCTTTGTGGTCATCTACCTCTTCTGGCTCTTACGATATTTCTGCCCCTTCTTTCTCAATGATCTTTGGAGGCAGAAGTTTTCTGTAGATGTCATACTCAGGAATAAGCAGTTTGTGGCCTCTTATTCTCTTCATGTTGGCCAGTTGTGATCTTTGTGTTAACCTCCATCTGCTGGTCTTTCATACCCTGATGTTGTGCAGGATGCAGGTGATGTCCACTCACACCACACACTGGGTGCACACTGGTGTTACACTGTGTGCTGTGTGCACGTCTAACAAAGACACATTAATCTCTGAAAATTTCATGATGTCATCTTTTCTTTACTGCTGCATAGATCTCCATTGTGTAGATACACCACATTTTCTCTATCCACTCGTTGGTCAAGGGGCACTTGGGTTGGTTCCAGCTCTTTGCTATTGTGAAGAGAGCTGCAATAAACATGGATGTACATGTATCTTTGTGGTAGGAAGAGTCTGATGGATATATTCCCAGAAGTGGCATGGCTGGGTCAGTTGGTAAGCTCATTTTGAGTCTTTTAAGGGTTCTCCATACTGCTTTCCATAGTGGTTGTACAAGTTTGCATTCCCACCAGCAGTGGAAGACTGTTCCCCTTTCCCCACAACCTCTCCAGCATTTGGTATCATTTGTTTTCTTGATCCTAGCCAGCCTTATGGGGCGAGATGATATCTTAAAGTGGTTTTAATTTTCATTTACTTAATTATTAGTGATGTTGAACACTTTTTAAGATGTTTCTCAGCCATCTCTATTTCCTCACTTGTGAAGTCTCTGTTCAGCTCTTTACTCAATCCTTTGAGTGAATCATTTGTTTTCTTCTTTGTTTTTGAGTAGTTTATATATTCTGGAAGTTAATGCTCTGTCAGATGAATCAGCAGTGAAGGTTTTCTCCCACTCTGTGGGTTTTCTCTTCACTTCCCTGATTGTTTCTTTTGCTGTACAGAAACTTTTGAGTTTAATATGGTCCCACTTGTCAATTGTCAACCTTATTTACTATGAATCACTTCTTAGCTGTCAACACACGACCCTGGGCATGGGCTAATTTGATACATGTATTCCTGTTATCAAATAGGAGAGGAAATACTGCTATTAACTTGGCCTGTCAGCTGAACTAACGTGGAGGGCACATGGGGCACACAGGCACATATGTATATACATGCACACATATGCACATGAGTGTGTGTGTGTGTGTGTGTGTGTGTAGTTATTTTATCCTGTGCACCAGACTTATGCCCTGAGGGAATTTTTGAACAAGGCTTTGCTCTTCACCTTTCATTTTTAACATTGGTCTGACTCTGCACTACTACCTGTTGCTCAATCAAAGAACTTTACCTGCTCGGTACCACCCGAATGTGAGCTTCTTGGAAGGGGGCCTTGATGACAACCACAAGGAAAAGAGACTGAGCAGGAAACTGATCAGGTCAATCAAGAGGTGAGCAGCATCAGTGACGACAGCAAGACTCCCAGCAACATGTCCCCCTGCACAATGCACAGAATCACACTGGGTTAAAGGCCCAGAATGTCACTAGAAAGAAATATACATACAAGCATAATTGGTGAATAATGCCTCAGACTCACACAACTTGAGATGAAAGTGTTATTAGTGTTAACTCACCTTTTCTCCCACTTTGAAAAAGAACCCAAAAAATGAGTAAGAGTTTAACATGTAAAAAATGAATGCCAAGGCCATTTCTGGGGCTGTAAAAGCACAGACATTGGGAAGCATGAGGCACACACAGAACATCTCAATTAGGCTGTGCAGAAGGCCTTGGAAATGGGGCTATAGGAACATAAGCCAGTTCCACAAGGTCTCGTAACCCAAGCTGAGGACTTGAACTTCTGCCTGGAAAGCAGGTGTTGCAATCTGGTCCACCAATTTGTTATCCAGTTGTAATTTTGTCATCCTTACTGCTTTCCTTAGAGCTACTGAATTATACTATCTATCTGCATTTTGCATTTGAGAACCCTATTATAAATAGTGGGGAGCAGAAATGTCCCCCTCCTATGGACATACTGAGAGCAAAGACAATCTGATAAAGCATATGAATAGAAACCCAAGGTTTCTGAGGAAAGCATTTGGTACACTCCGTCTTCTTTCTATTTCTCCTCTGAACAGACCGCCGTCCTCCAGAATAGAAATTAAAGGGAAACTGTGTCCTTTTCTTTTCTAGCAGGGCCTCTTCCCTGAGAGCAGTAACCTTTATTGCTCCCACTGCCTATTCCAAGAAAAGAGCTTGTCCTGACTGATTAGCCCAACCTGCAGCTGTTTATTGGCTGTGTACTACAAAGCAACGGAGACTGTCAGTCATCAGGCCCTCCATCATCAGACTCACCTTGTCTCGCCTAATGATTAAAAAAAATTACATAGATGCCTCATAATTGCATAGTCCCCATAGGCTGATGGCTCGAGCTGTAGTTAATAACTGGTTTGTCAAAGTTTAATGGTCTGAAGCAAAGTAGTCTTCAAGCTTGTTACTGAGCTGTCAGTGCAAAAATCGGAATGATTCATTAGCCAAAAGGCAACATTTTGCTAACAAATCAGCTGTCCTTCCCATTATCCTCTAATGTTGCTCTATCTGCCAAACTTGGTCCTGATAATAAAGCTGTGTTAATAATGTATTATTTCTTGCCTGGAGAGTGACTACATGCAGATAAGCAACAGGCTGCAATTTCAGATATGACTGATGAGGATTCTATCTGCTCAGCTGAAATTGCCAGCTAAGCCAGGGAAGAAAAGTCTTAGAGGAATATTTGAACAGGCTCAGCTGGGTCAGGAAGGTAAATGGGAAGGAAAGGGGGATTGTTTTAGAAGAATCACATTAATGTGGAGACCTGGAACTCTAGAATCATTGTGTAACCATCACGGCTGGTAACAGGAACAATACAGAAAACTGTGGGCACTGCTGGATACTATAGAGCAAATGGTTTGCAAGAGGCAGTGTGAGGCTGCACTTGCTTTTGCTTCTGAAAGTATGGGTTATTCCTGACAGTTCATTCAACCATCCAGCTGGAATTGATTGAGCTCTTGCTATGCATGGTAGCATGCGAAAAGCTTACAAAGGTAAACACATTACCGTCCATCCCACTCTTCAGTGATCTCCTTACCCTCGATGCACTGCAGACTTGCTAATGGGCTGGACTCAGAAAGCACTGGAGGCATTGGGGAAGTTTCCAAAGAAGAAAGTGCTAAGACTTAACTAGAAAACAAGAGTTTTTCATGAACAGACAAGAACACATAAAAAGACAGAGGTAAATGAAAGAGTATGGTACTATTCCAGAAAAACACAAGATGCAGCAGATCTGAGGATTATGGGAAATGAGACTGAAAGGGTGGGCTGGGGACATTTGTAGGGATATTCTATGTCAAACCAAGGAAACTGAAGGTTATGGGCTAAGGGGATCTACTTGGGATTTTCAGCCAAGACGAGGACATGTTCAGATGGGCTTGAGAAAGATCTTTGCCAGGTATTAGAGAATGACTGAAAAGACAAGAAACTGATGGCTAAAAGTCACAAATCAGGGGGCTGGAGAGATGGCTCAGTGATTAAGAGCACTGGGTGTTCATGCAGAAGACCCAGGTTTGAATCCCAGCACTCACATGGGAGCTAACAACCATCCATAACTCCTTCTTCTGTCCTCCACAGGCACTGCATGATGCAGGTACACTTACATGCAGGCATAACACTCATACACATTAAATAAAAATAAATTAAATACACGGATCTAGAAACAATTATAAGAATGATATGACCCAGACTCAGACAGACAAATATCATATAATCTCTCTCCTGTGTGCATCCCAATGTTTATATATGCTTATATAATGTTCATGTTTGTGTGTACAAGTGAGTAATACTGTGTGTATAGGCCATGAAACCAGAAAGAAGACCACATGAGGGGATAAAAGGGGTATTGTGGAACAGAGAGGACATTAGGACACATGAAGCATGAAAGCCAAAAGCAAGATATGGGGTAGAAGGGCACAAGTGTTGGATGCAGAGAGGGGAGCAGAGAGGAGAGGAGAACCACCAAAAGCAGATTTCATTTCAACGTCACACAATGAAACTTGATATTTTTTATGCTACATAAGCAAAAACATATTGGGGCTGGGGAGACAGTTCAATGGTGAAGAGCACTTGTTGCTCTTCTGGAGGCCCTGAGTCTGTATCTGGCACCTATATCTGGCATCTCACATCCACCTGTTACTCTAGTTCCAAGACATCTAACCCTTCTTTTGGCCTCTGCAGGCATCTGCACACATGTGGCACAAACACACACACACACACACACACACACACAATTAAAATAAATTAAAACCAGCTTAGGATTTCACCTTACCCCAGTAAGACTGGCCAAGATTAAGAAAACAATGATACCAAATGCTGAAGAGGAAACAATGATACCAAAAGCAATGATACCAAATGCTGTGGGGAAAGGGGAACACTCATCCACTGCTGGTGGAGATGCAGACTCATGCAACCCTTATGGAAAGCAGTGTGGAGAACTCTTAAAAGACTGAAAATGAGTCTACCACCTGACCCAGTCATACCACTCCTGGGTATGTACCCACAAGACTCATCCTATCGCAGAGATACATGCACATCTATGTTTATTGCAGCTCTCTTGACAATAGCAAAAAGCTAGAAGCAACCCAAATGTCCCTCAACCAATGAATGGATAAAGAAAATGTGGTACATCTACACAATGGAGTTCTATGCAGCAGTAAAGAAAGATGACATCATGAACTTTGCAGGTAAATGGATGGAACTAGAAGACATTATGCGAAGTGAAGCCACACAGTCCCAGAAAAGTAAACAAAGAATGGTATCCCTCGTTTGTGGATGCTAGTACAAAATCCCTAGTTGCAAAGCAAACTAAGTATCATCAATGTAATATTTCTTTTTTAAATGAAAGCAGCTGTACAGTTAAAAGGTGAATCCCTTAACGGGTTCTAGAATTAACCTACCACTTATGTTCAGACTTTGTAATATTGGTATGCGGGTAGAGAGTAATTACATTGGTATTAATTACATTGGTAGTAATTAATTGGTATATGGGTAGAGAGTATACATGCTTGTTTTAGAGTAATATAAAATTAAAGGGAAGAATGTTAATTCCTAAAAACAAATTAAAAACACAACAGTAATAAGCTTATGGCAAAGGCAGGAAGCTGGGAAATGGCAGTTGTATTTCTGGACATGGAAGGTGTGTGGAGGATGAGCTTATAACATAGCAGCAGAGGAATAGAAAGGTCTTAGCCCCTATACAGACTTTGTGGGGCCCATGATGGAAGGTGACAGCAGAAACACTTAGGGCTTGGGTTTTCTAGTCCCAAGCCACCTCAGATTTAGACAGCAGGCATTATATTCCCATAGCACTGATGAAGGAAGAAGAAACACATTGGCAGTGCTGAGAAAATAACTATTTACCTGACAGCATTCGTCTTGGATCCGCTGGTGGGCCAAAGCATCACATCTTAAGAATGGCTGAAGTAGCATATGGATGGCATTATATTGTGCTGCACCATTTCAAACTCTGATGTACCAAAACTTATTATTTAGGAAGATTTAAAATGTACCACAGTTTGGGGGCTGTAGAGATGGCTCAGCAGTTAAGAGCACCGACTGTTCTTGCAAAGGACCTGGTTTGATTCCCAACATCCACATGGTGGCTAAGAACCATCTTTAACTCCAGTTCCAGGGGAATTTGATACCCTCTTCTGACCTCCGTGGCATTGCATGACACAGGTACACAAGCCTACATGCAGACAGTACACTCATAAACATAAAAATAATAAATAAAAATTTTAAAAAAATGTACTACAGTTTTAATGGTCATGTTTTAAATTTTCTTAACAGAAGGAACCTCAAAAAAATATTTGTGATCTAAGTATCTGAGACACCTTAGCTATAAAACAAAGCAAGGACAATAATTAATCAAACTTGTGGCTATCACACCACCCAGGTACATCTTTTAATAAGAGAGAAGGTTCTCACTCTCCGGTATGTGTCTTCCTCAGCCTGCCCCAGCTCTGGATTCTGCCTAGTAATACCATCTTTCCCAATCATTCTGCAACACAGAATAGGTGCCTCCAATGCCTCCCCCAATCACTCTCAATTGCCTTCCAACAGTGGGCACTTGAGCTTGATGTTCAGAGATGTTAGTGTCTGCATGTTCAGAATCTCTTCAAATAGAGGTACGGTCACAAAACTCCTCTTTATGGCCTTTGAACGATGAAGAATTTTCACAACCATACAGAAACAGGTCCAATTTGACAGCATCCCAAGCTCAAGCCCTCCCCCAATCACTCTCAATTGCCTTCCAGCAGTAGGCACTTGAGCTTGATGTTCAGAGATGTTAGTGTCTGCATGTTCAGAATCTCCTCAAATAGAGGTATGGTCACAAAGCTCCTCTTTATGGCCTTTGTACAATGAAAAATTTTCACAGCCATTCAGAAACAGGTCCAATTTGACAGCTTCCCAAGCACAAGCCCTGGGCACACTGTGCCCATGTCCTTCATTCCTGTGACAGCCATCTCCCAAACACAGCTCAATGGCCAGTTGTTTCCTGTTCTATATAGCAACCACAACTCAAGACTCCAAAAGGATCTGGTTCCCACCTATCCTCAGCCATTCCGTGACTCTCCAGTTACCATTCTGGTGATATCTTATTTAAAACCTGCTTTAGTTAGGCTCTTTCAACTCTAAGTCATAAATGCTTAATCTAAATTAGCTTAAACAACAGAAAGATTCTAATTTATAGGCTCAAGGCTACACAAGTAAAGGGAGAGAGGAGAGATACACAATGCCTTGCTGGAGTAAAAGAACCGAGAGAATCATATTAGTCCAAGAACCTATTCACAAATTACACATACAATACCTCTACATGAGTCCATATGCAAAGATAAAGGCTGCAAATCAAGAAATAATACCAGACAGGAGAAACTTTCTTTTGAGTTGTTGGCTGGGGTAGTCCAAGTGACTCCCAAAATGACACAGGCTATTGCCACAGCCCTTGATTGCCTCCCAGAACCTGAAGGGAAGACCCTAGTGCTGAACACAGGGCATGCTTTGGACATGGGATCTTGAGCAATGGAGTTGTATCTGACCTGGAAGCCACCACCCCTGAAGGCTGGCTGTCACAGCTGTGGAGATCACTATGCAAGCCACTAAGAGAGATCATCAATCAATGGGCCAACATCAGCCTCAAGACCAAATATCATTGATTACGTCAATGACATAGTCTATTTTCCTCCAGTCCTCTCTTTTTTATTCATTTAGCATTCCTCCTGGATAAGAGAAGGAAAAAGAAGCCTCCAAAATATCGGTAACAGTGGCAGAAGCATTCATTCTATTTATCAGAAAAGTTACAGTTTTTTTATAGTTTAAGACCAATGAGTCAACACTGGGTTCTAAAGCTTTTGAGCTGAGTAAACTATAATAGGGGGCCATCATGTGCCATTGTATGCTAATAATTAGAAGTTTTCCATTACATCAACAGTTCTGGAAAAGTATAAATCATTACTAGTTTCTTAGGTAAGGTTGAGATGACTGCTGGGGCGGGTAGAGTCAGTCTCACTTAAGAGTGTGACTCTTTGTGGGTTTGGACCCCAGTGCAAGGACACACATGGAAGAGCATTTGGAGATACAAACATTCTCTATAGGCCCTTTATCTAGTTAGCTAGCTACACTCATTGATCATCTATCTATCTATCATCTCATCTATCTATCATCTATCTCTCTATTCATAATAGCATCTGAAATCAGGCAGGGAGTAGCAACAGGGGTGCAGATAAAGGGTGGGGTCTAAATACATTCAAAACATAGTGTATAAAATCACAGAAATTCAAAAATAGATGTTCAAAAGCACTAAAGAAGTAGAAAATTTTAATACATAAATGCAGGAGAAAGGAGTTCACATATTTTTCTACAAAACATCTCTAGAGTCAGATACCAAGTGTGTTTAAAAAGGAAGAGATAATTACAGAGCTTATGTTTCTTTATTCAAAGGAAATTATTGAAACTAAGCTTTCCATATTAGCATGTGAAATTCGGATAAAAAAAAATCTTAAGAAAAACACAGCTGAATTTCAATTATTAATAAATCTGTATGTTTTCACAGTATATTATATACCAATAAAATCATAATTAGATTAGGGAAGAACAGAACAGAGAGTCTTGTGTTTAATTTTAAAGACTAAGGAAAATTAATAGCCTTTACATTTTTCTGCTGAATAAAGAAGCAACACGTACTGGAACACATAAGTGTATATTAGCTATGAAGCCATCAGAGAATAGAAACTCAAATCAATGCACAAACAATAATAGGAGGATACTTTGTTACTTATAAAAGTTTAGTAGATGATAAAAATATATCAAATATCAATGGGAAAATAATTATGCCATAAACAATGCTGAAAACTTTATTAGCTGTTTAGAAAAGGAATTTTTAATCCTCACAGCATGCAGAATATCTAATTTTACATCGACATAAAAATTAAACACAAAAACTTAAGGAACTACATTAAAAGCATTTATCATCTTAGTGGATGGAGATTACTAGCACACTAAAAGAATCATTAAAAAGGTCCAAATGAAAAGCTTTATAGTTACCTATATTTACATCTTAATTTGAGCTGGGCATGATGGCACACACCTTTAATCCCAGTACTTCAAGAAAGAGGCAGGCAGATCTCTGTGAGATCAAGGCCAGCATGGTCTACATAGTGAGTTCTGGACTAGCTGGGACTACAGGATGACCTTGTCTCAAAAAAACCCACAGAAAACAAAAGTTAAATTTCATATAAGAAATTTAAAACTTCTATAAATAATATAGCAAAAGGCTTAATGTCCTAATATGTAAAGAGCTTCTAGAAACAAACAAAATTGCAAAATCCTGAACTAGAAAGACAAGGAGAAGATGCATAACAGAAGAAAATACAATTCGTTAACAAGGCATGTAAAAATTCAATTAAACAATGGCTACTAAAACACTCATATATCTGGCTCAGCAAGTAAAAGCACTGGCTGTCCTTGCAAAGTACCGGCACCCACAGGACGGCTAACAACTGTCCCTAACTCCAGTTCCAGGGGATCTGATGATGCCTTCTTCTGACCTCTGTGGGCACTGCAGGACATGGGTGCACTTACACACATGCAGACAATACACTCATACATACAAAATAACATATCAAAATAACAAAGAAAATATCAAAAACTCATCTGTCCATCAAAAAGATTTTTATTTATGTGTATATACCTGTGCATATATGCATATGTGTATTTATGTGTATGCACAGGTACCTACAGAGGACAGAAGAAGACATCAGATGTCTTGGGATGCAGTTACAGGTTGTGAACCACTCAACACGCATGCTAGGAACTGAGTTCAGGTCCTCTGCAAGATCGGCAAGTGCTCTTAACCACTGGACCATCCCCCAAGCCCCAACAAAGATTTTTAGGAGATTAAAATAAGTCTAATAAAGATTTGGAGGGAGAATCATTTTTATGAAAGGCTATTATACAAATAAATCATTTCGAGTTTCTGGATGGCAGTTCCACAGAATGATTCAAGGAGTAAGAAAAACATTCATGTCCTTCAACCAATTATTTCCACTTTTAGAAATCTCTTTGAAGGGATTAACTAGAAAGGCAGGCAGAATTTTATTAAGATTTTTTTTCATTGTAGTATTGACCAGAAGCAGGAAAAAAATCTCCCTAAATTTCTAACAATAGAGAAATGCTTATGTAAATTATAATGGAACATATAGAATTTTGATCAGGCATAAAAATGTTTTTAAACATTATTTGATAGCATAGTCAAAAGCATTCAGCATGCTCCCAATTATGTAAAAGAAAAGAAAAAAAAAAAGAGCCTGTGCAGTATGCATAGAAAATATATTATAGAAAATATTCCATGATCTATTGGGAGCTTATCATTTGAATGGCACATAATAATGAATTTTGTTTTCCTACTTTCCAATTTGCCTACTCTGTGCCTACTCTTACTCTACACATACTGAAATATTGTCTTTCTTTTTAAGAACAACCTAGGTGCTCTTCTCTTGATGGCGCCGGGCTTTCTTTGTTTCTGGTTTCATCGGAGTTTTCTCGGGGAAGTACTCACCCACCACCTCTGCCACCATGAAAATGAAGCATATTGCTGAAGCAGCACAGAGTTTCCACTTGGCAGGTACTTGCTCGAGAGCCTGGCTCTCTGCGGCCTTGGCGTTGCTGTGGCAGTGATAGATGCCGCCTGCCTCCAGCTCTTCTGGCCTGTCTCCAGGACACTGGTCTTTTTTCACAGGTTTCTGTTCAAGTTCTATGCTGTGGAGGAGTTTGACAGGATCAGGAAGTCAACATGACTGCAAACAAATACCTCCCCGGCAGCCTTACCCTTCCGAGCGCTGCTCCAAGGACGTTTAGTAATTAGATAAGAAGTTATAATTCAGAGCTCTCCTTGCATTTCCCTCTGAACTTACACCTACTAGAAAGCTCCACTTTGGTTGAGCCATTCTCATCCAGGCAGTACAAATGCATGATTAAGAGACAACAAGGAATTAGGAAACAAGGCAAGACTTTCTTAGTTACTCCATGTGGAAAAGAGTCATTTGGAAAAGAGTCTGGATTCTATGCTACGAAGTAATAATATAATGATAATAATAACAACAACAATAATAATATAGTCAGGAGGCAATGTGTGGAATGGTGAGTATACCTCAACCTCATCAGCAGGTCACAGGGACCTTCAGAAACCTTCTCATCCATTTCCAAAAATCTCTACCAAATAATCAACATGATGAAAGCTGGATCATACTTCCCGTTCCCAAAACAAACAGTGACTATCAATTGCATTCAAGCATAAAGCTTAATTTAGAGACTTTGATAGGATCATAAATCAAGAGATTGTAGATAAAATTTAACCTGGCTGTGGCTTATTGGCTGAAATAAGCAAGGTTCCAAAAGGTAATGTGTTCTTCTGAGGTTAAATAGGCAGGAAATGGCAAGGAAGTAATTTAAACCCCACTGTTCAGCACTCCTTCGCTGTCTCTATATCAGTGCACCTAAAATCAATTTTTACTGGTGCAGATGACATTGCCCATGGATCTTGAACTAATAAGATTTTTGTAAACTCACTAAGCTTATTTGAAAACATTAATGAGGTTCTTGGAATTAAGAACTTTGCATTTCTACCTCTGAATGTTAACAAATCAAATTACCTTTTTATGTGTGGCCTTATTTCACCTGACTTATCGCTACCTGAATTAAAAAGTCTGGTGTTCTTTATTAAGCTGATACATATTATGATCACTTTAATCATAATATTCAAATTTATCTGAAAAAAATGCATATTCATTATAGAAAGTTTAGAATTATAAAAAAGCCACTGGCAATCATACATCAAAGTGACAACACTAATTGATATTGTCTAGCTTTGTAATACCATAAATACATATTTTATACAACTAGGGTCTATACTGACTAGAACATTTTGAGTTATAAATATTGAAAGCAAGGCGGGTTGAAAAATCAATACATTTTTGCTTGTGCAACTGAAAACATCTAGAGGAAGCAGGCTTCAAGCACTGTTTGAACAGGGCTCCAGATCATTTTCCCTGTTCCTCCTAGCTGTGCTTTGTCTTAGTACTGGAATGGCTGAGGAGTTTATCAGACTGCATGTGGGTTTTCTACGCAGATGGAGAAGGTATCTGCCATCGTTTTAGTCTGAAACGACCTCCACACAAGCTGGTGTATTTAAATTCTTGCTCTCTAGCTGACAGACTGTTTGGGGAGGTAACAAAACCTTAAAGATGTGTGACTTGGCAGCCAGAAATGTGGTCTGTGTGACCAGTCTCTGAATGTCATAGTCCCTTCCTGATTTGGGTCTATTTATCGGCCTCCTGGTCAAGGCAAGACATGAGAAGCTTCAGCAGCACAATTCAGTTAATCAAGGAGGTCCGCCTGCCCTTACCTGGTGGAATGTAATCCCCTGAGACTCTGAGCACAAACATTGTTGTTCCTGTCAAGTATCTCTACAGCAATGAAAAAGTAAAACAGCATTTCTCTCAAAACGGACCCAAGAATATGGACTTACATTCTTACCAAATTCTCTACTTTCTGTAATTCCTTCAATATTTTTGTAATTTTTATATAAAATTGAACTTTGTTTAATGAATTAAATATTACGTTCTTTGTATGCAATGAGTGAAAATAAATAGAATTGTTTTCTTATTTATAGTTTTAGAATTTTATTATTCCTACACAAAGATGTGATATATACTTACCTTGTTCACTACAACCTCACTGAACTTATTTACTACATGTAAACTCTCTCAGTTTATTCTTCAGCATTTTGTACATAAAATATGGTATTATTTGCAAGTAGACTCATTACTTCCTTTCTTGGATGTCTTGTGCCTTCTTTCTTGTACAAGCGCCCTGGTCGAGGTAACTTGTACTAACCTGAGGGAAATATGTTCAAGTTTCACCATAATTATGACATTGTTATTTTGAATTATGACATTGTTAGTTTGAAGAAGTTCCCTTCTGGCCTGGAGATCGTTAATGGGTTTGGCAAAGGACCTGGATTTATTTCCCAGCACCTATTTGGCAGCTCACAACCACCTGTAACTGCAGTTCCTGGGGATCTGACATCATCTTCTGGCCTCCATTACTTCCTGCATGCACATGCTGCACAAAAACTCATAGAGGTACTCAAACAGATGTAAAGTTAAACAATGAATAAATCTTTGCAGGGCAAGGTGGCACACGACTTTAATCCTAGCACTTGGGAGGCAGAGGCAGGTGGATCTTTGTGAGTTCAAGGCCAGCCTGGCTTACAGAGTGAGTTCCAGGACAGCTGGGGCTACAGGGAGACCCTGTCTCGAAAAGACCAAAAAAAAAAAAAAGAATAAATCTCTATAAAAATAAAGCTGTCCCTGGTTTGGTGAATTACATAATAAATGAGGGTGGAATTTTATCAGAACCTTTTTCTGTAGTTACTGAGATAATTATGTGAGTGTTGTTTCTCTTTCTGATAATATTAGACATTAGTCTGATTATATTTCAGGTGTTACATAAAATTTGTACTACCAAGTTAAACGTATCTGGATTCAGTTTGCTAGTGGTCTTGTTTCATTTTCTTGTGACACTTTTTTGTTATCATCATAGAACTGGATTTATGCAATGAGCTAGGAAGTAGCCACTTATTTTTAGAAAGATTTATAAAGAGTTAATATTAATGCTGCTTTATATTTGCATCCATCAGTGAAGAAATATGGGCTTCTGATCATCTTTTGATTCTCTCTCTCTCTCTCTCTCTCTCTCTCTCTCTCTCTCTGTATTAGTATATGCATGCATGTGTGTGTTTACTTGTTGATCATATAATCTTTTCACTTGCCATATATGAAGCTGGATTTTCTATTTCCTCTTGAGTTTTTGCAACAATTTTTCTTTTTATACTTTTTCTCATTCATCTAAGATTCAATACATTTTGTTTTATCCAATTTATCCTTAAATTGTTTTAAATGCTATCTGGGTGACTTCAATTTTACTCAACTCTATCTTGAGTCATAATTGTTTTATTTTTCCTAGTTTTCTAGAAACCATAAGTAGATGAATTAAAATCATATGTGGGGCTTTACAAAACAGACCATGCTCTAGAAATGTACCTAACTCTTCAATTAAATCTTTTGGTTTTTTGCTTTTTTTACTTTTTTATTAATTTTATTCATTTTTGTATGTGTATGAATGTACTGTCTGCATGTAGGTTTATGCACCTGTGTCGTGCATAAAGGTTATAGAGGTCAGAAGAGGGTCTCGGTCAGAAGAGGGTCTCGGATTCCCCGGAACTGGAATTCTCCTGGAATTGGGGTTACAGACGGTTCTCAGCTGCCATGGGGGTGCTGGGGATTGAACCCGGGTCCTCTGCAAGAGCAATCGGTGCTCTTAACCGCTGGGCTATCTCTCCAGCCCCAGGATTTTTGCTTTTTAGAACTTTATTTCAACAGAACTATGCGTAAGAAATATACTTATACTGGTTAATAGAATACAATTAAGTTTAACTTTTCCTACACAGTCTTGACCAGAAACATGGTACATGGTTTATGATTCATTTAAAAAATGCAATCTGAAAAAAGTACATTCTGGTTTATTTTTATCTATTACAAATGTATAAAAGATCCTCAATCAAATGCTACTGAAGAAGGCAGCAAGAACCTTGGGAAATATGCCTTTGGTTTGCCTCAGAAAAGTAACATATATTGCACTGTAAGTTTATAATTGACACAAAACATTCTTGTAATGTTACAATACCAGTTTAAAAAGTTTAGTAACTAATGAAGGGGAGGCCTATGTGTATGCCTGTAGAAATGTAAAAGTCCAGATTTATCTAATGCTGCATGTAGATTGTAAATCTATACAAACCAAGATTCAGGTAGTCCCTAAATATGAACTATCAACTGATAGTTCACTTCAGCTACTGAAGTCAACCAGAAAACCCTAGACAATATCTTGATGTATTCAAAGAAGAAAAATCAAGTTTCTTCCTCAACTTTTCAGTCCACAGTAATAGTGCACTACAGGTAAAGTATTCCCTCCATTATAAACATTCAGAATGACTGACTGGCCGTGAGGTCAGTCTGGATGTCTAGGCCTCACCACCCTGAACTCCTGATCTCCTTGGATTTTAATTTGCATCAGCACTCATATGCAACGGAGTTCTCACCACTGATGACATGACTTCAGAATAGCTCTACAAAAAGTAAAATGGCCCTTCTTGGAAGACCAAGACAAAACATCCAGCCAGAGTTGTAAGAAATCTTACCAAAATAATGTAGCCACTTATGAATTACACCTCACCAAAATGAAAGTAGCCCTAAAACAAGAAGCAGCTTTTTAAAAAAACCAATGTGAATACAGTTCAAAAAATAATTAAGAGATACATTTTCATAAGTCTACCTAGGATTGGGCTTATGACATTCTACCATTTCAAGTTTTTCACTATTCACTAAGTGTCAATTTACAAATAACATGTTCTTTTTCTGTTCCTTTATCAAAAGAGAAAATTCTAGCTTCACCCTATCGGGTGGTTGTGGAGGGTGACTAGAAAATAAGACTCAGACAATTCCATGCAGAATCATATTTTTCAAATGGAAGAACTCCAAACTGAACTGGAAGTTCCAATTACTAATATGCCTTTCATTGAAACAATTTTTATTAAGTACAAATACATGGGCTTAAGGTTCAAGGTCTAATATATACCTGACAACCAAGTTCTTATTTTCTGGAAGAAAGGCCTCAAAAGTCCCACTCAGTTTCAAGTAACGATGATTTTTAAAGATCCACTTTTTATTTCCTTTATATTTTGGTTTCTAGTCTTAAAAACTAGATTAAAAATTATTTCAATTCCCAGATGACATTTTTTTCCTTTGCTGTATGAAAAAAATCCACAAAGACCTCTTTTTCAAACAAATTCCCAGTCTCCAACCTGTGCTTAAGATGCATCTTTTTCAGTATTTTGAAAAGGTAATATAGGTAAAATGTGCTCATGAATATTAACACTAGTTATTAGAAAGACTTAACTAGCTTTATAATGTAAGTTTTAAAACATAAATAGCTACAGCTTAACCTGCACTGACAATGATTGTCAGAATCTAGAACTCAACACTTACAAGTCTTAACCATGCACACAGAATAGAACACATCATCACACACTTAAGTCTCTAGAGAATCCTCTGCTTCTTCACATCTTTGGCCTTCCAGTCAATTCCACGTTCAAACTTTAACTCAAACTTCCCTCTCAGAATTCACCAAGTTTTTCACCCATACATACACTAAATGCATAACCTAACTGTTCATGTTGTACTGCCAAAATCTGAAGCCTGCCTCAGAGATCACCAGGTAAAAGAAAATAAATGAAATACATGGGAGTTATTTCAAAAATAACATTAAGAGTCAAAAAATTTCAAGATTCCTTTTACCTATAATGACAACTCCTACCAGTTAGAAAAATCCTATGTTGGATTCTTTCATACTCTCTGGCAACCAGCCAAACCACCTACAATGGTCTGAGAGCACCTGCCATTTTTCATCCAAAGTGCCCCATAGGATCACCAATCCTACAGTTCACTTGAGGCCTCAGACACCCACTAGTTTGTGGAGATCCCTGAGAAAGTATGATTCTTTGCAGTTATTATTTGGCGTTATCAACATCATTGTTTTTAGATTACTAATCTGGCCCTACAAAATAAATGAAAACATTACCTATCTTCTTAATGAGTAAACAGTCTTTCAAATTCTGCATTCAATAAGAATTCATTTCAGATTTTCATTCATCAGCTTATGTGTACTGAGTCTGTGGCTCTTAACACCCACTTGGACCCCTGCATATGCTATTTCTTACCGCATCTCTATCTTTACTTTGCAAAGGTCTCAGTTCTAAAAGACCATCCCTCACTCTGCTTTCTGGCTTAGGGTTTCTTCCCTTGGTGCTTGGAATTGAACTCAAGGCCTTGTGTATGTTAGTCAAGCACTCTACCACAGAGCTAAGTCCCAACTTACTTTCGGTATAGGTTTTTCCTAACTCTGTTGTGTTTCTATTTTCCCTTTTTGATCCTTATCTTATCACCTCTACAAACACTTTCTCTCATCCTAAAGCTCAGGCAAGGCCTGGCTCCTCCCAATGCATTCTATTAAATGCTCCCAGCACTATGTTATTGTGATGTATTATGATCACTTCTTATCTGTATTTATATTGGCCTCTTAGTTTCAATAAAGAGACATCTAGAATTTGGAATATTTTCTTGTCCATTACATATTCAGCACTTAATTCAGTGGGTTCAATCAATAATTGTTAAACAAATGAAAATCAAAGAATATATTACACAGGACACTATGGGAGACATTAAAAGAAACTGTAATAATTGAGGAAGTAAAAAGTAAACAGATTAGATTGTCTCCAAAACGGGAGAAAATCCTAATAAATGTTTCCTTCACACACATAATATTTAAGGAATCAGACAACCTATGGAGATTGGCACTTTTCCAGCCATGAATCATACAGTCAGTCAACCTCTTCTAAGATGCTACAAAATGCCCCCAACTTGCAAAGCAGAAGTGTATACTGAAAAGTAATAGGATGTGCTGTCTTACTGAAAGCTCAGGACACAGAAAATGGAAGTGCATACCAATATCTGTTACCTGTCAAGAGTGAAGGCATACATCTTCCTGGCTTTGTCATTCACAAGGTAAGTTCTTTCAAGAAATGCCATGGTTGTCACGACAAGAGCTGATATTGTTGCTGTTGTTTGACTCACTGTCCAGTTTCGAAAGAAAAAAAAAAAAAAGCCCTGCTATTACTATATTCACATAAATTCTGAAGAAAATATAAAAAAGTGTTTAGTACTTAAGCTAATGAGTAACGAGGCTCCTGTGTGAGTGTTCTTGGTAGGTCTGTAGAAATTACAGTCTTCTTAGAACACTCAGCCTCAGTCTTTACTTACCAAATCTGCTGTCCTGGGAGATTTGGAGGTTGAATCATCTGCAGTGTGTGTGTGTGTCTGTCTGTCTGTCTGTCTGTCTGCCTCTGTCTCTGTCTGTCTGTCTAAAAGAGGTGGGTGAGAGAGAGGTAGAGAGAAGGAGAAAGAGACTTCACCTTGCTTTCTAAGGGGTAGAGTTGCTCCCGGACTGCGTACTAATGCTGATGTAGCGCTTTGACGTTCAGAACGCACCTGAGTGAGTTGCAGACAGCCACTCTTCTGTCCTCTACGGTAGACTCACTTGATTTTCATTTTTCTTTTTGTTTGGTCTCTTTATAAAAGCATTTCTTCTGAGATTTGATTCAGAGATAACTTCTAAGCAGCTGTCAGAATTTTCTTATTCTCCCCTAGGACTGTTGTGGGATTTCATTCCTGAAGGGGAGGATAAGGGTCATTAGTCACTGTGGTCTGTGATCTGAACCCGTTCTGGATAGCGCAGCTTTGAAACCCCTTGACAGGCTCTCTGCTGTGTAAACAGGAGCCTTCTCTCCTATAAGAACCAGAGCACACTGTGTTCCCCTTGGCCAGGCTGCCCTTTGTTGTGTGTGGAAGATGCACTTCAGGCACCACCCTCGGGCACACCAATCACAATTCTTTGGGATGAAGCCTTCTGAGTTGCCCCAAGGCACAGACTCCTAAAGACTGACATGTTATTTCAGAGCAAACTACCTTCCTTTCCACAAATGAAAAGGAACAAGAGCCTGGTCAAACAGTAATTTGTACGTGGGCCAAGATCTACAGTGACTCATTGGAGGTGCCTGTGTGAGCGGAGGCAAGAAGAGGACCCAAACACTGAATCCTTCTCGTGTTCTCCCTCTGTGCTTCCTCTACTGAAAACTCAGATTTACCTGCTATCTTATCAGGCAGAGATCTCACTTGATGGACTAATAAACTCCCTGGTTTACAGGCAGAATCAGGCTTCAGAGGTAATAGGACTAGGCGACAGGAAGGAAACCACCCTTGGCTGGGGGTCTCCTATTGCTGGAGGGGTCTCCATTAGTGTGAAACAAATCATAATAGTTCAAGTAGTCTCATTTATTACATAATTCTAAGAGTTCTGCCTAGGGTCCTATTGATTATCACCTTTTCTCTTACAGTGAAAAATCGAAGAAGTAATTTGGGGGAGTTAATTCATCCTATTGGGAGAAGGCATGGATTTCTGGATCTCCTGTTAGCAGAATAAAAACCCAAACATCTCCCTCTCATGTATCTTTAGTTACAGGAGCAAAATAATAGGTTATTCTATGGAGGCAATGTTAAGAAAACAACAAACAGAAAACAATTACTAATCCACCTGGGTGACAGTATACTGCTTAGATCACCTGACCTGTGATGTGCTTCTAGCATACTGGAGAGAAATAGAATCCAGGAAGATGAATGGTAGTAAAATAAGGAAGCAAATAAACATCAGGAGAAAAGAAAAGATGGGAAATACTGAATGCAGAAGGGGAAAAAAAAACAAGCCACAAGTCTGAGACTGTACCAGAAGCTTTGTCAGGCGATACACATGCACAGATTTATTTATGTGCTTATGATTCTATAGGAATGGAGTTTCATACTGCCCTATAATATGGATTTCCTATAGGCCAAGAAAAGGATGAGGAGGATAAGGTTGGTATAGGGTAGCACAAAGTAGAAATAAGGAAAAGGGGGACAGGTTATCCAAGCAAAATGCTGATTGATTCTATTTATTTATAAATTTAACTGAATAAAATCACCATGTTCAGAGGCTTTGTGTAGTCTATCGGCAATTTCAAATGTCGTGATTTAATTACATATGGATAGCTATAAAATATGTATGAACACATATGATACACCTAAATTTTAAAAATTGATGTACATATTTTTAAAGTGCTGAGAATTAAATAGTATTTTCAGAAAACATTTGTGAATTTCTAAGCGTTATTCTTTAAGACGATTTCCATAACCAACGCTTCTAGTGCAAATAGCATAAGAGTAGGAAGAGCGAGTTACGGCAAGAAAAGAGCAGGAAGAGTGAGTTACAGCAAGAAAATGTTTGTATTGGAAAGTGAAGATGGAGGGCAATAAATTTAGATGCAGATAAGTTGTGATCGAGAAGTGTCTTTTCATGGTGTAGGGACATGGTTCAGTGCTCAGGACTCCTTGCTATGCAAGCAAGAGGACTTGAGTCACAGCCAAGCATGGCTGCAGTGTCTGTGATCCCAGCCTTGGAGGGCAGAGACCAGAAGGTCTTGGGAGCTCTCTGCTCTGCCAGCCTAGTCTGAATGGGGAGCTTTGGGTTCAGTGAGAAACTATGCTTCAAAGAACAGGGTGGGGACAGACGGAGGAACGCTCCTCACATCTTCCTCTGGCCACACACACACCCCACAATACACAACACACACACACACACAACACAATACACAACACACACAATGCACAGCACACACACAAAACACACACGCACACAACACAATACACAGCGCACACACAATGCACAACACACACAACACATACAACACACACAAAACACCCAGACACACACACACAACATACACAACATGCACACACAACACACACAGACACACACAACACACATAAAATACATACACACACAACACACCTACATGACACACAGACACACACAAAACACACACTAAAATGAAAAATAAAAAAAGAATTGCCTTTAAGTATTTAAAATATTCACCTCTTTTTCATCCTTTTACAAACTGGTATCAAAAGCACTATTACCTTCGTTCCTAATATTTGGTCAGCACAATGCTTAGGAAGAGTTTCCTAGCCTTCCTGCCTAATCTGTGTCCCACTTTGGCATGAATTTCCCAGAAGGAACAATAGCACACATCAGGTACCACAAGAGACGCAGGATATGAATTAGGAAAGGAACTCAGATCAAAGAAGAAAATCCCCTCTCTTGTAGACATTGTTTTTGTGGGCTCTCTGCTGCTCATCTCAGTTTCCTAGGCAACCAGCTTCCCAACCATCCTGAATTACAGGTTGTCCTCTCCACCCACTCTCCATCGCAAACTTGTAGCAACTGAAGGGGCGAAATGCAATTTATAATAGTTACCTCAAAATAAATATTCTGTCAGCTCCAGGCCATCACTAACATAACAGCTTTGGCTTCCCAGTGCTAAGTTTTGTCAGGAATTGTCAGCAATAATTCCTTAATAGGATTTTACAGAGTAGCTAATCCAAATCACAAAATAATTTATGCAAGCATCTTTTCTTACATTTTATTAATTTTCTTCAAAGGATCATGTGTGCCATAGCACAGACATGGCGGTTAGAGGACAACCTGCGGACCCAGGCACCAAACCCGTGTTGGCAGGCTTGGCTGCAAGCTTCTTCCCCCACTGATTCATCTCCCTGTCACTACATAAGCATCGTACACATTGATATTTCACTTGAACAAAGGATACATTTATTTCTGAATGCTACCATAATCATCCTCCTTAGACACATTACCAAGTTCTCACAATTTGTGTTCCTCCAAATAAACTCATATTTCAGAAATAATTCACAATACAGTTGCTTGCCTGTAACTGTCATTTTAAAGGAGATGCAAAAACAAGCTTGTTTTCAAATAATAAATTTGGGTTCCCCGTGGTTTGTTATTTCCTTGTTTTGGACAGGAAATATGAGGTGTTTTAATAGACAAGTTTCCAAAATAGAAAGGTTTAGTTTGCATTTCTGGTCTTGCAACTCACTAAGATGTGTGTGTGGCCTTGAGCAAGCTGTGAGGCCTCTGTAGTTTTCAGCTTTTCATCTATAAAATGGGAATATTAATATAGTCTACTTTTTAGTGTTCTTCTGAAGAGAACAGAAGATAACACATATTATGTAATATACCACGTATAATCTATAATGCATATACATTCTTAGTTTAATCTGTTTTATATACCTTTACACTGCCTTGTACTTGTTCATACCCAAGTAAAATGCCTTTACTTTTCCTGAGACACTGGCCTCAGTCCTAGAAGAAGGCTAATAATTACCCCTGATTTGAAGTATCCATTAACAAATGAGTAGTTTTTGGAAAGAAGACCCAGGGACTTGTGCTTGTAAGCAGCTTAGCTCTCTCAAAGTCTCTGGACTCAACTTTTTCAAATTAAAAACTCATGCCTGCCTCACACTGTCCTTCAGCAGGAAAGTGTCTTTACACTGGTCCTCCACAAAAAGATCTCCTCAACAGCAACAGAAGAAATTCACAATAAACTAGTGTAAAGCCCTGGTAAAGAGTCCAGGTTCACGTGGCCCACACAAAGACTGAAGATCCCATTTCCAAGATGTATAGCATTTCCTTAGCAAGATGGTTTTATGGTTATTGCTACTATGTAAGTTTTTCAAAAGTTCTAACCAGAATCACGAAAACAAAGACAGTGGGAGTTTAATTGAGTTGGATTTTAACAGAATTATGAAAATTTCATTTTAATCTAAAGTAAACATATATAAAACATCAATCACATCCAAAACTTCATATATTACCAGGAAATGGAATGAAAATCATCCAATTTTATTTTCTTCTTGATAAATTGGGACCATGTAACTTTTGCTCTTAACCATTTTCATTTTTAAAGATGTTGAGCTTTAGAGACATGCCAGAAAGAGATCCAATTTGTATTTATTGAGGAAAGGCACAGTAAATTATTGATATTAAACAATAAAAGAAGCATTTTATTGTCTCATAGATTCAAATAAATAATACAAAACTAGACTAGCATGTGTCAGAAAATATTGGGTCTAGATGGTTGACATAATTTTACAGTGCATATTTTATCAATTAGTCTCTGTGTAGGACAGTTTCTTTACTAAGCACTCTTCAAATTTGAACTAGTTAACCCTTAACCCTGTGGGTTAGATATGGTTGATTGTACCTTACAAATTTTAGTCTACATGATTTCACAAATACTTGTGTCTTTCTTTTTTATTTTATTTATGTAGGCAAGCAAGGAATGATTACAAAGACCAAACATCTGATTTGGGGCATTAGAATACTGAAGGTAGTCAAACATATTCTGATATTCTGACCCTTAGTCATAAGTGCACAGAACAGTCACTCAAAGCTAAAGCTTTAAGTTCTTTAAATTAAAAAATCATAGTAATACAGCTGTCTAGTCCACACATGGAATGCAGCATTAAAATTGCATGAGTGCTGTTTGTTTTTCATTACTGGGTGGCTTGAGAGGCCCATAATTTGTCTTAAGGGGGATTTTCACCAAGAGCTCCTGGATAAATGGCAAGAAAGAGCAAAAGCTCAGCTCGTCGTCCGTGAATCCGGAAGTCTGGATTGATTTGACTCCTGGTTGACAGGACTGCCTCTCAGGAGACAGACAAAGGCTGCCTCAGATCCCTAGCAAAGAGGGATCCATTGCCTTTCACATCAAATCCTAAACGCATCAAGGGATAGAGGCTGTCTTTTCTGCTTGGCAGCACAACCACAAGGCTTTGCAACTAATTCATCTCTTCTTCTGGTATTAGTGAATTTGCTTTCAGTGAGTCTACATTTTAAAGTGCTGCTAATCCAATTGTGGCAAATCTCACCACCGCCATCAGAGGATGATTTCTTTGAATTTGCATCCAACAGAAAGAAGTGAGACCTCATATTAGCTTCTCCATCACTAAGTTCTCCACACAATCACCCAAATGCTGGTAGGTGATCAGATGACAGGAAATTCCATTAATTTACAGTCACCTAACCCTGGAAAGTAGCAAAAATGTTAAGTATAAAATGCAGACACAAAACACTATTGGAAATATATTTAGCAAAAGATTATTTTTTAAATTTATTTATTGATGTTTTGTGTATTTCATGCATCATTTTTCATTTCTATTCCCCTATCCCTTCCCCCCACCCCATCCTATCCCATCCCAGATCATGCATTCTGCCATAACTGTCCTGCATCTTTCTCCCAGTCTTTTTTTATGCTTAGGAATTCACATTTTCCTCCATTAATTTCATATTACTCGAAAGTATGGATACATACTCTTCACCCATATACAGTAATTACAGAGTCTGAAAATAATTGGTGGGTGGATTCTAGAGCCCATTGAGAGATTCACATTATACCAACATAGTTGCTTTCAGATAAACAAAAATATAACCATAATGTCATTCAGCTTGCCTTTCGTCTGGGGGATTTGGTGTTAGCAACCACAAATGAGGGAAAACATTCTCCGTTTGTCTTTCTGGGACTGTGTTACTTTACTCAGCATAATGGCTTCAAGCTCCATCCATTTACTTGCAAAGTTCATAATGCCATCTTTCTTTACCACTAAATAGTACTCCATTGTGTAGATGTACCACATTTTTGTCATCCACTCATCTGTTGAGGGGTATTTGGGGTGGTTCCAGCTCTCCACTATTGTGAAGAGAGCTGCAATAAACATGTATGTGCATGTATCTTTGCAGTAGGATGAGTCTTTGGGGTATATACCCAGGAGTAGTATGACTGGGTCAGGTGGTAAGCTCATTCTGAGTCTTTTAAGGGTTCTCCACACTGCTTTCCATAGTGGCTGTACAACTTTACATTCCCACCAGCAGTGGATGAGTGTTCCCCTTTCCCCACAACCTCTCCAGCATCAGGATCTCCCCATAGCCCCAGCTAGGCTGGCCTTGAACTCACAGAGATCTGCCTGCCTCTGCCTCCCAAGTGCTGGGATTAAAAGCGTGAGCCACCACACCCATCTTAAAGACAGTTCTTAGCCTCCATGTGGGTGCTGGGAATTGAACCCGGGTCCTCCTCAAGAGCAGTAGGTGCTCTTAACTGCTGAGCCATCTCTTCAGCCTGCAAAAGATTATTTTAAAAGCTTGTACGCCTAGGCTAATAGTACCTTCAGCCACTTGGAATCTACAACACAAACTATTACTTTCTGAATCTTCCAAAAAGTCCAACAATCCATCATTCACATGGTGAAAGTTTTACTTAAACATCATAAAAGTTTGCATTAAACTGTCATAAAAATAACATCTAAGTACAGTGATAATGCTCTCCTATTTTAAGTGTTATTTATGTAACAAAAATCAATACAAAACATCGAGGTGTTTATTAGAATGGGATTCAGACTTAACCCTATTTCCTAGTTACAAGTTAGTGTCTAAGAAAGGTTCTGTGACTCTCAGAAGTATCTTGAACTTCTATTGAAAGAAAAAGAAGTAGAAATCAATTCTGCAGTCCATATAATATCCCAATGAACACTAATCTTGCATCACTTTTAAAAGTACCATAATTATGGATGTTGCTGTCATCAAATGAGGATGGTGCCTTTTAATCCACATTATAATGTATAATAATTTCTTCATAACATTTAAATAAAGAATAGCCTACCAAGTAAAGTGGGTACTGATTTGTCTAAGTTTGAACAAAATGGATACACTGCATAAATATATCGTGGTTGACTGTCCAGACTAAAAGTTTTAGAACATTCCCATAAGTCATGTGTTGTTTTTTTGTTTGTTTTTTTTTTTTTTTTGCTACTCATTCAAATTCATTGTTGGGTAGATATGGTTTCTATTTCTAGGTTACAAGATCAACTTACAAAAATCAGTAGCCTTTCCTTTCTATATGTCAGTAACAAACATTCATAAAAAGCATTCAAGGAAACTCTCCCATTCACAATCACCAAAAAAAGAATATTCAGGAATAAACATACTAAAGATATTAAAGCTCTCCACAATGAAAACTTTAAGACTTTTAAAGAAAGAAATAGACACTAGGAAATGGAAGAACCTACCATGCTCATGGATTGGTAGAATCAATACTATGAAAATTACCATCTTACCAAAAGCAATTGATAAATTAAATGAAATGCCCATTCACAGAGCTAGGAAAAATCATCCTAAAATATGTATTGAAACACAAAAGACCCCAGATAGCCAAAGCAATTTTTGCTGGGGCAAAAAGAACAACACTGGGGGAGGGGGTCACCAGATCTCAGATTATATTACAAAGCTATAGTCATAAAAACCCCATGGTGCTAACATAAAAGAGACATGTAGATCAATGGAACACAATAGAAGACTCAAACATGAGTACATGCAATTTCAACCACCTGATATTTGGCAAAGGCGCAGTGGAGGAAAGACAGTGTCTTCACCAAATGGTGCTGGCAGAACTGGATCTCCACCTGCAGGAGAATGAAACTGGACCCTTATTTTTCATCCTTCACAAACGTCAACTCCAAATGGATCGGAGACCTCAATAAAAAACCTGAAACTCTGAAACTCCTAGAACGTAAGTAGTGCCCTCCAAGATCTAGACATAGGAAGGAACTTTCTAAATCTGACGTCAGCTGCTCAGGCATTCAGGTCAACAATCAATAAGTGGGATCTCATTAAAGTGCCTTTGCAGTTTGTATAGCAAAAGATACAACCAAGGGAGGGAATAGGAAACCCACTAAGTGGGAGAAAATCCTTACCACTGACATATCTGACAGAGGATTATCAAGAAGATATATATGAAGAACTCAAAACACAAAGAAATAAGAAAATTAATGACCCAATATAAAAAGGAGCTGTAGACCTGAACAGGGTGTTCTCAGTGAAGAAGTAAAAAATAGCTAAGAAACATCTTAAAAACTGCTCAAAAAAAACCTGCTCAACATTCTTAGCAATGAAATAAATGCTGATAAAACCCAATTTAAAGTTCTGTCTTACCCCAGTCAGACTGGCTAAGATCAAGAGAATAAATGACTTTAAATGCTGGTGAGGATGTGGAGAAAGGGGAACACTCATTCACTGTGGTGGGAATGCAAACACATGCAACCACTATGGAAAGCAATGTGGAGAACTCTCAAAAAACTAAAAATGAATCTACCATATGATCCAGTTATACCACTCCTTGGCATATACCCAAAGGACCCATCATACTGTAGAAATACCTCTACATCCATGTTTGTGGCTGCTTTCTTCATGACAGCTAAGAAATGGTCACAACCTAAATGTCCCTCTACTGACAAATGGATAATGAAAACATGGTACATTGACATGATGGAGTTCCTATGCAGCAGTATGAAAAGATGAAATTTGCAGGTAAATGGATGGAACTAGAGAGTGCTGTACTAAGTGAAGTAACACAAATGCAGAAAGCAAGTGACATATGTTTCCCTCATTTGCAGATATACATCAATATATACATGAGTATATATCCTGATGTAACACCAGGAAAATGGAAAGGATACATGGAGGTAAAAGAAAGAAAGAACCTGAAAGAGGGGGATAGTAGGAGACAGGTGTTACCAGGGGAGAACTGGGGAAATTGGGTGATTTAGGCTGGGAGGAGAGGAGAAAAGGACACATGAGGGGCCATGGTGGGGGGTGGGAATCAGGAAAGGGGAGATGGTGAGAGGTGGGTGTCATTGGGGGGAAGATGGAGAAAATGGGGGCACTGAGACTGGGGAGAGAGGAAGGAGGTGGGAAGAGAAGAAAAGAATAGGAATGAATGAATCTTGGGGGCTCGGGAACCTAGAGGAAAATGTGATGCCCTTAACCCCATAAGAAATGCACATACTGTGTTTTAACANTATATATATATATACCTAGGGACTGTTTGGCAAGGAACACAGTATCAGACAGAGGAGACCCCAATTGAGTGGTCCGGGAGACTCCCAAAGTAACACTGGCTATTGTCAAAGCTCTTGGTTATCTTGTGGAAATAATAGAAAAGACCCTATTGCTGAAGACAGGACATACTTCAGATATATATAGGACCTGGATCAATGGAGCAGGAACTGACCTGGAAGCCTTATACTGAAGTTTAGCTCTCATAATCCTAGATGATAATATGTAAACTGCTAAGGGACAAGATCAATCAAGGGTCCAATCGAGCCCTAAATGCTAATAAACATAACAACTGGCACAGCAATTACCCCTATTGCTGCAGTAGTAGCACTGTTATCTCTGGGTAATCAATAGCTACCTAATTGGTCTTAACTCCCTCTGAATGGGAGTGAACCAATGGGTGGCACTGTAAATGTAGCCAAATACATATGGCTGGAGAGGATATAGACCCTAGAGAAAACCCTCGCTCTGTCATATAACTAGACAAGTGCAATTTCTTACCAAAAGCTAAACATGGATCCTTATATTTACAGACAAGCATACCCTGCACCACTCATCAAGCTTCTTACTGCAACATATAGAGGCTACTCCAGAATTCCACAGCTGGCCAGACACAGAGAATATAAATCTGAGAGATCCCCAGCCCTGCGTGACACATCTACAGTGGAACCTCTGCACGTAAGGCTCATGGAACATAGGGGAGCAAGAGGTAGAGAGAAAATTAATGCATCCTTCAACCCTCACCAGTGAAGCTCTTCATACAACAGAGCTTGATACACACAGAAGGTACACGTTTTTAAAAAAGAGACCGCAGAGTAAGTGTCCCTAAATAGAATTCCTATACTAAGTCTTCCTCACCCATGACTCAGAGACCATTTACGAAGAGGTGGTGGAGGGGCTGGAGAGATGGCTCAGCAATTAAGAGCACTGACTGCTCTTGCAGAGGACCTGGGTTCGATTCGCAGCACCCACATGGCGGCTAAGAACCATCTTAGGCCAGGCATAGGTGGCGCACGCCTTTAACTCAGCACTTGGGAGGCAGAGGCAGGCAGATCTTTGTGAGTTCAAGGCCAGCCTGGTCTACAGAGTGAGTTCCAGGACAGCTGGGGCTACAGGGAGACCCTGTCTCGAAAAGACCAAAAAAAAAAAAAACACAAACAAAGACTAGGTAGGAATTACCATGTGTGGTGGAATACCTGAGTTCTAGTTGGGGACTGAAAGGGTATGGATGGGGGAGGGATCCAAACTTGTTTAAGAGATGTTCTGTGAAACTACAAAAGCTCAATGCAGAGTACTAAATATGGATTCTTATATTTACAGACAAGTGTCCTAGTCACCACTTTTCAAATAATCTTCTTTTGCAACATGTGGAGATTATTACAGAGTTCCATGATTGGTAATACACAGAGATTGTCTCTGAATTGAAAAGCCTACTTTGCATGTCTATGATGCAACCTCTACACTTAAGGCTCATGGAACCTAGGACAAGGGGTAAAGAGAATACTAATGCATCTCCCAATTCTTATCAATGAAGCCATGTCATGCAACACAGGGCCTGGAACACAAAGGCCACAAATGGCCAACATGTAGAAAATAGGAGTGGGGTCCTTGAACAGGACTCCTACATTAAATTTCACCCACCCAGGGTTCAGGGACCACTGGGGAAGAGATAAAAGAAAGATCCTAAGAGCCAAGGAGGTGGTGCATGACCATATGGAAGTAGAGTCCTACAGGCTCCTAGGACCTTGTTTGTATGAACCTATAGCAATAGGGGCAGCATGCACAAGTCCCATGCAAGTTCAAGCAGATTAAAAAACCCAGCACAGAGAAGCTGGAGAGATGGCTCAATGATAATGAGCACTGGATGCTCTTGCAGAAGACCTGGGTTCAATTCCCAGCACCCACACGGTGGCTAACAACTATTGGTAACTCTAGTTCCAGGGATCCAATACCTTCTTCTGACATCCATGGGCATTGCACAACATGAATGTAATGACACACATGCAGACAATATACACTCACACTCATAAAATGAAAATAATAAGTAACATACTTTTGAAAAATAAAAATAAAACCAAGCACAGAACTGTGGAAATAGGCAGCAGGCCCAATCACAGTCAAAGAATTACTACAGCCAATTACTGCTGGATGAGGAACAGCTGATCTTCCTAAGTAGAGGGACTCTGGATGGGCTGATTAGACCCCAGTGGATGAACTTGCACTGAGGGCCATCTGGGGACACTAGCTTGGCACAATGGGCCTTGGCACAGATGACAGAATGTGTGAATTCCAGTGAGTAGAGGGTTTTTAGAAAATGCCAATGGCAGAAGAGGGGATAGAGATGATTGTGATGTTCTGTTTGAGATACACAAAAATTCAATTAAAATATATATTAACATCTTAATGAGTTTCTATTGTCAAATACATTTAACTTTTTAAAAATGTAACACACAGACCTTGCAAGATATGTTCAAACCATGGAAAGGTACCAAAAATCACAAGCTAAGCTGCAAGCAGTAGGTCAGCCTTTATAGGATGTTTTCAGTATACTCACAAAACATTTGTGCATTTGTGGACACACATATCTTTTGAAACCAGACTTGACAGATTTTGAGAAGCTGTTCTCTGGTCACTGCTACAGTAATATTGATAGTAAGCTAGTTTTCTGGGGTTTGTTTTCTCCTACAGCTGTTGCTGGGAGGTTCCTAGGCCTGTCCTCTCCCTGGACCAGGAAGGTTTGATGCCCTGAACATAACTTCCCAAGAACCAGCAAAGGCAAGCCCCCTTCCCAATTTGTGTCTACTTTATTAGAAAATTGAACAAGCTCAAGTCCACAACACTTGTTTGTCACTAAAAGTAGAAGAACTCAAGGAGGAGCCTTAGGAGAAAACTCAGCCAGCTCCCTGCTCAAGCTAACAATTACCACTCCGTCTTCAAGCTTCTCTTCCTCCTAACACCTAAGGAAATGTCTACAGCTCCACAAGTTCACGCTAAGCTTCAGCAGTTTGGAAAGATACAACTTCTGCTCTCAAGAATTTTTTTTAATTAATTTTATTTATTTCTGTATGTGTATGAATGTACTGTCTGCATGCAAGTTTGTGCACCAGTGTCGTGCAATGCCGCGGAGGTCAGAGAGGGTGTCAAATTCCCCTGGAACTGTAGTTCTCCTGGAATTGGAGTTTCAGACGGTTCTCAGCTGCCATGTGGGTGCTGGGGATCGAACCCGGGTCCTCTGTAAGAGCGGTCGGCGCTCTTAACTGCTAGGCCATCTCTCCAGCCCTCTCTGAGAATTTATAAGAGAAATGATGCATTCAATAATGATATGACATTGCAATCACAAACAGGTTACAGTAAAGCCAACACTATAAAATCTGTAATATTCATCCATAAAACCCTAGCAAAAGAGTAAATTATTAGTCCAGTTACCTTCAATGTCAAAGTTAGGTATTAGAAAGTACTATTTTAATCCCTTGGTTTATTAAATACAATTCTACCAACATAAAACAATATCAGATATAACACATTATCCTATAGTTTTACATGACTTAAAGACCTCATTCTTTTTTTTTAATGTGTATGAGTGTACTGTCTGCATGTAGGTTTGTGCACCCATGTTGTGCAATGCCGTGGAGGTCAGACGAGGGCGTCGGATTCCCCTGGAACTGGAGTTAAAGATGGTTCTTAGCTGCCATGTGGGTGCTGGGAATAGAACCCGGGTCCTCTGCAAGAGCAGTCAGTGCTCTTAATTGCTGAGCCATCTCTCCAGCCCCCAAGACTTCATTCTTAAGAGCCTGAGATGGTGGACATTGAAATTTACAACACTGTTCTTCGAGTCAAATGACTTAAAAGGAAACATTCACTTTGTCATATGCAATCAAATATTTTCCCGTCTTTCAGAAATGTCACAAGAAAGTGGATCTTTCCTGGCTTAGTCTAATTGTGGAGGTAATGACAATACACAAGAAATAATGTCTCTTCTAGCACCCTGAGGGCAAAATTATCCTGTCTCTCTGCATTGCAGATCTCGTTTACTTGGAGGCTTTCAGTTATTACTTTTCAGCATGGTGTTTACAAACACTCAGCAACTTATTATTCATCGGATGATAGGAAATGGGAAGGCTACCAAAAAGTAAGTAATTTAGCTAAGACATTAAGTAATGTGAAAAGACTAATTAGAAGTGTGAGTTGCCCATCACTTTCCCCTAAGAACTTCCACAAGAGACTCTGTTCTACTAGGTTTCAAAAATAAATGTGGCATACATGATAATTAGACTTCAGAGTTGCTGAGCCAAGAGGATCTTACTAAGATGGATAGAGTAGTGACTTAAGTGTATTCAATAAGAACCCAAGGACAGTGCTTAGTGGCCTATTTTTTTTTTCCAGTAGTGAGAGCTAAGCCCAGACCTTATGCATGCTTGGTAAGTGTTCTACCACTGAGATACACCTCCAGCCTCAGTGATGCATTTTGTAATAACTAGTGTAGCATATCATTGACATGATTGTAGACTGTTCCCATAGAACTGACCACATTGTTTTCACAGAAGTAATTCAAGAGAGTAAAGGTCCGTTACCTAGAAATGGCCCTGCTAGACAACTCCCAAAGATGTGCCCTCTTTAACATTCCTTTTCCATCTAACAGTGCAGACTCTGTCCCTTCCTCCAGCCAGATCCCTTCTGCGATGTCTTCATAAAAATGAATCAGAGCAATGTCAGGCTTTTCCATATTTTCTTCTTTATACAGCACTCAGCTAGATGATCACATGTAAATTAACAGTAGTCTTGATGCAGTCAATAAAAACCTTAGGGATATGACCTCTGGCCTCTATTTTTTTAATTACTACTCTTCCTTATAGAACCTTCATGACTATTTCTGCTACCCTTTTTATTTTATTTTGCTTGAGTACTTGTTTGTTTCTCCGCTCATCGACCTCTAGGAAAATGTAAGGTCCTCTCAGGCAGAGGCGTAGGCTATTTTCATAATGTTGTATCCCCAGTTCTTAGTATATGGCATCTATCATGTGATGGGTGAAGAATATTCTCCATGAATGAATGAATGAATGAATGAGTAGACAGCACATAGATGGATAAAAGATGGATAGAATATTGATAAGAAACTATGGCATAGTGATCAGATTAGGGCCTTTAAAGTCATGAAAACTTGTGTGTTGCTCACTGGATTTTCACAATTTTCCTGTATTATGTCCTTATCTATAAAAAAGGACTATGGGCTGGAGAGATGGCCTAGCGGTTAAGAGCACCAACTGCTCTTGCAGAGGACCCAGGTTCTATCCCCAGCACCCACATGGCGGCTGAGAACCGTCTGTAACTCCACTTCCAGGAGAACTCCAGTTCCAGGGGAATCCGACACCCTCTTCTGACCTCCATAGCATTGCACGACACTGGTGCACAAACCTACATGCAGACAGTACATTCATACACATACAAAAATAAATAAAATAAAATAAATAATAAATAAAATAAATAAAAAGGACTATTGGTTCTTTTTTTCTCTAGTCCTAACTTCTCTAAGACTGTTACAAAAATTAAATACATTTATATTAGATGCATTGCACATATAACAACCAAAGCAATTGTTCAGTAAATAAAGTGTGTTCAAATGAACATTTCAAATATACAACTGGTCTGGTTATAATGTAGGCAACTCTGTATGATTACATATTAAAAATATTGCCAAACGCTTTCATATCTAGCTTTGAAGTCAAGAACATGGAGAAAAACATGCATAAAATTGGACTTTGTTATCCTTAAAAATAATATGTAGATTTAAAACATAATACTATGTAGAGTTGTCATAGATAGTAAGCCTGAAATTGCAATGCTAACCAGCAGCTCTTACCTATATGCTTTTTTGAGGAAGGAAAAAACTGCTAGGGAAAGGAAAATATAATTGAAGCTGCTGTATTGGGGCAAAAAAAGATAACTCTTGAGATTGATTACATAAATTATAATATACCTCAATCCTGTTTTCTTATTATTATTCTTATAATACAGATTCTCTGGTTTTATTTTTGATAAAATGTACATAATAAGCTTGTTCTGGTGCTATTTAAATTTCTCTTTACATTTGTACAGTAAACATGCATTTTCGAACATATATAGAGAGAGCCCATTTATTATAAGACATGAGAAGTTCTACATTATTTCTCACTGGAGCAAAACTAATTGGCTTTTCTAGTCATTGCACAAATATTTATTTTTCCATTTTCTCATTCTTATAACTGCAACTGAAATTAGCCAGGGGCACAACCACCTGGCAAATGTTGGAACAGGAAGCTTTTTATTTCCAAGTACCCCAGCCACACTAAATTTTGAAACCCTGAGAATTACTGATAATAGAAACCCCAGATCCCCCCTATACAGAGTCCACTGACAGCACAAATTTCCCAAGAACAACTCCATTCAAAATTGTGTCTGGTGACTCTTTTACTTGAGTTGAACTTTAAAAATTGTTTTGTGTATGAGTATCTTGTCTGCATGTATGTAAGTGCACCTTATCATGCAATGTCTGTCTACAGAGGCCAGAAGAGGGTGTTAGATCCCCTGGAACTGGAGTTAGGGTCAGTTGTTAGGTGCCATATGGGTCCTGGAAACCAAACCCCAATCGTCTGCAAGAGTGCTGAGTCCTTTCTTCCACCCAAAAAATAATTCTTAAAAATGCATATATCGGAGCTGGAGAGATGGCCTAGCGGTTAAGAGCGCCGACTGCTCTTGCAGAGGACCCGGGTTCGAACCCCAGCACCCACATGGCAGCCGAGAACCGTCTGAAACTCCAATTCCAGGAGAACTCCAGTTCCAGGGGAATCTACACCCTCTTCTGACCTCCGCGGCATTGCACGACACGGGTGCACGGACCTACATGCAGACAGTACATTCATACACATAGAAAATAAATAAAATTTTAAAAAATGCATATATCTGCAGGTCCAGAAGTAGGAATGAAGACTGGTAGCAGAGTCATTTTGGCTATTCAGGGTCTTTTGTTTTTCCATATAAATTTAAGGATTTTTTTTTTCAAGTCTGTGAAGGAACTCTTGGGAATTTTAATTGGGATTACATTAAATCTGTATATCAATTTGGGTAGAATGGACATTTTTACTATAGTAATTTTTCCAATCCATGAGCATGGGAGGTCTTTCCATCTTCTGATGTCTTCCTTACTGCTGCATAGAAGTCCATTGTGTAGATATACCACATTTTTTCTATACACTTATTGGTTGAGGGGCATTTGGGTTGGTTTCAGTTCTTCCCTATTGTGAAGAGAGCTTCAGTAAACATGGATGTGCATGTATCTTTGTGGTAGGATGAGTCTTGTGGGCATATATCCAGGAGTGGTATGACTGGGTCAGGTGCGTTACTTCGTTCCATGGATGGAATTACAAGACATTATGCTTAGCCAAGTAACACAGTCCCAGAAAAACAAATGAAAAATGATATCCCTCATCTGTAGATGTTAGCATCAAATACCTAGTAGTAAGGCAATATATATATTGCCTTACTATATATGTGTGTGTGTGTGTGTGTGTGTGTGTGTGTGTGTATTTTACCTGAAAGCGACTGTACCATTACTTAATTGGATCTAGAATTAACCTACCACTTATTTTCAGACTTTGTAATTGTGGTATGGTGGGGGAGGTATGTACGCATACTTTAGAGTAATATAAAATTAAAGGAGGAAAATGTGAATTTAAAAAAAAGACATGTATGGAAGAATGCATGAGCTCTGATGGGGAGGGGGCAAGAAAGGGGAATTGGGTCTAAATTTGATTAAGAAATGAATGAAATACACAAAACTTCAATAAAAAATGAAAAAAATAAACATTATATAATAAAAAAAAAGAACGAAAACTGGTATCAGAGACTTTTGATTCCACTACTAACCACAGGAGAGTCATGAAAAAGTGAGATTGTATCTCATTATATACAATATAGGAAGAAAAATAAAATATAAGACAGTAGAAACTTTTATTGAAAAGGAACCAGGGACTGGAGAGATGGCTCAGAAGTTAGAGGAGCACTGGCTGCTCTCTGGCAGTAGACCTGTGTTTGGTTCCCAGAACACCCATGTTGGCTAACAACCATCTGTAACTCCACTTTCAATGGATCCATAGCTCTCTTCTCGCTTCTGTGGGCATTGCATGCATGGTATCCTTACATTCCTGCAGGCAAAACACTCATACACATAAAATTAAAATAAATAATAACATTTACAGAGCCAAAACCCATAAAAATATTGACTATGTTTTATTTGTCTTTAACCACAAATTGCATGGTCTATGTTTTATTTGTCTTTAACCACAAATTGCATGGTCTATGGAAATCTTAAGCCATATATATATATTAGAGAACAGAAGGCACAAGTGTTGGATGATATCTACATCCAAGGTCTGCTTCTATGCAAGCTATTGCCATTTAGCAATGTATTAGACCTGGAAAGACTGGAGGCATATAACAAAAGAGGCATTCAGCTGCAACTGTGTGAAGTGCTTTGACTGTGTGAAATGGAATGTTGGTCATCAGGATTCTGAAAAAGTACTTCATTTTACTAATACATTTTTGTCTCAGTTTTACCAACTTTTATTTCTTCACTCTTTTTTTAGCAGTTTTTATTTTATTTTATTTTCATACGTGTATGAATGTACTGTCTGCATGTAGGTCTGTGCACCCATGTCATACAATGCTGCGGAGGTGAGAAGAGGGTGTCGGATTCCCCTGGAACTGAAGCTAAAGACAGTTTTCAGCAGCCATGTGGGTGCTGGGATCGAACCTGGGTCCTCTGCAAGAGCAGTCGGTTTTAAGAGAAACTTTATCCGCTTAGAATCATAGCAATTATTTTAAGTTACACAATCATAATATTCAGTTACAATCTTCTGTTGTCTGATCGGTCAGTTCTTAATGCTCTTACATAGGTGTCCATTAAGGCAGTCTCTCAAATTAAAAGACTTCTCACATGAAAAAAAAAAAAAAATCTGATGCATTAAAGTGTCTAAATTTGTTTTTGCTTATCGTTTCATTATATAATTGCAATATATGTAGCAATTTAATTGCTAATTGTGGATTTTTAGTTCTTTTACTTTTACATATATAGATGATCTTATCCGACCTTTCAAAATTAAACATTGGTTTGGTCATGTTGCTAATTCTGCCCAGTGGGTTGACAATGAAAGCTATATGAGATCCTTCCTGGTTGAGGAATTTTAAATGCCAGTTTGAGATTTAACAGCATTGACTTTTCCCTGTGTGGCAATCTCAGAAACATGTAAATATTGAGCCCCCCTCCATCCAGGTCCCTGGATAACATCAAAAAATCAGTAGGGGGCTAGAGTGATGGCTCAGTGGCAAAGAGCACAGATTGCTGGAAGTCCTGGGTTCAGTTCCCAGCACCCACACGGAAGCTAATAACTATCCTTAACATCAGTTCCATGGAATATGACGCCCTCTTCTGGCCCACAAGGGCACTGCAGGCACTTGGTGCACTTATACACGTACATGTAAAACACTCATACCATAAAATAAAAACAAATTTGTTTCTCCTTTCCCTGTTCATCCTCTACCCAAAGACAGCATCCCCTTAGAAGATCTTACACTCTAGGTAATGAGCACTTAAGACAGGTTATTTTGTCCTTAATAATGTTCTGTTTGAGTCTCGATGTCTGGAAAGTCATCATTTGGGAGATGTGGGCTCGTGAGAATCTGTCAGTTTCCTTGATTGTCTGCATTCCTCCACAGATTTCCTTCATTATCTTCTATCAGTTGCCTGTCCTGAAATCTGAGCCAAGAGATGCAGGCCTATAATAACTTCAGCTACTCAGGAGGCTGAGATAAAAGGATTACAAGTCCCGGGTATTTCAAAGACAACCTGGGTAACTTAGTAAGAACCCGTCTCAAAATAAAATTTAAAATTTAAAGAGTTGGGGGTTATACATAAGTGTAGCACGCTTGCTTAGCATGTAAGAGGCACTAGGTTTCATTCCTAATACCACACACATACACACAATCACCCAGATACATAAAGAAGTCATCAGGAGTTGGATGTGATATCACACAATAATAATAGCTACTTGGAATACTAAGGCAAGAGGATCAAAAGTTCAAGACTGGGGCTGGAGAGATGGCCTAGCGGATAAGAGCGCCGACTGCTCTTGCACAGGACCCGGGTTCGATCCCCAGCACCCACATGACGGCCGAGAACCGTCTTTGACTCCAGTCCCAGGGGAATCCGACGCCCTCTTCTGACCTCCGAGGCATTGCACGACACAAACCTATATGCAGACAGTACATTCATACACATAAAAAAAATAAATAATAAATAAAATTTTTAAAAAGTTCAAGACCAGGCTGAGCTGTATAGCAAAATTGTGTCTGAGAAAAAGAAGAGCCATCAAGTTAAATTATCCATGTCTGTGCTTCTGAAGTATTTAATAAAAACGTGCATAAAACTATGAGAAAAGAAAGGTTTCCCACAGTGCATTCCAGGCAATCTTCGATGCAACATCTTTTTTCAGTTTCCTCATTAATTTCCTCAACAGATTGAGAAAGTAAACAACTGTGCTCTATGTGAGACATGTTAAGAGCATTGTGAGCTGTTCTAAAATTATAATTTGGTGAGATTACATGAATTTATAAGCTCACTAAAAATCTTTGAAGTGTATACTTAAAACAAGTGAACTTCATGGCAGGTAAATTAATACCTCAAAAGGTAGTAAAGTGATAAAATTAAACCTATAATCATTAAGTATATTACAAGCTTAAAAACAAATGTATCTTTTGTCATGAAATTGTCATATTATTCTATACATACAAGATAACTCACAAACTTCCATTTCAGTATTTTGAGAAGTATGATCATGTTTCCAGGGTATGAATGGTTATTAATGAAATTAGTTCAGGTTTCTAATTAATATTACATTTAATGTTCCCATAATGCTATTTTAATATTGATAGCCTATTTATGCAAATATCACCTATTAGACTCATTCTGATGCCTCTTTATGCATTGCATAAAATCAGCTTGATCATATTTTTAAAACATGAACTCATCTGGTAAGGGAGTAGACCTTTAGACTCTGTGTCAACTGAGTAAATGAAAAAGTTTTAATGTTGGCACATTCTGTTGTCAGGTGTTAAAACCTTAGCCCAGAAGAAGATAGCTAACATCTGAGTGACAAGGAACAAATCGAGAAGGAGGAGATGATGCTTCCAGCCTGAGGTCTGCCCTCTGAGGTGAGACAGAAGCTAGAAAAACTTCCCAGTAATGCACTCACACATTTTCTGCTTGTCTACTTCATGCTGAGCAACAAGCTCTGTAGTAAAGCTGCCATGGTGAACAGGACTAACAGGCCCTTCTCTTCTGGAGTGTTTATCCTACTGGTGTACAGGAATGCCCGGTCCAAAGGAAAAGCATGTGGCAAACTTCATTATAACTGACAGAGGAAAATAACTGATGGAGCAGAATGGAAATTAAAGTCCTCAGTGGGACAAATATGTGCAGGGGATGAAGAAGGCCTTCAATGCAATACAGAAGACCTCAGAAGACTGTCCTTCCTTGTCAGAAAAGACCTAGTTCTAATAAGGAAGGCCTTTGGAACACCCATAGCTGAACTGTAGTGTGGAGCCTAAATGAGACAAGGGCAACTAAATAAGAATGTGATTATGTTTAACATTACTTCCCTCAATGTGGGTTCATTTGAGGCCACAGTAGTGAGCCCAGTTCTTGGATACTATGAAGAGTTTAGGTGACAAGAAGAGGCAGATATATGGTTGTGGGTAAGGGTATAAACCCTAGGGGAGGCCTGGGCTTCAATTCCATGCCTGCTACTTATGAGCCGGGTATCTTTGGGAAAACAGTTTAATATGTTTCCTTATGCGAAAAAGGTAGCTGATTGTAATAATGTTGATTTGTGAGGTGGTTGTAATTATTAAATGAGGTAATATATGAACAGTACTTAGAACAGTACTTACCATTGCACAGGCTCTCAAGACATGTTACCAAATTGAAGGATGTTAATGCCTAGCTGTTGCAGATGAAGCAGTTTCTTAATCTCATTGTCTCACAAAGAATTCTGCTAAAACTCAAAATTAGACTATAGGATATAGAAAATCCACTGGCATTGTTTGTGGGAGTTACTAATATGTAATTAGCTTGACTTTATAAATAACCAATAGAGCCATATCAGTTGTGAGTGATTACTGTTCTGATATCCTAATTTCCATTTCTGTAAAATTCTACATCTCATAGAAAACACTGTAATGTCACCTTAAATTTTATCTTTTCTTTTATTGTAGTTAAAAGGCATAATGTGAGATTTACCTCTTAAGATCTGTAAGTATGATGTCATCACCTCCTTAGCTGTAGTCATCATGTGGTACAGCACGTCTCTGGACCTTAATCCCTTTGTTTAACTGTGGTGGTTTAAATGAAAATGTCCACCATAGGCTCCAAGTATTGAACATTTTGTCCACATGTGGTGGCACTGTTTGGAGAGGCTTTAGGAGGAGCACATTGGACTTTGAGAGTTCTTAAGTCTTTCTGGATTTCCTGTTGTTCTCTGCAACAGAAACGTAATACCAAAGTTTTATGCTTCTTTGTATTAGTCCACTTTCTAGTACTGTAACAACAACAAAAAAGCACAAATAATAAAGAAATTATGTTTGTTTATCTCACAACTTTGGATATTAATAGTACAAACAGCATGGCGCCATTGTGGCAATCCCCCCTCTCTGAGCATGTCATAGTGGATGGCATGTATTACTCACTTTTCTGTTGCTGTGATAAAACACCACGACCAAAGGAACTTATCAAAGGAACAGTTTATTTGAGCTTCTGATTGATGGTTCCAGGGAATTAGAGTCCCTTGTGGCGGGAGGCATGGCGACTGGAGCTGGAGCAGCAAGTTGAGGGTCACATCTCACAATGAGCACAGGAAGCAGAGAGAGCGACTGGAGACCACAAGGCTTGTTAAACTCACTAAGCCTGCCCCTAATAACGTACTTCCTCTAGTACGGCCACACCTTCTAAGACCTCCAAGAACAGTGCCACCAACTGGAGACAAATGTCTGAATACTTACAGCCTATGGGGGACACTCATGCAAACCACCACATTCCACTCCCTGGCCCCCATAGGCTCCTGACCATATAAAATGCAAAATGCATTTAGTCCAACCTTAAAAGTCCCCATAGTCTTTACCAGTTTCAATGCCATTCAAAAGTCTACAGTCCAAATCTCTTCTGAGAATCAGGCCAATCTCTAAACTGTAGCTCCTGTAAATCAAAAGACCTATTACATCCTCCCAATGTACAGTGGAACCGAATACACATTCCCATTCCAAAAGGGAGGAATAGAGGCAGTGAGGAAATACTGGACCAAAATAAGATCGAAAATCTGCAGGGCAAACACCAAGTCCAGTAGCTCCATGTGCGACTTCTGGGACTTGACTTCCAAAGGGCTGGCTCAGCTCTTCCAGCTTTGCTGCAAACATACATCCTTTCTTAGGCTGGTACCACTCCCTGTATGCAGCTCTGCTTGGCAAATATCTCACAGTCTGGCATCTGAATGTCCTCTTGGGTCTCCGCTGCCAACCAGCTTCACATTCACAGCTTCATGCAATGGCCTATCAGGGTCTATTATGCAGGGACACTCTTGTTGTGCTCTGCCTGACCTTGGCAGCTTCTAGAAACCGTGGAGGAAGAACTGAGACCCCTTCACTCTTGCAAACTTCATGCCTCTAAAGCCAGCACCACGTGAATTAACTGCCAAGTTTGGCTGCAAGTTTGGATGGACCCTGGCCTATTTCAACACATTTGCAACTTTTCTCTGCCCTGACTTGGAGCAGAAAACCCTTTCAGTATTTTCCTTTCAAAAAGTTGAGGATTAGCTGGGTGTGTTCTTGCCCTGAAGGTACTATTCTGTGGTATATCCAAAGGGGAGATAAATAAAATATTTCTTTTTTTTATTTGTGCTTTCCTTTTTTTTTTTTTTGGTTGGTCTTTCCAGTATAGAAAGTGGACTAATACAAAGAAGCATAAAACTTTGGTATTACAAATCTCGAGGCCCTTCCTTAATCACTTTAATCTCACTTTTTCCACTGTTTACTTGTAAATAGCTAGGCCTTAATCACTTTAATCTCATCAAAAAGAACCTCTTCTTCACATGCCTTGGCACCACCTTTAATCTTCCTAGTGGGGTTTTCAGATCCAAACTGTACATTCTGCATTTCTTTCTGCCCCATCTGCTCTTCTTCACCATAGATCTGTACAATATTTGCCATTAATAGCCACGCCACCATTTCTACATTAGGCTGTCTTGAAATATCCTCTGCCAAAGACATTAGTCCATTGCTTTTCAACTTAGCATCAGGCAAGCATTTGAGTTGTGGGCAAACTGCTGCCAGACTCTTTATCAAAATACCCCAGTTGCTGCCTAAGTCTTTATTTTCCTCTGGATCTACATTTTTTGCAGTGATGCTTTCTTCCAGACTTCTACTAGAATGGCCTGTTAAGCTCTGCTTACAGTAGTCAACAGCTTTTCTAGCCCAAAGTTCCAAAGTCTTCCACATTTCTCCAAACATCCACATGGTCAGGTTCTTCACAGCCAACAGCCCACTCTCTCGTACCAAATAATTGAATTAGTCACTTTTCTGTTGCTGTGATAAAACACCATGCCCAAAGGAACTTATCAAAGGAAGAGTTTATTTGAGCTTATGATTGACGGTTCCAGGGAATTAGAGTCCATTGTGGTGGGAGGTATGGCGGCTGGAGCTGGAGCAGCAAGCTGAGGGTCACATCTCGAAATGAGCACAGGAAGCAGAGAGAGTGACTGGAGACCACAAGGCTTGTTAAACTCACTAAGCCTGCCCCCAGTAACGTACTTCCTTTAGCATGACCACACCTTCTAAGACCTCCAAGAACAGTGCCACCAACTGGAGACAAATGTCTGAATACTTAAAGCCTATGGGGGACACTCATTCAAACCACCACATGGCACATTGGTGGAACTCTTGGGGAAGACATATACATGGTGAGATAGAAAGCCACTGACAGGAATAGCCCTTCTTTCAAAACAATTTTGTGTAGAAGAACCAATTTTTATGGCCCCTAAGAACTCCCTTAATCTCTGCTGTGAGAAGCAAACCCAAACATCTAGCAATTCCTTCTAGGCCTCATCTCTTAAAGGTCCCAACACTTCTCAGCATCATCACATTAAGGACCCTGTTTCCAATACCGGAAAGTTCAGGTAACAAATTGTAACCACTGAACAGCAGCTCACAAATTCTCCATGCCCCTGGCCTTAGGAATTATCATTCTACTTTCTGTTCTATGAGTTCCATTATTTTATATACTTTGTGAGAGTGAACTATTTAGTATTTAACATTTTGTGGCTGGCTTATTTCACTTCCTATAAGGCTCTCAAGTCATCTAGGTTGTACCCTATCAATCCAAATGGTTGAGTGCCCACAAAGTTCTTATGTCTAAACCAATTCACCAATGTGGCTATATTAGGGGTAGATCTCTTTGGAGGTAATTAATTCATGAAGACAGAGCCTTCATGAAAAGGTGCAGTGGGTATATACCCAAGAGTGGTATGAGTGGGTCAAGTGGTAGGCTTATTTTGAGTCTTTTAAGGATTCTCCACACTGCTTTCCATAGTGGTTGTACCAGTTTACATTCCCACCAGCAGTGGATGAGTGTCCCCCTTTCTCTACAACCTCTCCAGCATTTGGTATCTTTTGTTTTCTTGATGTTGGCCAGTCTTATTGGAGTGAGATGATACCTTACAGTGGTTTTAATTTGCATTTCCTTAGTTATTGATAATGTTGAATACTTTTTAAGATGTTTCTCAGCCATCTTTACTTCCTCACTTGTGAAGTCTCTGTTCAACTCTTTATTCCATCTTTTTTCATACTTCTTTGTTTTTTAAGTAGTCTATATATTCTGGATGTTAATGATCTGTTGGATGTATCAGTGGTGAAGGTTTCCTCCCACTCTGTGGGTTTTCTCTTCACTTCATTATTTCTTTTGCTGTGCAGAAGCTTTTGAGTTTGATGAGGTCCCACTTGTCAGCTGTTGACCTTATTTCCTGTGTGGCTGCTGTTTCAATTAGAAAGTCTTTTCCTATGCCTATGTCTTGTGGGTTGCTACCAACTTTTTCTTCTATCACCTTCAGGGTTTCGGGTTTTACATTGAGATCACTTGGAGTTGATTTTTGTACAGGGTGAGATGTAGGGTTTTAATTTTGATCTTCTACAAATGGTAATCCAGTTTTGCCAGTGCCATTTCCTGAAGATGCTATCTTTCCTCCATTGAGCTTTTTTGGCCCCTTTGTCGAATATGAGGTAGCTGAAATTATATGAGCTCAAGTTTGTATCTTCAGTTTTGTTCCATTTGTCAATGGGTCTGTTTTTGTGCCAGTACCAGGCTGTCTTTATGTCTCTAGCCCTGTAATATAGTTTGAAGTCTGGTAAAGTAATCCCCTCTGTGTTGCCCTTTTCGCTCAGGGTTGCTCATAAGACACATATCACCACAAAGATACATGCACAGCTATGTTTATTGCAGCTCTCTTCACAATAACTAAGACCTGGAACCAACCCAAATATCCCTCAACTAATGACTGGATAACAAAAATGTGGTACAGCTACACAATGGAGTTCTATTCAGCAGTAAAGAAAGATGACATCATGAACTTTCCAGGTAAATGGATGAAACTCAAAGCCATTATGCTAAATGAAGTAACACAGTCCCAGAAAAAAAAGCGAATGGTTTCTTTCATTTGTGGATGCTAACACCAGATCGCCAGTTGGCAGGCAAGCTGAGCAACTTTATTATTATATTTCTTTGTATCTGAAAGAAACTGTGCTGTTATAATGTGAATCTCTTAACAGGCTCTAGAATTGACCTACCACTTATATTCAGACATTGTAATTACCATATATGGGTGGAAGATATATATTCATATTCTAGAGTAATATAAAATTAAAGGGAAAAATGTGAACCCCAAAACATATTTTGGAATTAACATAGTTTATTCCCGGAGCTCATAATTTGATACATATATGTTGTTTATCTAGGCATAATTTGGAGTAATACAAAGGGGAGGGAACAACAACATAAGGACTGGGTCAAAGAACTGACTGATACAGTTAAATTCTGCCCAAAACACAAGCCTCTGAAGAAAAAATCCTTGGAAAAACTGAGAGAAAGATGCAAGACATGTATGGCAGAAGGCATGAACTGGGGTGGGGGGAGGGGGAGGGGGGAATGAATCCAAATTGGACTGACAAATGATGTGTGGAATATACAAAGTGTCAATAAAAAAGAACATTAAAAAATAATAAAGTAGGGAGAATTACCATAAAAAATGTGTCAAAGATCTGACTGATACAGTTAAATTCTGCCCAAAACACAAGCTCTGAAGAAAAAATCCTTGGAAAAACTGAGAGAAAGATGCAAGACATGTATGGCAGAAGGTTTGAACTGGGGTGGGGGGAGGGGGAGGGGGGAATGAATCCAAATTGGACTGACAAATGATGTGTGGAATATACAAAGTGTCAATAAAAAAGAACATTAAAAAATAATAAAGTAGGGAGAATTACCATAAAAAATGTGTCAAAGATCTGACTGATACAGTTAAATTCTGCCCAAAACACAAGCTCTGAAGAAAAAATCCTTGGAAAAACTGAGAGAAAGATGCAAGACATGTATGGCAGAAGGTTTGAACTGGGGTGGGGGGAGGGGGAGGGGGGAATGAATCCAAATTGGACTGACAAATGATGTGTGGAATATACAAAGTGTCAATAAAAAAGAACATTAAAAAATAATAAAGTAGGGAGAATTACCATAAAAAATGTGTCAAAGATCTGACTGATACAGTTAAATTCTGCCCAAAACACAAGCTCTGAAGAAAAAATCCTTGGAAAAACTGAGAGAAAGATGCAAGACATGTATGGCAGAAGGTTTGAACTGGGGTGGGGGGAGGGGGAGGGGGGAATGAATCCAAATTGGACTGACAAATGATGTATGGAATATACAAAGTATCAATAAAAAAGAACATTAAAAAATAATAAAGTAGTGAGAATTACCATAAAAAATGTGTAGTGCCCTTATAAAGTATTCTCAGAGCATCATGTGATGACATGCAACGATGTTACCTTTGAACCAGAGAGCTGAACTTTACCAGACACTGAACTTGACAGTATCTCTACCTTGAACTCCCCAGTCTTGAGAACTGTGAGAAATAGATTTCTTCTTTTTATAGGGAAGTGAGATTATGTTACTTGCCATGGTCACCTAAATAGATTAAGATAGCAGGATTTCCTTCTTTTTAAAGACTAAGGAACACTTCATTGTATCCAAATCCAATATTTTCTTTTGTATTTTGTTAACATTTTTAGTTGGCATACAAAATAATGGGCTTCATTATGACATTTTCATATGTACATATCCTTGTTCGTTGTCCATTTGTCCCTCAGTGGGCATGGAGGTTGCTTCTATATCTTAGCTACTGTGAATGTGCTAGTCGCACTTCTCATGATTGTAACCAACAAATGATAAGAAACAAGGAAGGAAGAGTTATTTTTGCTCACAGTTTGAGGTTATAGTCCATCCTCGGGAAGTCAAAAAATGGAAGTGACTCTTGTCTGTGGTGGCAAGAGAGTGAGACTGCTTGCTCAGATCTAGGTGAGTCAGGAAGCAGAGAGGGACGAAATGGAGGCTGGGCAATTGAATAAATACATAAATAAAATAAAACTTGGACTAACATGCAAGGTTATGACCAAATGATATGGTGTCACTGGGGAGGTTGGCCGTGCCATTCAAAGCAAAACTGACCAAACAGATGGCCAGGGTAAGAAGCACAGTGATTATTTTTCTATTGAGACAGAGCCTTCCTATAGCCTGGAACTCACTATGTGGGCCTCTGCTTCCTAGGTCCTGGGATTAAAGGCGTGTGCCACCACACCCAGCCAGTATAGTGATTCTTTTTTTTTTTTTTAATGCCAAAATTTTATTGAAGCTCTGTGCATTTCATACAAAATTTCAAATCAAGTATAGACCCATGCCCCCCTCCCTGACCCTCTCGCCAGAGCTCATGCATTCTGCTAAACATGTTTTTCATCTTTCTCTCAGACTCTCTCAAAATTCTCAGTGCAGAAGTTTACTGCTTCAAGCAGAAGTTGACCATTTCAGTCAGTTCTTTGAGGCAGTCGCAGTCCTTTCTGTTGTTGTTGCTGTTGTTATTCCTCCCAATATGCATCACTCCAAAATATGCATATATGCATGCCACATATATCATAGGTTTTAGCATTTTCAGCTTATGATTTTTTTCTTTATTAGGCTGAAAGATGTCATGTTTGAAGTCTCCTCCTTGGCAAGCCCAAACCACCATCAGTTCTGCCCTTGTGCTCCACACTTTTTTTCCCTTCCCATGGTCACCAAATGAGGTCCAGTAAGCACTGCCTCCTGTCTTGGTCGTCCTATACTGGTCTCCGTGATACAGCCTGGGTAGTCCAACAATGGCAGTCTATACTCTGAAAAAGCTGAAATCCCAGTAATAGCTCAGTCCACAATTTGGATGTCTCATCAGTCCCCATCTGGCACTGAAGGTTTGGAAGATTCTTGGAGAGACATGAGTCTTCAGTCCATATTGGAAGGTTGAAAAGCTGTGTCTTCTCACGTCTTTGAAGGATGGCAAAAGCAGCGGCAGCCACAGGGTAGCTGCACTTGCCAGGAAGAACTGAAGACAGGCAAAACAACTGTGGGTTTTTTTGTTTTGTTTTGTTTTGTTTTACTTTTTGTCTTTTTACTAAGACCTCAAGTTTTATATCTGAAGTACAATTTCTCAGGCCTTGCTTTTTATTTATTTCTGGTTATACTTTCTTTTTGGATGCTTAAGGCCACACAGCCCAGATTAACCAAGGTTTGTGTTTTCTCAAGGTCACTTGAGGATCTGGTCCTCAAGGGTCACTCAGGTTTTGGGGGAGGGCAGGGACAGTACAGTGATTCTTAAGGTAATGCTCCTCTCATTCCCCTCAGCTCCCTCTTTTTTTTAATACTTCATTATATTTATTTTATGTGTATGAATGCATTGCCTGTATTTATTTATTTATTTATTTATTTATTTATTTATTGGTCTTTTTGAGACAGGGTCTCCCTGTAGCCCCAGATGTCCTGGAACTCCCTCTGTAGACCATGCTGGCCTTGAACCCACAAAGATCCACCTGCCTCTGCCTCCCCAGTGCTAGGATTAAAGGCATGTGCCACCACACCCCGCTTCAGCTCCTTCTTTTAAATGGATGAGCAAATTGGAAGGAAAACCCAGCATCCAGAATCTTTGTATTAATCAAGAATCTCCTTTTCTTCTTCATTAGCAAAATCAGCTATGAAAATGGGAAAAGAAGATATGGGCTGACTCCCTGAAGAATTCCAGCCCAGGGAAAATTTCAAATATCATGCCTTCACAAAGTGCATGGACTAAGGGTGTGAGAGGCAACAGTACTGCTGGAGTTGCTTTGTGAACATACTGGAACTCTCAGGTGGTTCTTGGCATACTCAACTGCTCCTTGCAGTTGTGAGGTATCATCATGGTTTCTCTGGGCATCTATGAGAAACCTTTCTGAAACCCTTTCCAAACACTAAATTCTCTCGTATTAGTAGCCAAAACCCAGTTTTGTGGGGGATTTTTACTTTTATTTATGTGTACCTGTATGTATGCATGTATGTATGTGGGGTCTGCCCATGGAGGCCAAAAGAAGGCACTGGACCTGGAGTAACATGTGGTTGTGAATCAACTGACATGGACACTGTGAACCCAGTTTGGGTCCAGTGGAAGAGGATGAAGAGCTCTTACCTACTGAACAATCTCTCCAGCCTGGATCTATACTCTCCTAATTAGTTTTTAATATGTTTTCCATGCAGCATAAAAAATTGGACAGCTGTGATTGATTTCTGCAAAGCTTGAGTCCAAGTGGATATTAGGTCTATCTCAAAGGCTCAAGGTCATTGACCTTAATTCCAGTACCACAATGAATCAGTCACTGACTCATTTACACTATTTTCTTTGCATAGATTCACCAAGAATTTATCATCATCTAATAGCAATCTAAAGAATAATAACTCAAATTGTCCTCCTAAGTAACAAAACACCAGATTAAGGGGTTACTTTTACATATTAAATGAAAATGAATATGTTTTTCAAAAGAGGAAATGCACCAACAGAAGGAATTGGATATTTAGAAATATTAACACTTGGTCGCCTCACTGATATTTTTAATATATTTATCCAAAAATGTAGCATGCTATGAAATAGTCCATCAAATGTATATTAGGCTACTATGGACTTTCAAATTCTGAAAATTTGATTTCCCAGACCTATTAAGAATGTTCTGTGATTTTAAAAATGAGCCATTGATCTTAAAAGATTTTAATTTAGATTAGTTCCCTTAAAGTGAAATAAATGGCAGAGCCCACATGTTAAATCACCAAAGTAGCAATTATTTTAAGAATACCATTCATCTGAACTTCCATTTTAATCTAACCCCTTCATACCATTTGTTGACAGTGTTTGAAATAACCATATCACCTGTCTTTGAAAAGTTGTTTTTTACACTACATGTCAAAAGTTGAAGAGAAATTAGAAACACAATTTGTAGTTTTCAAAGGCCAATGATGACAGATGGGCAAGAGCATTTATTTTATCTGTGAGCAAGTGTTGTTTGTAAGTCATTTTTTTCTTTTTAAAGAATAAAGGTATAACTAGAAAAATAAACTAAGATGTTTCTGACTTAAATTTGCAAATTTTAAGAAGAGCAAATGCACAATTTGAGTGGCTTCCTGCCCATGAGTTCTTAAGCATCTTCATGAGGAAAAGACAGATATAAAAAGTTAAAAGAAGGGTTGGGGATTTTGCTCAGTGGCAGAGCACTTGCCTAGCAAGGGTAAGGCTCTGGGTTCAGTCCTCAGCTCTGGGAAAAAAAAGTTAAAAGAAGAGATGGACTTGTAATTTTACCATGGAGGCCAAATATTTAGTCCTAAAGGATTTTTACATCTGATCTTTACAGGTTTCCTTGACGATTTCCTTACATTGGTCCTTGAAACAAAACTAGGTCTCTGCTAAAATCAAGACAGGTCTGAATCTCTAGGGCCTGGACTGAACAACCTCCGTTAAGGTTTATAAAATCTATCTACTGCATTCTTTACTGAAATCTATACATAAAACATTATAATATAAATTGCATCTGGGTGATTCATCCTAAATTCTATTTTACTATTTAATAATTAAAAGTTGAAAACAACTTAGCTTTATTGCATTCTTTAACAAGAATAAATTTTCTTGATAAAGCATCTTTCTCCCTAACAGTACAAGCCTTTGGCTCATTCTACAAAAGCGAGTTTAGTGATTAATAAATCATATCTTATGGGAATCCATGTTTGAAATTTTATTGAAACAACATGGCATACTCAGAACTTTCAATCATCCACATATTACAAGTATATGAATTTACCATAAACATCTTTTTTGTTGTCTATACTATGTGTTGTTATAACAGTGCCTGCTCCACAGGGCTAGTACAGGGATTAAATGAGTTACTATAACTCAGATGCTCAGAAGAGAGGACCGCACACGGAAAGCACTATATGTATCACCTCCTGTTTATAATGTTCCTATTTGTGTTTTTCAGAAGAGTTGTTTGGTATCACATTAATGAGACATTCCTTGCAGAGGGGGGTCTCTCCTATATGTGCAAAAAGTGTTGATAAGCAACAAATAATTTTTGATTGTTGTTTGGTCCTCACTTATTTCTGGAGGGACACAACATTAATTTCTAAGATCTAGAAGCCAGAAAGTAGAAGGAACAGATCTCAGTGTGTCTGGCTTCTTCTTGGAGAACAGGTCTCATCTCATAGGTCATTGCCTTAATAAGCAGTCACCCAGTCCCTCTGGAAACAAGAACATCTAACCTTTTCCATCTTCAGCCTGGTAAGTTGTGATATGTCTTCCCTCATTTAGCGCTAACTGAAAACCAACCTGTTTCAATAATTTGTTTACTTGTTGTCCAGTTTCCTGAATAAAAAAAAAAAAAAAGAATGTCAATGAGAGAAAGAACTGATTTTGTCTGCTGTCTAGTATACAAATGCTCAGTGTCTGCGTAGAGAAGGAAGTAAACTCACATTATGAAAGGATGGATATAATGAGAATACTCACTGCTACTTAACAAATTTAAATGCAAACACTGAGAAGGGCTTAGGCACGTGGCTGGGAAGATTCTGGAAGAGGTCATGCAGAGGAGAGATAGGTAGCCCCAAAAGGAATGAGGACAATGAAACAGAGATAGGAAAGAGGGAGAATGCCAAATGGAAGACACCTGGCAGAGATAACCTTTAGGTAATCACAGCACTGATCAATCCTGTGTTAACTAGAACAGTGCCATGTGTAGAAAAAGGTGATTATCTTACAAAGCTGCAAACACAATTCAGATGGCCTCATCCTCAGACCTCTGCAGCTGGATCCCAGGAACTGTATGAATAGCTAAAGAGAAATAATCCCTGTGATGGCTTTTTGTAACACCTTACCTTCCCTCCCCAGCTTCCGGTTTCTAGCTGAGAATCTGCTGAATCTGGTTTACTAAGAAGCTAACTAATTCCCTTTTTAAAACACAGTGTAATGGGAAGGCTAGGGATTTAAAGCTGTCAGGAGTCACCTTAACCTTTGATGGGGAAATTCACACTAGTGATCACCCCACTGCAGAAGTAGTCACCAATAAAACTTAATTCCCTCACATTGATTTTCCACTCTCAATCATTACTGAAGGGTGCTACTCCAGCTAATAGATTCCTTTGCTGTTTAAGTGCTGGGTTGTACAATATGAACAATGTATGGAGGGGAGGCAAGACAGGAGGGCCCAGGAGGCAGGGGGGTGAGCCGTGGGGTCTAATTCTTGCCAGCTGAACACTGGCACTCTCTAATCCAAATGCTATTCTGATTTTATCCCACAAATTTTCCTAATGTAGACTCCATCAAAGGTTTCTTAATAAAATAAGTCAATAGTGTATTTCTGGGAACCTCAAAGGCCATGGAGAGAAAAAGAGTCCCTACTCTTCTGTGTCTGTGTCTTGTGCCTTTATGGCTAAGACCAAATGTTTGCTCCCATCTGGAGCTGCTTTCCTAGAGATCTAGTGAAAGTTTTCTCTAAGATGATGGGGGGCTGGAGAGATGGTCTAGCAGTTAAGAGCACCGACTGCTGTTGCAGAGGACCTGGATTCGATCCCCAGCACCCACATGGTGGCTGAGAACCTTCTTTAACTCCAGTTCCATGGGAATCTGACACCCTCTTCTGACCTCTGCCTCATTGCATGACACGGGTGCACAGACCTACACGCAGACAGTACATTCATACACATAAAAAAATAAATAAAATTAAAAAAAAAAGATGATGGAAGTCTCATGACACACCTGTCCAGCAAATTTGATAAAGGAGCACTGACAACAATGTAAACTATGAGTGACCACTTAGGGGTTTTGCTGTTCACAAATACTCTGTTTCATAAATATAACTGCATCTTTGCGTGGTTTCGGCTCCAGGCTTATAAAACCTATATTACTGAATTGTGGACAATTTTGTTTACCCCAACCCCAACCTAAGCACTACGTGAGGGTGGAAACTGAGTAAGCATAACCTGTACTCAAGCCTGTGGTTGGTTTTACTGAAATAAGTTTTGACCATGCAGAGCATGTGCCATGACGTTTCTACTTACCTAGAGCTAGGGGCTCTGGAATCCGCACTCTGGCACCTTCACATGCCTCTGCTCCCGTTCTGAATAGGAGAGACAGGAATGTGTTTACAGAGAAGCACAATTCAGGGAACTGTTAAATCAGATTAAATCCCAACTCCTGAGTGAGGAGCCAGGCCTACTACACAGATGTTTCCCCAAGCTTGAGATGATATCCCACTGTCTTGCTTTCAGATGGTACTAACAATTTTACAACCACTTTTTCTCCCCATTTTCACAACAGCACATGAAGGAGAAAGGGAAGATATCATCTCTATTTCCAAGATAACACATTCAGTTGTAATATAAGTGACTTGTTTCAATTCCATCCAAATATCAGAGCAGAAGTCAAGCCTCTAAACCACTAGTTCATTTTTTTTTTTCTATTTTTATTTTTTTTTTCTTTATTTTTTTTTTTTTTTTTTTTTTTTTTTTTGGGGGGGTGGGGCGCAGGTGTGCTTGCCCTTGTGCTTGTTTGTGGTGGCAGAGGAAGATACCAGTATCCTCCTCCATCCCTCTCTGCCTTACTACCTAGGGTCAGGTGTCTTACTAAAACCTGGAGCTAGATGTTTAGGCACTAGGCTGGGAACCGGCAAGTCCTAGTACTCATGCCTCCAGCTCTAGACTATGGGTGTGCCTGGCCACGCCCATCTTATATGGGTTCTAGGGACCCAAACTCAAGTCCTCGTACATGCAAAACAAGTATTTTTAACAGCAGCCATCTCCCCAACCCATCATAAGCTTTGTTAAACCTAGTATTGTCATTTTTATGAGCATACAAATTTCTTGGCGATCTGTTAATATGGACATTCTTATTGGGCCTGTCTGGGGTGGCCCTGCAGTTCTGTTTAACTAACAATCTCAGATGCTATTGTTCATCCTCAGACGACAATTTGAGTAGGAAGGCTGAGGAGCAGGGAGGTAGTGGCTGTGGCTAATCCATCTTTCCATCTTCATTGTTTGTCCTATAATAAATAGATGCTTAAAAACTATGTACTGACTTAATGAAAGACCAACCATGCTTGACCCACTTTTGAAACTCTAGTGCTGAGCAAATAGTAAAACCACTCAGGAAATAGTGAATTAATGAACTAATTCTCAGTCAATGAAACAAAGTACTGACAACACAGACTTGCATGCAATCACATTCTTTAAAAGTAAAAGACTTTTAGAACAAGACAGTCCTTGGGATACACCTCAAATTCACCTTGAATTAGCTACTGAGTCCATAGTAACACAATTCGCCCATGTGATTATATCCATCAGAATGAATTCTTGATCCTATAAGACAGACAATGAGTTTTTTCCCAAGCGTCTTTTCTTCTGAAGACATTGCCTCCCCGTACTCCCTGCCAGAGCTCAGTGAAATAAACCAATCTCACCATATTATTTTTGCTCTGGGAAAAGAAAGTGGGCTATTGTGGTCTCCCAGGCACTGACCCTTACCTGATTCTCAAGGACTTTTTTATATGCAGCAACTCCTGCATGGTACTGAAATAGAACTATAACAGTTGATGGGGGCTGTGTTAGAAGCAGAATATTTGCCATTTATGAAATAATGGGCCTTATTAAGAGTAAGGAGGTGAATACAACAGAAGTTAGTAAGCATTCTTTCACCCAGACTGGAGCCCTGGAGCTGTAGCTCAGTGGTTGACCACTTGCTTAGCATATATATGGCCCTTGGTTCACTGCGCCCCCCCCCCAGCACTGCAAATAAACAAATATCCTGTGGACAGCTGGTTAAAAATAGAACAATACAACCTAAATTAACCATGCTACAGTAATCCCAGCTCACAGAGCCAACCAGTGGAAGACACTCTGGCAATTTGAATCTGTCTTAGGAAGGCATGAAATCATTTGTCATTTATAAATTAACCTATGAAGTGGGATGTTTGCAAATTCCTGGCAGCAATTAAAGTCTTCTGAAGTGGGACTAGGGGAGAGGAAATAAAAGCAGTAGTAGAGATGAGCAGAACAGCATTCCTTCCTTTTACAGATGGGCACAGTGAGAAACTGTTCCTTGTTTACTAGTCTCCGCAGCTTCATCTTAACTAGTGTGGACTACCTGAGGCATGGGTTGACCTCATTATTTAGACATTTCCAGATGTTAAGCAAGAATGTCTTAGTATTGAGAATCAAACTATATCTGGTTATAAAGAAGGAAATGGCTCATCTAGGAGCAGAACTGGTTTGCTGCAGTTTCCTTGAACCCTGTCATTGGGATTCTGTTTGTTGTGTGTCTGGCCTGTGCTTTTCCTGGTTGGCTTCACCTCCAGTAAGTTACTCTACTTCAAATGAAAAAACAGGCTCCAGCCACTTCCACATACACTGTCCTAGCTCATTTGCTTCAATAGACTGTCTCCTTGAAGAGTCCCAATGTCTAGGGCTAGAGATGTAATTCATCTGGGTGGACTGCTTGCCTGGTCTATTAATTTGCTTTCTATTGTTATTATAAAACACTTCCACTAAAACCAACTTGAGGAAGAAAGGGTTTGTTTGACTTACATGCCTGGATCACAGTTTACTATTGAGTGAAGCCAGAGTAGGGGCTTAGGGCAGGAACTTTGAGGTAGGAACTGAAGCACAGACCTCAGAGGACCACTGCTTACTGGCTTGCTCTCTCTGCTTTCTTACGAACCCAGGACCACCTGCTCGGGGATGACACCACCCCACAACGGGAATGTCAGGAATGTCAAAACCATTAAGAAGATGCCTTACACATATGCCTACAGGCTAATCTGATAGAGAAAATCTCCCCAATTGAAGTTGTATCAAGTTGACAATAGAAGCCAACCATAAGACACAGCATACACAAAATCCTGAGTTGTATTTCCAGCACCACATAAAACCAGGCTTGATAGTGCATGCAGGTAATCACAGTGCTTGCAAGATGCAGACAAAGGATCAGACAGAAGTTCAAGGTCGGAGATCTCCTGAGGCCAGTGGAAGGAAGAGCAGGAAAGCAGACCACCATGCAATAAAGCTCAACATCAACACCAGGACATGCCCTCCTGCCTACAAGAACACATGGAGACTAAACAACACACTCTTGAATAATGAATGGGTCAAGGAAGAGATAAAGAAAGAAACAAAAGCACTCCTGGAACTGAATGACAATGACAATACAACACAACAAAACTTATGGGATACCTTAAAAGCAGTCCTAAGAGGGAAATTTATAGCCCTGGGTGCCTACATTAGAAAAACAGAAAGAGCACAAGTGAATGATCTAACACTACAGCTAAAAGCACTTGAGAGGCAACAACAGATGAACCCTAAACGCAACAGACAGGAAGAAATAACAAAAATCAGAGCAGAAATCAATGAAATAGAAACAAAGAAAACAATACAAAAAATCAATGAAGCCAAAAGTTGGTTCTTTGAAAGAATAAACAAGATAGACAGACCTCTAGCCCAGTTAACAAAAAGAAAGAAGGAACAACTCCAAATCAATACAATCTGTGATGAAAAGGGAAATATCACAACGGACAAGGAAAAGATCAAGAAAATTATATGGGAATATTACAAGAACCTATATTCTACCAAGTTTGAAAATCTAGAAGAAATGGATGAATATCTGAAATCTTGGGAATCACCAAAGCTTGGCCAAGAGGAGACCAGCAGCTTAAACAGACCCATAACATATGAAGAAATAGAGGATGTAGTAAGAAGCCTCCCAACTAAAAAAAGCCCAGGCCCAGACGGTTTCACAGCAGAATTCTATAAAACATTTCAAAAAGACCTACAACCATTATTTCTGAAACTGTTTAGAAGTATACAATCAGAGGGAATTCTCCCAAATTCCTTCTATGAAGCCAACATCACTCTATTACCAAAACCAGGCAAAGATACAACTAAAAAGGAGAATTATAGACCCATCTCCCTCATGAACACAGATGCCAAAATTCTAAACAGAATACTGGCAAATCGCATACAGACCCACATCAAGAAGATCATCCATCATGACCAAGTTGGATTCATACCAGAGATGCAGGGATGGTTCAACATACGAAAATCAATAAACATCATCAAACACATAAACGGAATCAAAGACAAAAACCACACCATCATCTCAATTGATGCTGAAAAAGCCTTTGACAAAATCCAGCATCCCTTCATGCTTAAAGTCCTAGAAGGAATTGGATTGGAGGGATCATTCCTCAATGTAATCAAAGCCATATACAGGAAACCCACAGCCAATATCATCCTAAATGGGGAAATGACGGAAACATTCCCTTTAAAGGTAGGAACTCGGCAAGGCTGCCCCCTATCACCACTCCTCTTCAATATAGTGCTTGAAACACTTGCTAGAGCAATAAGGCAAGAAAAGGATATTAAAGGAGTACTAATTGGAAAAGAGGAAGTCAAACTATCCCTATTTGCTGATGATATGATTGTTTACTTAAGAGATGCAAAAAACTCCACCAGAAAACTCCTAGAAACGATTAACAGCTTCAGCAAAGTGGCAGGATACAAAATTAACCTTAGAAAATCAATGGCCTTTCTTTACACCAAGAACAAGCAACTGGAGAAAGAATTCAAAGAGACCTTCCCACTCACAATAGCCTCAAAAACAATAAGATACCTAGGAACAAACCTAACCAAAGACACCAAAGACCTCTACAACAAAAATTTTAAACCCTTAAAGAAAGAAATTGAAGAAGACCTCAGAAGATGGAAAAACCTCCCATGCTCATGGATTGGGAAAATTAACATTGTAAAAATGTCCATTTTACCAAAACTCTTGTATAGATTTAATGCAATCCCAATCAAAATCCCCAAGAGTTTCTTCACAGGCTTGGAAACAAAAGTTCTTAAATTCATTTGGAGAAACAAAAGACCCCGAATAGCCAAATCAATCCTGAGTGAAAAGAGCTACACAGGAGGGATCTCTATACCAGATTTTAAACTATACTACAGGGCTATAGTCATAAAAACAGCCTGGTACTGGCACAAAAACAGACCTGTTGACCAATGGAACAAAACCGAAGATCCAAATCTGAGCACATACAATTTCAGCCATCTCATATTTGACAAGGGGGCCAAGAAACCACAATGGAGAAAAGACAGCATCTTCAGCAAGTGGTGTTGGCAAAACTGGATCACCACTTGTAGAAGAATGAAATTAAACCCCTACCTCTCGCCCTGTACAAAAGTCAACTCCAGATGGATTAAAGACCTCAACGTGAAACCCCAAACTCTGAAGGTGATAGAAGAAAAAGTTGGCAGCAGACTACAAGACATAGGCGTAGGAAAAGACTTCCTAAATCAGACAGCAGCTGCACAAGAATTAAGGTCGACAATTGACAAATGGGACCTCATTAAACTCAAAAGCTTCTGTACATCAAAAGAAACAATCAAGGAAGTGAAGAGAAATCCCACAGAGTGGGAGGAAACCTTCACTGCAGAAACATCTGACAAAGCATTGATTTCCAGAATATATAAACTACTCAAAAAACAAAGAAGAAAGAAAACAAATGACCCACTCAATAGATGGAGCAAAGAGCTGAACAGAGACTTCACAAGTGAGGAATTAGAGATGGCTGAGAAACACCTTAAGAAGTGTTCAACATCACTAATCATTAAGGAAATGCAAATCAAAACCACTTTAAGATATCATCTTACTCCAATAAGACTGGCTAGGATCAAGAAAACAAATGATACCAAGTGCTGGAGAGGTTGTGGGGAAAGGGGAACACTCATCCACTGCTGGTGGGAATGTAAACTCGTACAGCCACTATGGAAAGCAGTGTGGAGAACCCTTGGAAGACTTGGAATGAACTTGCCACCCGACCCAGCCATACCACTCCTGGGCATGTACCCTCAAGACTTACGCCACCACAGAGATACATGCACGGCCATGTTTATTTCAGCTCTCTTCACAATAGCAAAGAGCTGGAACCAACCTAAATGCCCCTCAACTGACGAATGGATAGAGAAAATGTGGTACATCTACACAATGGAATTCTATGCAGCAGTAAAGAAAGACAACATCACGAGCTTTGCAGGAAAATGGCTGGAGCTAGAGGACATCATGCTGAGTGAAGTAACACAGTCCCAGAAAAACAAACGATGAATGGAATCCCTCATCTGTGGATGCTAGTGTCAATTACCTAGTTGTAAGTATTTCTTGTGTAGGGCCCCCTGAGCTTTTGTCTAAAGCAGTTGGGCATGATGCATATTGGAAACAACAACAACAACAACAAGAGAAAGGACTGCATCAAAGAACTGACTGAAACAGTGAACTTCTGCTCAAAACAGTCAACTTCCTCATGGAGAATATTGAGAAAGACTGAGAAAGAGATGAAAAGCATGTTTGGCAGAATGCATGAGCTCTGGTGGGGTGGGGGAATGGGTGGGAACATGGGTCTAGATTTGTTAAAAAATTAAAAATAAATTTATGTGAAAAAAAAAAGAAGTTCAAGGTCAGGGCAGCTAGATGGCCCACCCAGTAAATGTGCTTGCAAAGTAACCCTGACCAAATGATTCCATTCCCAGAAACCACACAGAAGTGGAAGTAAAGACATAACTCCATAAAGTTGTTCTCTAAACACCACTCATCAGCTGTAACATGACTGTGCCTGTACTCACACATCATCCATACACACACACACACACACACACACACACAGACACACACACACACAGAGACACCAGGTTTCTTCTTTGAATTCTACTTCTTAATACAAAGGCTTTTTGTTGAACAGTTTATTTGGAAGACAAAATTAAAACCCCTGAGTCTGCTGAGGTGGCAACTTTTCAAGTACTAGTATATCTTCAACAGATGTAAATAGAGCTGTACTGTAAATGCATGCTGCAGCATTGCCAGGAGGATCTCATTCAGGAAAGGCAAGTGAGCAATTAACTGTCCAGCCAAAATACTCGTAGAACCCTTGCGAGTTTGCAATTTGCAATGGGTAAGTTTATAACAGTGAATTGAATTCTTCTTCCTCACTGAAGTGACCACGGCTGTCATGGACCAAAGTCTGGGAAGACTTTCTAGGGAACTAGACACAAAGGACTTTGCTCCTACAATCTACCATCCTCACTTTGTTCTTTTACTTTTTATTTTTGAGATGAAGTCTAACTATGTAGGGCTGTCTAGCATGAAACTCACTATGAAGATGAGGTTGGCCTCAAACTCACAGAGATCTACCTGCCTCTGGCTGGGATTCAAGACGTGTACCACCAGGTCAGTCTCCACCATCCTCTTTGTTACTCAACCTCCTACTTAACCTCCACGAGCCTCAATTTTTCCATTCATGAAATACAGATTGCTATAATTTTCCCCTAGAACTATTGCCTGCCTATCTTTTTCCTGCCCCTTACTATAACCATACCACGCTTTTCTTCAAAGAATCACTTCTTCCCCATGCTAGTGAAATTTTCATGGGACTTTCTCCTAACAACTGTATGGCATAGACCTGACTCAACATGATGCCTAAACTCTCTGGCTCAAAAGTTGCCACAGGACACAGATCAACCAAATAAAACTTAATCTCAGGATTTCCACTGGAATCAATAGTCAAGACGCGTTCCCTTTAGGGTGCTCAGGCTTAGAAGAATGAAGGCTATAGGAATAGGGTACCATCTTATCAATAGAAACTCAATGAATGGGAAGAAAGTTTTCAAATAAAATGTCAATAGTGAAGCCAGAAATATGGGTTGATGAAGTTCTTGGATAACAAGTCCTGCCTACAACAGGTCATGTATAGAAAATGCCCCCCCAGGGGTTGGAGTGATGGTATATCAGTTATTGATTCCCAGCACTTACATGGCGGCTAAGAACCATCTTTGACTCCAGTTCCAGGGGAATCTGACACCCTCTTCTGACTTCCAAGGCTTTTCAGGACATGGGTGCACAGACCTGCATGCAGACAGTACATTCAGACACATAAAAAAATAAATAAAACTTAAAAAAAAAAAAAGAAAGTGCCCCACGATGCTTTGTTAGCAGAGTAAACAAAGAAGGACATTTTAGATTTTAGATAACATCTAAATGTTGTTCGGTCTCCTGAAAAACTAATTATCTCCCCATAAAATGAACTATCAAGATAAAGGCCCAGTTTCAATCCTTTTAGAATCCTCTGTCATTTAAAAAGCTGCACAATGGCTGCTGGGAGAGGCAGAGTCTCTTTCAAAGATGGGATTCTTGGTAAGTGGCTCCAGTGGATGGACCCACACCGAAAGGCATTTGGAGACACAAATTAGACTCTGTAGTAGAGAATATATATATATATATATATATATATATATATATATATATTACATTAAATTGAGTGGGTGGGGCCATATGGGAAGGTGTGGATAAGAGAGGGAATCTTGTATGAAAAAAGAAAAAATCAATAAAAGAAATTTAAATAAAACCTTTTAAAGGTGTATTTTATACATCTGTGGTATAACGTGTTTGTGTGTGTGTGTGTGTGTGTGTGTGTGTGTGTGTGTGTATAAGCTATATGAATGAGTCAGGCTACAGATTTTGGATTCAACTGTTGCAAGAAGTAAATGGATATTTTCTGTACTCATCTTGGGATGGTTTTGAGACTCTGTGGAGACAATGAAATGGAAGAGACTGTTTTCCGTTCATCAATTCAGAGTAGTCATCTTCTCTGAACTTGTCCTCCCCCCTTGCAGAAGCAGCACAGAAAACTCGGGTTTTGGAGCCATCTCTGGGAAGAATCCCATGACAAGTAACCTGGAAAGTCTGAATGTAGCATGTTAGACCTGCTGGGGCTGCTGCGGCACATCCTTCTGAACATTATTCTGCTTATTTTTTCATCTGGGAATATTTCGTTTTAATTTACTTATTTAAATACATGTTAGATTTTTCTATAAATTTCCCATCCAGTGGTCCCTTTGTAGGCAAAACTCCCATTAACTATAATAAAAGTTTAAATATGAAATATTGTTAGAAGATGGCTGATATTTTATTCATACTACTGATGATTATTTTAAGTGTTTTAATTACCCCATTGGTGCCCTACAACTGGGAAAATGAAAAACTTAATTTGCTCTTCAAAATAAAATATTATAGAAGTATAAAATGAGGCTGATAAATTGTAAAGAATAAACTCCTCAGAAGATTTTCCCCCAAAGATGAAGAACCCCATGCATCACTGATTATACATTTCAATGCAATCAGGTTTGCTAAAAAAGAGTACTAAAGAGGAGAATGAAGGAGAGGTTATTTGTATTTAATTTATTTTGTTGCACCTCTCATAACTTAGAGGGCTTTGCCATAAGAGCAAAATAAAAATAATTATCTCACCCCCAAATTACTATCTTTGAACTGTAGTTGGTTTTATAGCATCTAATCTTCATCCCATAGATTATTTCTTGCCACATTAGTTATTGATGACTTCAGTGGAGCAGATTTGGAAGGACTGTGCTTGCGGCTCAAATACCCTATCTTAATTTGATTCTAGGATAGCAATGGACGAATGACTTGTGTCTCACAGGAATGATGGAGCTTGGATCATTGTGCCAATCACAGACAGTGAATTGGATGTCTGACCCCAAATAATAAAGCTCTGCACCAAGAGATAATATCGTCTCCTTCCTTTAGATAACAATCTTCATTTCTAACTGGTATGAGAATTTCATCTTCAATAATTGATCAGCATGACAGAAAATCTGTTGTTGGCAAAGCATGTTTAAAATCATCTTAGTTGATGGTTCTCATCTCAGATGCTCTCCATCTGCCCTCACATCCAATGCATGTTGCAAAGCACAGATGTTTCTTAGTGCAATTGATTGCTCTTATTTTTTTAATTTTATTTATTTATTATATGTATGACTGTACTGTCTGCATGTAGGTTTGTGCACCTGTGTCGTGCAATGCTGCGGAGGTCAGAAGAGGGTGTCAGATTCCCCTGGAACTGGAGTTAAAGACGGTTTTCAGCTGCCACGTGGGTGCTGGGGATCGAACCCGGGTCCTCTGCAAGAGCAGTCGGTGCTCTTAAACGCTAAGCCATCTCTCCAGCCTGATTGCTCTTATTTTTAAAAATTTACTTTATCTACAAAGAGTTACACTTTCCTCTGAATACTTCACATTCTATATTTTATACATGGCATTAAATATAGAGTTATTATAACATCCTATGGCAAATTGCATTTTCTTTCCTCTTAAAATTAGTTTTTATTTTATTTATTGCATGTAAGTAAGTGAAGTCATGTTCTGCAGTATCCAAGAAGGCCAAAAGATGGTATCAGATCTTCTGAAACAAGTGTTATGGACAGTTGTTAACTGCCATGTAGGTGCTGGGAATCAAACCCAGACCCTCTGCATGAGCAGCCGTTGCTCAGAACAACTGAGGATTCTCTCCAGCCCTATTTATTTCTCTTTTTTTTAATTTTTATGTTTCATACATAATTTTTCAGTCTGTCTTAGTCATCATTGGCACCCTCCCTCACCCCCAACTCCAGAGTTCACACCTTCTGTCATTTGTGTTAGAGTCTATTCTGCCAAATTATGCTCTCTGCTCACTTCTCAGTGCCAGCTCCTCCCCTGAGCTCTAATTAGCCTATCCGGAGTCTCTTTTGTAAAGAAGCCCAGGTCTTCCTCACCTGACCACCATCAACTGCCAATATTTCCTCAGCCAAGGTTGGGCTCTGCTTTTCTAGAGTTCTGTGCTAGGCTTTCATCTAACTGAGCTTACAGGGCTCTTGTGCATGCTGATATCAATGCTGTAGATTCCTATGAACAGGGTCCCAGGAATTCGTAGAGTTCATTCCCGTTTGGTCTTGCATCACCTCCCTGGCTCTTACAATCTTTCTGCCCCCTTTTCCACAATGTTCCCTGAGCCCTGGGTGGGAGACGCTGAAAATAGGCAGCCTGTCCATGGAACCACGCTCTGTAGACTCCTAATCTTCATGGTTTGACCATTCAGGCCCTTTTGTGTTCCTGGTCTACTGTTGCACGGAGGAGCTTCCTTAATGAAAGTTAAGAGTTAGTTAATGTTTTCTTGGGTCCTTGTTCTATGATGCTTGGGTATTGTGTGTAGATGTTGCACTGTAGATGTGTTGCACAGACCATGTCTGTATGTGTCCAGTTGTGGGACTCTGTACTCTTCTCGTCTGGTGCAAAAGAAGCTTCTTTTCTGAGCCGTGTCTGGGATATTTGTCTGTAAGTATAAGGATATTTCTTTTGCAGTTAATAAAATGTGACCTTAGCCTAGGGCTGTGTCAACTTTGGGGAACTGCCTAAGATCTATGACCCGTGTTAACAATACCGCACATGAGTTTCCTCCCACTGGTTGGACTTTAGGTCCAATTGGCTAAACATTGATTTCCCCCCAAACAGAACTGCCGCTACTGCACCAATGCCATATGCTGTGCTGCTCATTGATGTGGATGTTTGGCTTGAGGTTGATGTTGGACCATCTATTGATCTCCATTCGTGGCTTGCATAGTGTTCTCCACAGCTAAGAGAGCTAGCTTTCGCTGCTGGTGGCTTCCAGGTCAGCTCCAGGTCTATTTCTCAAGATCTGGTGTCCGAAACATGCCCTGTCTTCAGCTCTTGCCTTAACTTCAGATTCTGGGAAGCAATTGAGGACAATGGCAATAGCCTGTGTAAATTTGGAAGTCTCTTGGCCTATGCTGACCAATGACTCGAAGGGAGATTTCTCCTCTCTAGTACTGTTTCTTGATATGTAGCCTTCATCTTTGCATATGAGCTCATGTAAAGGTACAATATGTGTAATTTGTCAATAGACAGACTAATATGAGTCTCTTGGGTTTTTTTTTACCCTAGCAAGGCATTAGTTATTTCTCCTCTCTCCCTTTATCTGTCTACCCCTCCCTCTATGTCTTCTCCATGCCTTTTCCATTTAAATTATCCCCAGATCTCCTTGATATTGCCAGTGTACCATGCCCTGACTTCTCTTGGGCTCCAGCCCCTTTATCTCCACCTTTCCTCCTATAACCCTTCCACTCCCCTCCCATTTAAATACCCTGATTTTAACCATTCTTCCTTTAGTAACATTTGCCACCTACCAGCCTTCTATCTTAGGTTCCCTCTTTACCTTTACCTTCCTGGTTCTTTTTCATTTACCTGGTTCCTGTAGTTACATCCAGATATTCCCTTACTTATCATGATTTGGTCCTAGGATCCAGAAACGAGGGACAACATGCATCATTTTTTTTTTTTTACTGATGATGTTGAACACTTTTAAAGATGTTTCTCAGCCATCTTTTACTTCTTGCCTTGAGAAGTCTCTGTTCATATCTTTAGACCATCTTTTAATTGGATTATTTGTTTTCTTGGTGCTTTGTTTTTTGAGTAATTTATACATCCTGGATGTTAAACCTCTGTCAGATGTATCACTGGTGAAGGTTTCCTCCCATTCTGTGGGTTTCCTTTTCATTTGTTTCTTTTGCTGTACAGAAGCTTTTTAGTTTAATGAGATCCCACTAGTTGACTATTGACCTTATTTCCTGCTCAACTACTGTCTGATTTAGAAAGTCTTTTATTACATGTATATCTTGTAGGTTACTGTCAAGTTTTCTTCTAAAATTTTCAGTTTCAGGTTTCACATTGAGGTCTTTGATCCATTTATTATTCAGGAGTGTGTTTTTTAATCCCCATGAGTTCATTTAATTACTAAGACTTCTTCTGGTGTTGATTTTAAGCTTTATTGCATTGTAGTCCAATAGAATGCACAGAATTATTTCAATTTTTTTATATTTGTTGAGGTTTGTTCTGTGCACCAGTATGTGGTCAATTTTGGAGAAAGTTTCATGGGATGCTTGGGTGGAATATTCAGTAGATGTCTGGTAGGTCCATTTGGTGTGGTGTATTGTTCAGTTCAGATGTCTCTCTGTTTATTCTAATAGACACAGTGGAGTATTGAAGTCCCCTACTACTAGTGTGTTGGGATTAATCTGTGCCTTAAAGTGATGTAATTGTGTTTATAAGGTTCAGTGCACCAGAGTTTGGTGCATATTTATTATTGTGATCTCTTCTTGGTTAATCGTTCCTTTGATAAAAATGAAGTAACCCTCTTCATCTCTTCTGATTAGTTTAAGTTTGAAGTCAATTTTGTCTGATATTAGAATAGCAACACTGCTTGCTTCTTAGTGACATTTGCTTGCAATATTTTTCCACTCTTTCACTTTAAGATAGTTCCCGTCCTTGAAGGTGAGATGTGCTTCTTGCAGGCAACAAAAAAAATAGATTTTGTTTCTTAATCTATTCTACTAATCTGTGAAACTTGATTTAGGAGATGAGTACCTTAATTTTTAAAGTTATCAATGAGAGATGTGTATTGCTTCTCATCATTTCTGCTTGTATTTGTGCTCTATGTTTGTATTTCCACTGTTATACCTTCATTAACTACTTTGTGTTGCCACTTGGGTATACTAGTTCCTTTCTTCTACTCTTTGTTTTGCTTCAAGTATTCTCTGAAGGACTGGTTTTCTGGCTATGAATTCTTTTTTTTTATTATTATTATAACCACTCAGACTGTGCTCTCTCCCTCTGACTCTCCCAAAAGAAGAGCAGAACGATCATCAATGGCAAATAGCCTGGCCATGAATTCTTTCAGCCTATTTATGTCCTGAAAGATTTTCCTTTCTCCTTCAACTATAATACACATTTTTGCTGGGTGAAGTATTCTGGGTTGGCATCTACAGTCATTTAGAACTGGGAAAATTTTGTTCCAAGCTCTTCTGGCTTTCATCATTTGCATTGACAAGTCAACTGTAATTCCCATGGGCTTTCCTTTATATGTGACTTTTGCAGTTTTCAGTATTCTCTCTGTGTTTTCAACATCTAGTGTTTTTACTATGATATAGCATGGGGGATTTCTTTTCTGGTCCTTTCTATTTGGTGTTCTATGTGCTTCTTGTATTTGTATTGACATGGCTTCCCTTAATTAGGGAAATTTTATTCTATAATCCTGTTGAAGATCTGGTCAATACCATTATCCTGTGGTTCTTCTCCTTCCTCTATACCTATGATACCTATGATGTGTAGGTTTGGTCTTTTCATGGTGTGCCATATTTCCTGATTTTTCCATTCCTGCATTTTTAAATTTTTTTCAAAATCTTTGCTTGAGTTGTCCAATTCTTCCATTTTATCTTCTAGTCTTGATATTTTATTTTCTACTTCATTCATTCTATTACTGAGGCTTTCTCCCATCCTTTCCAGATGGCTTATTGAGTTTTCTACTTCCTGTTCTCCTTTCAGCCTGAGTTTTCTTTACTTTTTCTACCTTTTATGTGAATTCATTCCACAGTTTATCATTATCTTCTTTTAGTTTATCCCTATCTTCTTTTAGTTCTTTATTTATTCATTTGCAGGTACATTGAATTCCCTGAATTCTTTGATCATGTCTATGATAGTTCTTTGAAATTCTGTGTCCTGGGTTATATATAGGGGGTCCTCATTATATTCCTTGTTCCACAGTATTTGTAGTATTTAATGAAGACATATTATTTGGGTTTTTCATGTTATTATTTTTTTCATTGTGATTTATGATGACTATTTTCCACTCCCTAGAACCTAGTAGAATTAGGTTTATGGAATAAATAAGTGAAGCAATAGGTAATAAGTAAAGATAACAGATTGAATATCAACAAAAGGCTACGGTCAAGAAATGTGAAAATTTACAATGTGTTTTGAAAATTTTTGTTCTATTCTTGATAAATTAATGAAGTCATGTATGGACTGTTATGTACAGTTGACTGTGAACAATTTAAGAGATAACAGAAATGAAAAAGATGTAGAGACAAGTACCTGTGATGGTTAGTTTTATGAGTCAACTTGAATAGGCTATAATATCCTGTTGTTTAATCAAATACTAATCTGGGTATGGTTGTGAAGGCATTTAGTAGAAGTGTTTGTCTTCTGCAAACTAAAGATCATCCAATCATTTGTTCTTTTATTTATTTATTTTTTTTTTCTTTTCGAGACAGGGTCTCCCTGTAGCTCTGGCTGTCCTGGAACTCACTCTGTAGACCAGGCTGGCCTTGAACTCACAGAGATCTGCCTGCCTCTGCTTCCCAAGTGCTAGGATTAAAGGCATGCACCACCACACCCAGCTAATGTCCAATCATTTCTAAGGTCTTAAGAACAAAACTGAAGTTTCCTACAGAAGAATATATGTCTCAAAACTCCAACATAGAAATCCTGCTAGAGTTCCTAGCCTGCTGCTCTGCTCTGCAAATTTCACATTTTTCATAGTGCACAATTATACAAATACTTTGCTTAAATAAAAATTAAATACATATGTACACATATGTGTGCATGCATATAAACATAGATTTATATCTGAACACTTGTATTTGTACATGTGTGCTCTATTGATTCTGCTTCTTTTGAGAACTCTCACAGATAACTGTTTTATTACAAGAATTATTGGGAGAAACATCTAAGATGTGGAAATGATTGAATGAAGAGGGCTAGAAGAGTTTCAGGTACGCTGTACAAAAAGCATAGTCTTTGAAGAGTCTTGGTTAACATATTTGAAGACGATTCTCCTGAGAGGTCAGAAAGAATTAGAAAAGATGATAAAGAAATCGTCTGATGCCTTAGAGAATTTGTAATTACAAAGCAAAATATCTCTAGAAATATAAACATTAAATGTGCTGCTGCTAAAGTCTCAGGTGGAAATGGCAAATGTGTTATTTTCTGGTTTACTTTGCAGTCAGGTAGAAAATATTTATAATTTTCAGAAGATATACAAAAGTTCAAACGAGCCAAAATCCCAGCATAGATGGGGCAGACATCTCCAGGCCCCACTCCTTACAAAGGAGCTATTGGCAGTGAATGGATGCTGGGGAGGGGGGAATCCTTCTTCTTTGGTGGTTTGGCCTTTTGGAGGACTCCCATGATCTATTGGATGGTCCTGACCCATGCATATATGAGCAGCTCTATCCAGACTTAGTGGGTTATTAGGAAAAAAAATTATGTCAGAGGGGGCATTTGGGGGATGATGGGGGAGCTGGAGGAGAAAACAGAAGGTAGAATCATATTTCATTATATTCATGTGTGAAATTCTCAACAATAAAGAAAAAGTTAAACAAACTACAACTGGAAAGTAATGAACTGGGATACTTACATGAGATTTCCAAGCATAGTGCGGAAGGTACAACATGGTTTCTTCTTGCTAATTCTAATAAATGTAAAAACCAAAGTAAGAAATTGGTGAAGGAATTGCTCAGCAAAAGGAAAACTGTAAGCCTATCCTATGAAATATGAGAAATCATGTTCTAGAAAGAACACCAAGGGGAATCCTTGGGCATTTTGTTGCTGAGATATTAACTTATTCATCCAATCAGTCATCTTAGGAAAAAAGGGAGTAGAAGTTTGTCCAGGAAAGACCTGTGAAGAAGCCTTTCATCTAATGGCATGGCTCCCCTTGACTACAGTCAGAGTTACAGAGGACTTATCACGGATGCCGCACAGACAGAGATAATGAATTGGACGAAAGCTGTTGGACCTCTGAGATGAAGAGGGCAGGGACACAACAGAGAGTAGAGCTGTTGCCACTCCAAAAGCCACAGAGAGCATCAGCACCCAGAAGACTAGTCTCAGCCCTTCAAAACTGATAGGGCCAGCTTTGATGGCTTGAAATGTTATTTGGGATTCATGATCTCTTTTCCCTTTCCAATTACTACCTTTCAAAATGGAAATTTTCTTAACAATTTTTCATGCTCACACCAGGTCTTCAACAACAGGGACTTACTGCCTTTCTCCTTGCGATATTCCCCCTTATAGGCAAAGGCTTTATAATTTTGGGGGCTTGAATCCCCTAACGCAACATCTCCTAGGCAGAATAATTCATTCCTGATATCAGAGCCTTCCTGTATTATTTATTTTGCTTAATTTACACAGCTTATTAAAGACTTTACTATTGAATTTGGCTTAAATAGAGAATTATCCTTTCACAGTTTCCTATGACCTATCAGTCAATTTTAAAAAGGGTAGTTATACTGTTTTATAAGAAATTACCACTAAACATTTTGGATTTAATTTACAGTTAGGTAATGATTCAGTACCATCATGTTTTTCTTTTTCCTAAAAAGGGGAGAGGTAGGAAGGTTTCTCAGCATCTGGAAGGTAAACTTCATTAGGGCCCATTATAAAAGTAACCCATATTATTCAGAGAGATCTCAGTGTCCTGACTCAGGCAGTCTGAGGTTCCCTTTCATTAATGTTCAGATGGTCAGCCTCTCTGTGGCATTTCCCAGTCCATCTCTGCACACCAAAGAGTGTGTATGTTTTCAGCATTTAGATTGGGTTTTTTACCTGTGGGAACATACAAACTCCTCCAATTGTTAGTTTCAAGATCTCAAAATTGGAAAATTTTAATCATTAAGAATTAGTTGGATTACACAAGAGTTTTCCATTTGTATCCCAGAGGGATACTACACCACCAACCCCCACCCCTTTTTTGTTTTTAAAATTTTTATGTTTTTGACCTAAGATGCCTAAGTTGTATACAATACCCATAAACAGGAGCCAAGGCATAAGTTTCATTAAATTTAACCCAAACTGTTTTTCATTGACAGTATGCTGCTTATTTGGGAAGTAAATTAAAACTTAATTCCTTCAAATTGACATTCTACCACTACCCCTCTTCCACAGATTGTTCCTTAGGCTTAGAAAAGGGGCACAGGTGACGAGAAGCAAAACAAGGTCGACTTGTCTCTGGGAGATGTCGTTTTTGGACTCTGATCAGTTCTGGCTGTTTCCTTTCATGGGCTGACAGTTTGTTCCAGGAATAACCTTTCAAATCCAGTAAAATGAAGCACAAGTTGATTAGATATATAGGTATTGGTATTTAAACATTGCTAATATTATGGTAGGTTTACTTTGGTATAGACACAGATGTTTGGATGGATGGTGTTGTAATCCATGGATTACTTTTTTCCTGTAAAAGATGACAAAGCTTCACTGTGGCATATAACATCTCCTATCATAGAGGATATGTACAACTCCTCTGAAATTCAGAGAGTGTTGACCAAAGGCCACTAAAGCATATAGCAAAATATTTGTCCTCCTTGAGACAAGCAAGACTCCTCCTTCAGTATCAGCTAACCTCAACTGCCTGGAGATACGGGTGCACAGTGGCAGCCATCTCAGCTCATCCTCTCTCTCTCTCTCCTCTCTCGCTGTCTCTCTCTCTCTCTCATTATTTTTTTTGTATCATAAGATCTAGAGTATACGATATATATAGAGATATAGATATTGACATATATATATATATATATCATCCAAACCTAATGGCTAGTAGCTCTCTCCATTGAGGAATAACTCACAGCAGATGCCACAAGCTTAGGTCCTCTAGTGGTTAGGAGATGTTATAAGCCACAATAAGAATGTCACCCTTTATAGAGAAACAAGTTTGTGGATTAGCATACCATCCAGACATCTGTGTCTATGCTCACAAGCTTAGCTTGAAATAATAATTAGTCATTCTTAAATGTTGTAATCCAATTGCTTGTGTTTTGTTTGTATGACTAAAAAGAGTATCAATGGATAAGCTGTCAACCCATGAAGGGAAACAACCTGAACAGACTAGAGTCCAAAATGACATCTCCAAAGAAAATAGACTGTTTTGCTTTTCACCCACTTGTGCCCCTTTCCCAAAGCCTAGGGAACAAATTGCAGAAGAGGAGGTATGGTAGAATGTAAGGGCTGCGGAGAGATTGGGGTGAATCGTGAGATTACAGCAATATACACTGGACTCCTAATTGATCAACAGGCCTGTGCATACAAGCATCTCCAACTGGACTACGGGAACCTTGGGTTGTTCAAAATTTGGACATAGATACTTGCAAATTGGTTTTACATGAATGTTACTTACATTCATTGCTTATGCTTAATAATTTGGCTCACTTCAAAAAATGTACCAATTACCTAATTGTACAGCAAACTGAGTAACATCAATGTCATCTGAAAACAACTGTGTTCTTATATTGTAGATATTGTAGAATCCCTTAAAAATTAAACAAATAAAAGGGGGGGGGGAAAGCAGAGCCTCCTAGCCAACAAAAAAAATGGAAATTTTCTGCACTATGCTTGCCCCATCATTGACATTTAGAAGCAGATAAGTTGTTTACTGCACAAGTGGAAAGGTGTTTACCCTGGGATAGAACAGAGTCCTCCTCACTTCTGATGTATGTGATTTAGAAAATCAAATTTGGTACTGTTGAGGTTAATTACATTTAACGATGTGTGGGATTTAGACTTGATGCAAGAATAATTAAGAGACTTGATGTGTGGGAATGCCTGGTGCTGGAGAGACAGCTCAACAGTTAAGAACAATGGCTGCTCATGCAGAGGACTCAAGTTTTGTTCCCAGCACCCACATGGTGGCTAACAACCATCCTTAACTCCAGTTCCAGGGGATCCAATGTCCTCTTCTGACCTCTATGGACATTGCATAACAGAAGTATATTTACAGGTATGCAAGAAATACATTCATAGACATAAAATAAAAATAATAAATATTTTTGTATTTCTGAGACAGGGTCTCCCTTTAGTCCCAGCTGGTATGGAGCTCACTATGTAGACCAGGCTGGCCTTGAGCTCACAGAGATCCACCTGCCTCTGCCTCCCAAGTGCTGGGATTAAAGGCACGCTCCACCACACCTGCCACTAAAGACGGTTCTTAACCACCATGTGGGTGCTGGTAGTCAAACCCAAGTCTTCTGCAAGAGCAGTCAGTGTTCTTAACTGCTAAGCCATCTCTCCAGCCTCCATAATAAAATATTTTTAATAGACTTTGAAATGTCATGCTGGGGTGATTATATTCTTGTTAGTGAGTAGACTATTCTGGAGTGAATAATGTCCTCCAAATATTGGTGTCCACTTAGGACTATGTTCTTTTTGTATCTCTGTAATAGAATATAATAGAAATGAGTCCTGTACTCTAATGGGATGGGCTCTGTGTTAAATGACATGTTTATGACAGGAGATAAATTTGGCTATAGTGCCATCCAGATATAAAATAAGGCTATGTAAATATGCAAGAGGAAGTTTGGAAAAATACCTGAGCTAGAAAAGTGATTCCCAGGGCTGGAGAGATGGCCTAGCGGTTAAGAGTGCTGACTGCTCTTACAGAGGACCCAGGTTCGATCCCCAGCACCCACATGGTGGCTGAGAACTGTCTGAAACTCCAATTCCAGAACTCCAGTTCCAGGGGAATCCGACACCCTCTTCTGACCTCTGTGGCGTTGCACAACACTATGTAGCTCAGGGTGCACAGACCTGCATGCAGACAGTACATTCCTACACATACAGAAATAAATAAAATTAAAAAAAAGAAAAGTGATTCCCACTGAAGCATGAGGACCTGAGGTGCATCCCCAGAACCTGCCACGAAAAGCCAAGTGTAGGGGCATAATCGTAATCCCAGCACTGGCAAGGCCAATCCATAAGGCTTGCTGGATGGCCAACCTAGACTAACAAATAAGTCCCAGACCAGTGAGAGACCCCATCTCAAAACTCCAGATGGAAGGGCTGGAGAGATGGTTCAGTGGTTAAGAGCAGTGGCTGCTCTTTCGGAGGACTGAGGTTCAGCTGCCAGAACCTATGTGACACCTCACAACTTCTTATAACTCAAATTATGAGAGATCCAGTGTCCTCTGCTATCTTTCACAGGTATGAACATGGTGCATATATGTACATGCAGGCACTCACACATACACATAAAATAAAAATGTCTTTAAAAATATAAGTGGATGGTGCCTGAGAAGAAATGCTTCTACAGTTGCTCTCTAACCTACACTCCCATACACACACACACATACACACATAAACATGTGTGCACATATGTACATGAACATGCATATACATGTATGAACACATGAAGTATGAAAATAGGAATTCTGGTGCCACAAGCAAGGGCATGAGAATAGTCAGAAACTACTATATGCAGAAGCATAAAAGCATTCTTCCTTAGCTTTTTGAGGAAGCATAGTTAAACTGCAGAACTGAAAGAATAAATTTCTGTTACTTTAAGCTGCCTAATTTGTAGTGATTTTAGAACCAAGGGTGATGCTAAGTAAAACTAACAATATCATAACTTTTTTATGTGTATGAATGTACGTCTGCATTAGGTTCTGTGCAACCGTGTCATTGCATTGCCGCAGGGGTCAGAAGAAGGTCTCGGTTCCCCTGGAAATGGAGTTCTACCTAGGAATTGGATTACTGACGGTTCTCCGGCTGCCATGTGGTGCTTGGGGATCGAAACCTGGGTCTCTGCAAGATCAGTCAGTGTTCTTAACCGCTAGGCTATCTCTCCAGCCCACAATATCATAACTTTTGTAGACCAGAATGATCAAAGAAAATAAACTGTGTAATGAAAACTTACTGGTGACTTTGCTGGATAGCTTTAGTTTTCAACTTTACACACCTGGGCTGAGGGAGCCCAATTGGAGGAAAGGCTCCATTGGTTGGCCTGTGTGCCACAATCTGTGGGCAGTATTGTCTTGATGTCAAGCTGTTGGGGAGGGCCCAGACCACAATGATAGTGCCACCGCTGGGCATGTTTTTGTGTACCGTATAAGGAGGTGGCTGGGCATGAGCCAGGGAGCAAGCCACGAGTGAACACAATTCCTGCATGGTCTCTGCTTCAGCTACTGCCTCCAGGTTCCTCCCTGAGTTCCCACCTTGAGTTCCCGGTGTAAGTGATTGAACTGTGACCCAGGAGATGTAAGTTGAAATAAACACCTTTCCTCCCCAAGTTGGTTGTTGGTCAAGAGTGTTTTCTCACAGCAATGGAAGACAAACTAGAACATAATGACAAATTAATTAGGCAACTCATCTATTTAATTTAAAAGTTGTTCCTTAGAGTATGAACAGGCATACTTCATGAATTGAAGATAGATTAATTGAAGAGAGCCATTTTATGATATCAAATAAGAAATATATGGAAAATTGTGCATTGGAAGGAGGGATACCCTGGAAGTTCTGAAGAAAAGTTTCCACTCATACATTGGAGACAGGTAGACAGTTGCTGATATATATTTATAAACATGTTTTAATCACATAAGTTGTTCCTACACCAAACACAGCTGAAAAACAGTCCAACAGCCCACACCTGAGTTAGGGACAGTAGACAGGACACTGTCCTGGGACTTAACACACCACACACACACACACAACACCACCACACACACACACACACATATATGTATATATTATATAATAATATATAATGTATGTATATATATTGTATATATACGTTAGTTTATATATTGTGTGTGTGTGTGTGTGTAAAGGCAGATGGTATTTTCAACATCTTAGTCTAAAATTAAATCTTCCAGATGCCCCCCAGTGGCTCCAATGGCTCAGCTCCTAGTAAATGAGAGAAAAGAGGTCTAGGTCTAGAATCTTCCTAGTGGCCCCAGTGGCTTCAGTCCTAGTGGGTGAGAGAGAAGAGGCCCAGAAACCTCCCAGCCACCCCAGTGGCTCCCAGCATCAACATTCCAGACTCCCTACCCATTAGCTGGGGAATATCTGGGGTCCCTCCCTCTGCTCCAAACTATGCTTCCCAGCCCTGAACCAAGATATGGATGTCTTTTTTTTTTTTTTTTAACAGAATCTAGCACCCGTGGTGTTCCCACCCATTCCCTCACCCGCCAGAGCTCATGCATTCTTGCCAAACATGCTTTTCATCTCTTAGTCCTTCTCTCCATATTGTCCATGGGGAAGTTGACTGTTTTGAGCAGAAGTTCACTGTTTCAGTTCAGTTTTTTTGTAGTAATTCTTTTCTGGTTGTTGTCATTGTGTTTTTGTTCTTGTTGCTTTGTTGTTGTTCCAAAAAGGGCCATTACGCCTGACTGCTTTGTACAAAAGCTCAGGGCGCCCTACACAAGAAATACTTACAAACTAGGTAATTCGCGGGGTACTAGCACCACAGATGAGGGATACCATTCGTCAGTTTTTTTACTGGACTGTTTTACGTTCACTCAGCACGATGTCCTCTAGCTCCAGCCATTTTCCTGCAAAGCTCGTGAAAAAGGCTAAGTTTCACCAACCTGATACTTTTAAATACTGAATAATATTCCATTTTATACATGTACCACATTTTCCTCTATCCACTCGTCAGTTTAGGGCCATTTAGGTTGGTTCAGCTCCTTGCTATTGTTGAGAGAGCTAAATAAACATGGCGTGCATGTATCTCTTGTGGCGTAGTCTTGAGGTACATGCCCAGAGTGGTATGGCTGGGTCGGTGCATTTCCATTCCAGTCTTCCAAGGGGTTCTCCACACTGCTTTCCATAGTGGCAGTACAAGTTTACATTCCGACCACAGATGGATGAGTGTTCCCCTTTCCCCACAACCTCTCCAGCACTTGATATCATTTGTTTTTCTTGGATTCCTAGCCAGTCTTTAATCGAGTAAGATGATATTTCTTATAAAGTTGTTTTGATTAGCATTTCCTTTATTATTAGAGATGTTGAACAGTTCTTGAGGTGGTTTCTCAACATCTCTAATTCCTCACTTGTGATTATGTCTTCTTCTAGTTCTTTGCTTCATCTATTGAGTGAGTCATTGTTTTCTTTTTTTCTTTGTTTTTGTAGGTTCCTCTTTATATATTGGCTGGAATAGATTCATGCTTTTTCAGATGTATCTGCAGTGGAAGGTTTTCTCCCACTCTGTCAGATTTCTCTTCACTTCCCTTTGATTCGTTTCTTTTCATGATACAGAAGCTTTTGAGTTTGATGAGGTCCACCATTTGTCAATTGTCGACCTAATTCTTACACAGCTGCTGACTGATTTAGTAAGTCTTTTCCCTATGCCCTATTGGGCCTTAGTCTGCTGCCAACTTTTTTCTTGATCTATCCACCTTTCAGAGTTGGGGTTATCACGTTGAGGTCTCCAAATTACATGACCAGTCTGTAGGCTTTGATCCATTTTGCTACGTCAGGCAAGACGGTAACAGCGGGTGTTTAATTTTTTCATATCATTGCATGTACCTAAGTGCTGACATTGATCCTAGTTTTCGCAGCACACCACGTTGCTCGAATATGAGCTGTTTCTTTATCGCTCCTATTGATGGTTTGCCTTGGGCGTGCGCCGCTTGTGGCGAGAGTGATGCAGATTCGGCTGAGAGTATTGTATGTGTGCGTCAGATTTTGAAGTATCTCGGTGTGTTGTTCCACCTTTGTCAGAGGCAGTCGTGTGGTGTGCCACAGGTACCAGGCTGTTGTGGGTGGTTATGACTAAGCCCTGTAAGTATAAAAGTTTTGAAAAGTGGCTTGGTATAGAGATCCCCTCCTGTGTAGCTCTTTTCACTCAGGGTTGATTGTTGGCCTCATTCCAGCGGTCTTTTGTTGTATAGCCAATAAGTCATGAATTTAGAGACACTTGTTGTTTCCAAGCCTGTGAGGGAGGGAAGACTCGGGTTGGGGATTTGTTGGGATTGGGATTTAGCATTGAATCCGTGATACAGGTTGCTAAAATGGACATTTTTTATCAATTGGTTTATTTTCCCAATCCGATGAGCATGGGAGTTGTCCATCGGGTGTCTGATGTCTTCTTAATTTATTTCTTCAAGGCTTTAAATTTTGTTGTAGAGGTCTTGTGGTGTCTTTGGTTAGTTTTGTTCCTAGGAGTTTTATGTTTTTGAGCTATGTGTGAGTGGGAAGGTCTCTTTGGATGCTGCTTTCAATTGCTTGTTTTTGGTTGTGTAAACGAAAGGCCATTGATTTTTTTAAAGGTTGAATTTTCATCTGCCAGTTTGCGAAGCTTAAGCGTTGTTCTAGAGGAGGTTTCTGGTGGAGATTTTTTAGCATCCTTAAGTAAACATCATATCATCAGCAAAAAGGGATAAGCTTATCTCCTCTTTTCCAATTAGGTACTCCTTTAAATATTCCTTTCTTCTTCTTACTATGGCTCTAGCAATGGTTTCAAGCACTATATTGAAGAGGATGGTGACAGGGGCAGCTTTGTTCGAGTTCCTACCGTTAAAGGGGGAATGTTTTTAGGGGCTGGGAGAGATGGGCTTAGCGTTAAGAGCACCGACCGCTCTTGCAGAGGACCCGGGTTCGAGCCGCCAGCACCCACATGGCGGCCGAGAAACCGTCTGAAATCCATTCCAGGAGAAACACTCCAGTTCCGGGGAATCCGAGACCCTCTTCTGACCCCCGCGGCATTGCAACGACACGGGTGCAAGCCAAACTTTGCAATGCAGACGTACATTTCATAACCAATACCGAAGAAAATAAAAATTTTAAAAAAAATTTAGAAAAAAATAAAAAATAAAATAAAAAAAATAAAGGGAATTTTTT